>OZ030015.1:47982456-48502456 GCA_964023405.1 Apodemus agrarius | reverse complement strand
TAGCCCTAGCCCTAGCCCTAGCCCTAGCCCTAGCCCTAGCCCTAGCCCTAGCCCTAACCCTAACCCTAAACCCTAACCCTAACCCTAACCCTAACCCTAACCCTAACCCTAACCCTAACCCTAACCGTAACCTAACCCTAACCCCCCTTCTCTGTCTACCTCACAGTGTTGAAGGAATTCAAAAGAACAGAGAAGCAGCAGGCATTTCAACCACAAGATGCTTTTGAATAAAGCTGAATTGCCTTACCTGTAACCATTCCTTGTCTGTTCTGCAATACCTGTTTCTTTTGAAGGATCCTCTAAGGCACTTTCTCAACTTGTGGATCATGACCCCTTGGGGGAGGGGGAAGGATCAAATGACCCATTCGCAGGGGTGACCTAAGACCATCAGAAAACACAGACGTGTACATTCTGATTCATAACGATGGCAAAATTACAATTATGAAGTGACAATGAAAATATCTTCATGGTTGGGGATCAGCACAGCATGAGGAACTGCATTAAAGGGTCGTGGCATCAGAAAGGGAGAACCACTGTTCTAAGGGATTCCTACTGGAGAACCTTCATCCCGAAGCCCGTCAGGACTTTCTTTGCTTGGAGAGACAGCTGCATGTCCTTACCCTGTGCTCAGGGATCTGGGAGTTTCTGCCTCTTCCCAGCGGGGTTTCTAGTTTGGGGTATCAGAGAAGAGGACCAGACCCTTCCTCCATGCCAGCAGATGATAAATGCTTTCCAGACACAGCTGCCCATCTTCAAATAAACCGGTCCCCGTGACCAGGTATCTGTGAAAGGTTAATTGAAGGAGCGTTCCGAGCTTGCAGGGAAGCTGGGCCAGCGGCGTGATTGCTCTTGCCGCGATCCTCCAACTCTTCATCTCGCTCCTGCCTGCACTCAGCTGATGATAAAATGCCAGCTCCCTATTACTGGCTTTCGACCTTTAAATGGCAAAGAACCACTTTGTCATCAAATAGAGTCATAAGCCGTCACAAAGGAGGAGACGGCACCAGAATACTAACTCATGGAAAGCTAGCACACTGAAAATTGTTGACGAAAGTAGGAGAATAAGGCAGGGCACGACTTTGGACTTCTTCTTTGAAGCAACACGGAATCCTTTACCGACAGCCCACAGTGTCCCAACCCAGCTCAGCTTGTTAGACTTATTTTGTCCTTGAGACACTCTTACTCTGTAACTCAAGAAGCCTGGAACTCACTGTGCAGCTCACAATGGCCTGGCACTCACAGTAATCCTGCTGCCTCTGCTGCCCAGCTGCTGGGATTACAGGTGTGTCCGATCACACTCAACTCTTAATTTCGGCTTAAAATCTCCCTTCTCTTTCTAATCCCTCCTTTCCATTCCTTGCTCATTATTCACGAGCTAAGTGGTTATTGTCTACATGTCAGCCGCGCACACGGTTCTGCCTCCTTGGCTTGGCCCACGTATCCCTCAATATGAACATTAAAAATGCTCTGGCACTTGAGTGTCTACCTACCGTAGCACTCCGTCGGGCAGTAGATGCAGTGCTCGGACAGCCAGGAGTTAGAGGGAATCTCTCTGCCTTCAAATTGCTGGCTGCTCTGCCGAGCCACTTAACCTCTGGGCATCCCCACTCTCCTAGCTGTAACTTGGAATGACTTTAATGGCCTCACCTCAGCTCCTAATGGGGCCGTGTTCAGGAATAACTAACGCCAAACCTTGTAAAACACGTGGGGAAAGTATGGAGCAAGACACGCAAGGTTGATCTTGAATTGACTTTTCGGCAGGGCTGTGGTATGGAGAGAAAAAGACGCCAGAGAAAGAGGGGAAGGTAACCAACCCCAAACAACCAAATCCTTTTGTTTTTTTTACACATCAGAATCAGGCGCAGCTGTGTAACACACAAAAGGAGACTAGGGCGATGGGTCTGAAATACTAGCCTTGTCTGTTTGCTATCTCAGGGTGCAAAGATGATAGCTCTCCGCGATCGTCTGTCAGGGAACTTCCTCTGCTCTTCCACTGCCTTTAGCCTCTTCTACCCCCCCCCCGCCCCACCCCCCCACCCCCCGTGCTCACCTCTGCATGCAGGGAATTGCTACAAAGAAGGCTTTAAGAGCTGTTGAATTCATTGTTTAGAATCTTGGTTTGAGGCCCCAGTATTTAAACCTGCGCTAATATACCTTCAAATCAATGTACTCTAAGGCCTGTACTCACACTAAACAGGAGTCTAGAAGATGTAACATTATAATAAATAGCACCTACATTTAAAACCTAAAATACGTTAAAGAAATGACAATAGCAGACATGTAAAATTGTATAGAAGGAAGAGAAGTTTCTATCATATAGACTGTCAATGTGTGGTAGTTGGGAGATTGAAAATTCCCCAATAAGGAGAGTTGTTAGGATAATAAGGAGCTCAAATTGACCCAAAGCTTGTAGGTGGGTGAACTGGGAGGGGGGCGATAAGGAGGCTGGTACAGGGACAGCAGGATGGACGCTTCTACCTGGGAGAGACAGAAGATGCTAAGGAGGGGGCGAAGCCACAAGGGGTGGAAACTGGGCTAAGAATCTGAGTTCTAGAGAAGAGTGAGGGTCTGTGGTTTAGGACTGAGGCAACGGGGGAACTTGGAAGCAGTCCTGGCGACCTCATTTTATGTAGAAGATTTAGTTAAAATGCCTGTGACTTCCCCTCACTTCCCGATACAGGTTGGTACTTCAGAAGCCTGTAGGGAATAGGGATCAGACTCAGACAGGCAGCCTTTGATTACCATCTCTGAAAGGTCTGTTTCATAGGATCAACATTTCCAGCTGACTATTGTGCTTTTTCAAATTTAAATGTATTGTAATTGATCCATAAAACTATAAGTTGTAGCGTATTTGTAAAACCTGATAATGATGCATGTTTATACTCTATGATTTTCTAGTCAATGTAAACATGTCTATTTTCTTGAACACATCCTTCATTTCTGATGAACCTTTTTACCTTATTGAAACATCGATGGCTGGGCATTGGTGGAGCACACCTTTAATTCAAGCACTTGGGAGGCAGAGGCAGGCGGATTTCTGAGTTCGAGGCCAGACTGGTCTACAGTTCCAGGACAACCAGGGCTCTACAGAGAAACCCTGTCTCGAAAAACAAAGACAAAAAAAAAACAAACAAACAAACAACAACAACAACAAAAAACAAAAAACAAAAAAAACCCACCCAAAACCAAAATAAAACAAAACAAAAACATCGATGGTCTCATTTATAGCCACTGTACTATGAAATGAAACAGTACACTAGACTACTTATCTCTTACAACAATAGTCTTACTGGTTGGCATTTCTTTCTCCCTCTCTCCAAGCCCTACACAACAGTGGCATTCACTATTCTGTGTTCAGTATATATGAACCCAGCTTTTCTGCCCCCCCCACCATGTGTGTGGGTGTTTTGACTACCCACAAGTCTGTGTACCATGTGCATGCCTCATGACCAAGAAGGCCAGAAGAGGATCTATGGGTCCCCTCAAAATGGAGTTACAGGTGGTTGTGAGCCACCACATGGGTGCTAGGAATTGAAACAGGGCCCTCTAGGAGAGCAATCAGTACTTTTAACCACTGAGCCATCCCTCCATCCCTGAGATCAACTTTTTTAAAAAGTAGATTTCATAAGCATGTGAGATTATGCACTTTCTCTCTATGGCTGACGTATTTCACTCATGGTAACAACCTCCTTTCCAGCAGATGACTTCTTTTTATGATTTAGCAATATTCCAGTGTGTGTGTGTGTGTGTGTGTGTGTGTGTGTGTGTGCGCGCGCGCGCGCGCGCTCATTTTCTTCATCATTCATCAGCTGATGAACACTTTTGAGTTTTAATTTCTTGGGTGTTGTGAATCATGTTGCAATGGACATGGGAGTACAGATGTCTCTTGAATATTCTAAAATCAGTATTTTTGGCCAAAAGGTTTTTATCGTGATGTACTTTGCCTTTCACTGGTCACTCCTGGGCTTCATAGCAAGACACCCACCCAGTCAGTTTCTGTGTTAAGGGCAGCAGCAATGTAGTTACATTAAATACTTAACCACACAGTAAGGGAAAGCTGAATAAAAAAAACTTTATGACATTGTCACAGACTACTTCTGTCCCTTTACCTCACTCTTGTACTCCATCTTGAAGGTAGGCCAGTCTTTGACATGAGTGTGTGCCAGGGAGGCAGGTAAGGAAGTTTTTGTAACAGGTAGAGGAAAAAGAAGAGCCACAAAAGGCTAGTGGTTGCCAGGAGAGACGTTGTCTTCAAGTAGACATACTTGTAGCCCAGTATTAAAATGAGGATCTGTAAGTGGCAGCAGGCAGTCACATCTCAGTCTTCAACTGGCCAACTATACCATTCAAATTCCATCAGACCCGGCTCCTTGTATGAGTTCTGGGTCTCCTAAAGGCCCCCTTCCATGACAATCTGTCTCTTCTTTCTCTTCCTCTGCCCCAACTCCACTACCCTCCACACCCGCTTAGCATATACTTTTCTTCATCTCTTTTTACAATGTAACTTGCTTTTTTCATGCTCTCTGGTAGAAACCCCCGAAAGACTAGATTCTGGTCTCTTTCTGTATCTGTGTTGATCTTTGGGATCATTTTTCAAGTAAAAGGAATCATTTTCTTCACACTTAAGCCCTGAAGCTCCCTTCTTATACTCACCGCCTGTTTCTGACTCAACCTGCTATAGATTATGAACTCACTAGGTGCCCACAAGGGCATAATTAATCCTATCTAGTAACACTTAGACTGTCCTGAGCCTAAAGAAGGACATCAAGCATTTGTCCCACATCTTTATCCATTATATCAAGCAGAAGAGTAAAAGTAAATTACCTTCAATCTTTCCTGATTCTGCCAAAAGAGATGGAGTCTGTGTGTTTAATTCATACTAGTTTCTGAACTGAAATTTTAATTTTTAAATGCAAAATCAAGAAGTCATTGTTGATGACTCAGCCAGTGCCCTTTCAGCTCCTCCACGAAGTTCTGCATGGTGGATTACAGGCATAGAGATCAGTGCATGGGCCTCAGCAGGCAATGGGTGCTCTATACCTATAATCCCAGTGTTTGGGAGGCTAAGGAAGGATGGTTAGTTGGAGACCATCCTGGGCTAAATGATAAGTTTGAAGCTAGCATAGAATAAATAGTAAGAATATTTTTGTTTGTTTTTAGTAGAAAAAGACAAATTGCAGATCTACAAAGCAGAATGTCAAGGGAAAAAAATAGAAACATGCTTCTGACCCAGGACTAAATGACAACTTTTATGAAGAAAGCAGCATTTAAGTTGCAATTGAAGAGACAGTGGTGGTGTCACTGGGCAGAAATGGTGACTGGCAGAGCAGCAGGAGTCAGGGAGATGGCTGGAAAAGCACAGACCCGATGGCAAGGAGCTAGCAGCATGTCCTGTTTCGTTAAAGCAAGGTTCCAGTGGAGAACAGCGATCAACAAGTTGGGAAAGCTGAGGATAGGGTTGTTGAGAAATAGGACTTAGCAGATGGCAAAGAACTTGAATTTATTCCTTGCCAATAGGAAGCCATTGGGATATTCATATAAGACATCAATACCTTGAGAATTGAAAACTCAAAATTACCTTTGACCTGAAGTTTCATTAAAACAGGAATATTTATCCCTCTTCCAGAATAACAGGGAGCCTTTTAAAGTTGACAAAGAAAATGAACATGAAGAGGGGGACAAAGAGAATGAAAACAGGATCGGTGGGGTACCCATATTCCTTTCATGGAGCAGAATGCCAGCTACCCTGAGCATACTAGTAAAGGATGCTGGAAGCCCGATGTTGGGTGGGTATGAGGCAGCCTATCCCAGAATCCTTCTGTTTTCTATCTTGCTTGTCATGCATGGACAGGATGTACAGCCTCTCAAGATTCCGAACATAGTCTTCATGGGCCTTTTATAGGCACAGCAGAGGATTGTTAGTGGGCAAAGAATCATTCACTATGGGCTGCTGCGCAGAGCTCATCCTGGTGTCTGCAGCCCATTGGAAACAGTAAATCTGAGCTGCTGCTAGCATGCTGACAGCAGCTGAGTCCTTAGCTGGTTTGGGCCCAGCCTCCAGCCTTGATTACAAGTATCAACTCTGCTACTCTGCTGTTTGGTTTCTGTTAGGGAATTTTTCTGTGGATGAAAGAAAAAAAAATCATCGATTGAGCTTTCTTTTCCTTCCAGAACACAATGTTAGAAGTGGGCAGAGATCTCACCGTTCAACCATCATTCATGTTGTAATGATAGGCTGAAGAGAGGGAGGGGCTGGAGCAAAATCAGGCAGTGATTTTTCTGGCCATCCCTGCACGGCTTACTGCTTCTCTCAAGTGCATGTGTTTGGTAGAACTAGAAGCAATACACTTTTTTGTTTGTTTGTTTGCTCTTAATTAATCTTTCCCCTTCTTGCTGCTTCTCTCCTTAACATCTAAATTTAGAAATTATTTTTCTTAGATTCAGACCTTTTTAAAAAAAATATCTTCATAAAATGCTTTATGAAATGGGTCTCAAGTCAAGTCGGAAACAATAGACCAATAAAGGAGAATGGTCAACAGTTTGGGGAACATGAAAACTGCCTGGCTTGTCCAATAATTATCAAGGATCAACAGAGGTATTTGTATCATCTCAAGGTTCAAAAAACAAAAACCAACGAACCAACCATAAAACCAGGCAGGGAAAACAAAACCAAATGTCAGATAGATGAACAATATTTAAATAATAGAATACTAAGCACACTATCGAGCCTCAGGAGCACAGCCTGACAAAAACCATAAACTACACCTGAACCCTCAGTGGCAACAGAGATACTCGTGAGTCACTTCTGTCACTGAGACACTTTGGGTCACTGGAAATTTGTTGGTTTCCAGTTACGTTCGCATCTGGGCTCATCTCAAAACCATAAATTGATCAAAGATATTTTCTGAGCAGAACAAACTGAGCGGATGTGTGAAGGCCTTCCCCGCACTGATGTCACAGGCTTGTGCTTCAGGAAAGCAGGTTGAGAATCCACGGGAAGGCAAGTCTTGTGACTGTGACAAGCCAGCTGGCAGAGCTCCTTCATGGAAGGGAATTTATTTCAGCTCACGGGTTTAAGGTGCTGCAACCGGTTAGAGTAGGGAAGGTGGTCTCCATCTGTGTTCTGTCTGTGGTGGTCACATCCCAGTGCCAGACAGAAAGCATAGGTCGGGGCTCAGGCCAGGAGTGGAACTGAGCAGTCTGTTGAGTGGTCAGTGTCTTTGCCAGCTGTTCTTACATGGATAAGGGCCAACATCTTTCCCAAACAGCACCACCAGTTGGGTGCCAATTGATCAAACATACGAACCCATAGAAACATGTCACGTTCAAATCATAGCATTTCACCCTTTGTCCCCTAGGCTCCTGTCCATCTTATATCACAGGATGTATTCAGTCCAACCTTAATAGGCTCCAAACTGTTCAAAAGTACAAAGATCCTTTTGCTGCACAAGACAAATTCTTACCTATAAAATCAAACAGCAAATTGCATACTCCCAACATGTAATCGTGCACAGAAAATCTTCCCCTTGGGAGGAGCAGGAGGGTAGCAAGGAAAAACCACATCAAAGCAAGACTAAGCCCTAGCAGGGCGACAACCAAAGTCTGTATGTAGCACCAGGCTTAATGTCCAGGGCTTGTGGAGGCATGGTCTGGGCTCTAGTGAACTTGGATGGTATTGTCTCTGTGACTCCGCTGTGGCAATGGTGACTTGTCTCTTAGGCCAGCTGTAAAAGACAAGACACCTTCAGTCTGGGGCCTGAAGCTCTCCCTAGCAGATGTACTACATTGATGGCATCTCCACTCTCCTAGATTCTCCTGGCAACTTAGGCCTCACCTTCACAACTTTACACTTTGCTCTCTTCTATGGATTTAACATCGTCACCCATTTCCTGGTCTCATGACATCTTTGGAACCTTGGTGTAAGTTCCATGACCCGCTTAACAACTTCCGTTTTTTAGTCCTGCAAACCAACATTATGTGAATGATGCCAAGTTCTGCTTCCAGTTTGCCAAGTTTCATAGCCTCTTTGAACCAGGCCTCCTACAGCTACTGAGTGTCTGTGAAGCTCAACTGAGGAGAACCTTTCTCTATCAAGTTCTATATACAGAAGAAATTCTGGAGGCTCCGTGTTTTTATGAACTCTCTTTATAAATGAACTTTTTTGTTAAAGTTTATTTTAAGTTTTAAAACTCACAGCTTTTGGTGGGTAGGGTCTGACTCTCAAGTCACTAATCCCGTTATCCCAGTGCAGAGTGAAAAACTTCTTTTCAATGGCGCTAATTTTTTGATAATCAACACTACTTTGTCTGAAGCCATTTTGTTCTTTGCCTTAAATGTGCCTACTCTTATGCTACAAGCTACATTCTATGACATCTTAAAATTGCTCCATTACTTTTTATCTAACCTCACTCAATTTTCACACCATGAGCACCATGTGTGCTGGATTCTTTGCCAGAAGGAAGATGAATTCTCTGTAGCCTAGATCCTCGTATAATCCCATCTTTCCCTTCTGAGGCCTCATGACCAGGACCTTTGTGCTGTAACATGTAAAGTAAAACCTTTACATTTGGCTTTCTCTTACATATCACTACACCTCCATGACCCATATTTTCATCAGAACTATGTATGGTCTTCATATGGCAAGACAGTAGGGACGAAAGACTATAGCATCAAGGTTAATATATAAAAGAGGCCAGCATTCAGCCCATCCTCAGCCTGGCTTCAAATACACAGAGTGTGTATATGCAGGGAAAGCTTGCAGTATACAAAAGGGAGAGGCAGATTCTGTGTAAACATGTCTGTCTCCCAAGGGGTCACAATCTCGTGGCCCAGCACTTTGGAGACTTTTCCTCAGCTCTCTAACCCACTCCTAGTCTCAGAAGTATTTTCTTGTTACCATTCAGAGTTCTTACCTGTATGGTCCAAAAAGCTTCTTTTATAATGCACTGTGGCCTCTTTATTTCCCCTTACATTAGCTCTAAACTTTTTACATTCTCCCATAAAACATTGCAAAAAGCCCACAAACCATCTAGTCAAGGTACTACAGCAGTGGCCCCACTTCTTGGTAACAGTTTTCTGCATTAGTTGTGTTCTCATTGTTATGACAAATTACCTGACATGAATAAAGGTGAAAGGATTCATTTGTCCTGTGGTCTAAGCTTTATCATGGCAAGGACAGTGTGGGAGCTAGGGGGTACTTGGTCCATGGCGGCAAGAGTCTGAGCTAGTCATACTGTTGTGGCAGATGGAAATCAAAAAGCGCGCTTTGGCCAGAAGTGGACCCTCAAAGATCTGTGGTTTATGTTTACCAGCTACATCCCAGAGGTTTCAGGACCTCACACAACAGCAGCATGATCTGGGAGCCATGGGTTCAAATGCATGACCCTTGGGGGACTTTTCACATTCAACCTGCAGAAGCAGGTAGAGAAAATGGTATTCATTGGGGAAAAGCTTAAATAGCTGCTGTCAACATAATAATGACAGCAATGATATCTCATTCATCTAGTTAAGAAAATAGAAATAAGCTACTGGGTAATGATACTTTTAAAATGCATTGGTCATTCACAGAGCAAATAGTCTTAGTGCCGTGGTTTTTATTTTGTTGTTGTTGTTGTTTTGTTTTGTTTTTTAAGGAAGCTAAAGATAACATAGAACTAATCTAAACATGTTTAGTAGTATATCAATGTGTTATCATAAGAGCATTAACATGCCATGCATATTTCAAGGCAGTAATGGTGGAAAATGGAACTTGGATGTTAGTACCTCAATCATTTGATAAAAGGAAGGAAGAAAAAGGAAACCAAAGGCAAGAAAATACCTTAGAGTGGAGTTTGCTCCTGAAGCAGAGCTTGGAATGAAGCCTTGACTACAGAAGCTGATTCAGGAAGTACCTCAGAGAGCTGGAGGCCTAGAGAAGAAGGTGTAGCATTGATGGGGCCAGCCTGAGGCTACACCTGCTATGACCTGTCACTTAAACCCCTCAAGTGACATTTAAACCCTTCAGGAGTGGGGAAGGAGCTACTCCAGAGCCATCTACCCAATGGATGGAAGAGTCCAGGGCTGCCCACTGCCCATGGAGTAGAAAGCGCTGGCTGTGCGCACATGCCTCTCAGAGGCCTCCCACACGGTGACAATGGTGATGCCCCAGTGGGAATAGTCAAAGACAGATGAACAGAGGAGCCGCCGTGCACTGCTGCCATGTTACACGTGTGTAGAGCTGGCCACCCTGACAACAACTGGAGTCGAGTGAGCAACATCACAGCAATCTGGGTGCAGAAGATGGCAGACAGAGGCACACATGGGAAGTCAAATCGGGACAGTAGAAACTAATGTATGCAAATTTTCTGTAATTCCCAACAAAGACAATTCGTTCAACTCTCATCAGAAAACTTACGTTAAGAGGCTACCTTAGTTCTAAAGTCTGATATTTACTAGAGATACATTGACCAGGAGGGTGCAGAGGCAGCAGAAGAAGGGGTAGGGAAGCACTGTCCCCTGCCCCTCATCCCCAGCTCACAGGCTTCTGTAAATAGACCAGGAAGGGCCTACTGGGGGTCTTAACCGGTCTTTTCCCATTGGACTTCAGAGAAACTACAAGAGGGATTAGAAATCAGCTTACAAGTGAAGAGACTGAGACAAAGGGAGGAAAGACACGTCACCATCGTTCATTAGCTCCTCATTTACATAGTTTCTCCACTCTGTCATTTTGGCACAAAGACAATTCAGGTAACATGTAAATGACTAGGAGTGGTAGGATTTCAGTGAAATTGTACGTATCTTACCACGGCAGTCTGATTTGGCTGTAGTTTGCTGATCTCTGAAGCACCACAAAGAAAACCACACAAGAGCATCTTCGTCCATGTCACACATGTTCAGAGTCCATCTCAGCCCCGCATTCTGCAGGGTATCGTGATCCATCTCAGACCATGTTCCGAGAGGGACACTTGGGTCCATCTCAGCCTACATTGGGAGTGAAGAAGAAAGGGGAAACATGCTGGCTTTTCTGCTCCTCCTTGACCTTTTGAACCCCAGCGTTGCTCCTGCTTTCTCCACGCTGCCTCTCTGGGCGCCATGAGAGTATCATGGTGGGCGCCATGGTGAAGAAAAAAGTGGGTCACTCAACAGAAGCTAGTAAATCCCTGGGCTCCTCTTTCCCTGCAGTCCCCCACTTTTCCGGCTTCTGTAAACATCCCGAGCAGTCTCCTTCCGGGGACAGCCATTTGTTCCATTGTAGGCAGACATGAAAGAGACCACCCAAAGCCTCCAGTGAGCAGAGTCACCATTTGTCCAGAATTATGGACATTTCCTCTTTTTAACTCATATATAGTTTCTAATGCTGTCACAAGGATCACAGAGTTCTTTTAAGAGAGGGAGGGTTGTGGGGGAAGGGGAAGTATCCAGTCTGGCCACAAGAATGACTCTGTCATCAATGTTCTGGGAGTGACGCCCCCTGCAGACATGACAAAGGGTATTTCATGTCTGTTCAAATACAAAAACTGGCACCCTTGGAGCTGAAAGGGGCAGAACTGTCCATTGTTGTCCCCCCTTTCTGTCCCTCGGTGGTATTTCTTAAACTGCGGGTTCTACTTAAAAGTCACTGTGTATTGTTTTTTTGTTTTTTAGAAAAGCCGAAACAAAACAAGGCACAATCCAGAGCTTGCAGCCCCACTACAGACAACAATAGGGAACCAAGTAGCAGAAGCTTTCAGAGATGACAACCTTCCTGAGAAAATGTCACTGGGACATGGCCATGGGCTCCGATCCATCTCCTCCCCCTTCTCCTTTATTGGCACTTACAGGTCTGACAGTTTGAAGAGAGAACGGTGGATTATTTAGAAGCTCTTCCCTCACTGATCTGGTTTGGTTTGATGAAAAGCCTTTATCGGGTGTTAGCTAGAGCCTTGGCTCCTGTAAGGAAGAAGGAGGAAAATTCCATCTGCCACTTCCTCCAGGAAGAGGAGGAGGCCCGGGAGAGACAGAAGGATGAGATTTGTCTCCTTGTCTCTGAAAGCTCAGTTAGTCCATTTACCTTTCACTTACTCAAGGGTGGAAAGTGGGACTTATCCCGAGGTAGAGTTATTTAAGAAGAGCTTCTAGGAGTCCTGAGGAGAAATTGCGGGTGGAGTTAACCTGAGAAGGAAGGTCTGGGGGAGAAACTATGTTGGTTCTTGATAAGTATGGAATGGGACCCCATGGGTAAAGGCAGTGCCTCCATGACTGCATTTAGAAAAAAAAACAAAGGTCAGGAGATTAATTTCCCCTTCCAAATGCCATCAGATCTTTGAAGGAATAAGAAGAGTTTCCTAGACAAAAATGCACAAGAATGAGCCTTCTCCCAGGCTGCTGCCTTTGATGTGGCCAGACTCAGTTACCCAAAGGAAACTAATTTTTTCAGTGTTGGGAAGGAAACTGAGGGTTGTGCATAAGCTAGGGTCCTGTTCCACGCCATCAGACAGCGGCACTCCTCAAGGGGAGAAATCTTAGGGTTTTGACGGAAAGTCTTAGCAAACCTGCCCTTCACCATATGATCAAACCTGATGAGATGTCAGGTCCCCTCTCCCCAAGAGGTGACTTGATGAGAACTCCTCCTCTGTAGGTGGAGGGAGGGATTCTAAAACAGAACAAAACAAAACAACAAACAAACAAAAAACCAAAACAAGCGCAAAAACTGAAGACAAACCCTATTGAGTGATACTGTCCAAAATACCTTAGTCCCTCATACTGTTCAAGCCACTGAAGCCAAACCTGAGAGAGAATTGGGAGAAATGGGCACACACTGAATCTAGAAGCCTTGATGATTCATGCTGTCGAGCATCCTGAATGTCAGATAGACAGAGAAACACCATGAGTGGACCAACTAGGAAAACCTGAGTGGCCCTGCCACTGGTACAACTAGGAATTCACCAAAGCTCTGTCCTGGACCACAGGCCTGTCTATCAAGCTTGTCTCAGCTTGGCACTATTGTGAGGTATTGGAATATCTGGGAGTAAGGCAAGTCATTTAGGGTATACCCTTAAAGATGTTGGGTCTTGGCCGCTTCCTCTCTCATCCACCCAGTCACTGGTGAACAGCTTGCTCCCCAGTCCTCTCTCCATGGTATGCTATCTCCCCACAGCCCAGAGTAACAGGGACCAACCCACTATGGACCAAAGGTGAGAGCCAGAACAAAGCTTTTCTTTTTCACATGTTTTACATGCTATTCTGTTATAGTAATAGAACGAGAAATCACACAATGTACTATATAAGATGTACAACGTGAGATGTCTCCAAAAGCAGACAGTGGGTGAGGGGTTTATAGGAATTCTCAGTTCTTTGTCTGACTTTTCTAGAAATCTAAAGTTGTTCCACAATAACAATATTGGAATGGCGTGTCTTCTAAACTATTCTCCAAGACATCATGATGCAAGCTCTACTTGTGTGAAACTGGGAATCGAAGGACACTTCCAGGAGCAGCAAAGGCAGAAGACAGAGCCAGTGACTCTCAGAGCATCTTTTGATAGTCTTTTGAACTTTCATTGAGGCTGAATTGTGGGTTCCAAGGTTCCACTTCACAAGAAAAAAAAAAAGCAGCATCGTATGATAAATCTGGAAGAAAATGGAAAATAAAATGTGCAGCAGTGGGCTCCTCACCGTAGTTCACACGATCATATGAAGATGATGCAGCTGGGCCCCACACTGAGTCAGCTTCCTTGCATCCTGCTCGACTCTGCAGGCAGGCATAGATGGCAGGACCAGGAGGGTGGCTTCATGGAGTGCTCCCGTTTCTTATCAAAAGCCATTGGGCGAAAGTCAAAGCATGCCTGTCTATTTCTATATCCAGAGACTGGGAGAACACTCATCCAACAGGAGGATGCACTCTGCCTTTAGCCCATGAGTCCCAGTCCTAAGAAGACACCATGCCAGCTCCTGCTCTTGTCCAGAGTGAGGCACCAGTAAAGCAGAGGAGTGGTGGGCACAAGGAGCTTATCCACCCGACACCCAGCCTGACTAGAGAGGCTCTTGGCTCTTCAAAAACTGTCCGGACTGCAGGCCATTCCCTCCACCTTTTCTAAATATCACTGTACAATGGTATATCATTGCACCAACCTTCAAAAGTCCCTGGTTTTGTGTGTGTTCTTTCAAAAGTCTATTTTTAACTTGAGTAATTATGATGTACCTGTTAAATGAGAGTCGCAAGGCTCATCCTTTTGTTATAAAGTCTGTTGTGACTCTCTGCTTTATATACACCACCTCACAATGACTCTAACGCCCTACACAGTCAGCTACTTACTGCTTTTCTGATCATACTTTTTGCCCTTTCTTTCTTACTGGCTTTTGTCTGGTACATCGACCTGCTGGCTGCTCTCCAAACGCACCGGGAGTACTACCACCCCAAGGCCTTTACATCTGCCTTTCCTCTCTCTTAAATACTCCTCTCTCAGATAATTGTGTCTCTGCCACTCCTGTGTCCTTCAGGAATCTTTGGATTTAAATATTTCAATTTATGAGTATCTCGCCTTATACTACATACCTCTATTCTCTAGCTCCTTCTACTTTAACATTTTCTGTAACATCCTATGGAATTTCTTCACAAGCTGCATTTGTTATTTGTCACCAGTAATAATAAAAAAAAATCAAGCAGATAAAATTACACAAAGCAGAGGCTTTCCGCGCTCAGTCTGGTGGAATGGCCTGGCTCACGGTAGAAACTGAAAAGTACTTCTGATGAACAGGTGGATGATGCTTCAAACAGGAGAAGTGTGAAAAGACAAAGAGAAGAGGAGCCTGGCACCGCTTAATGAAACATATTACATACACAGGCTTGACGACTAGTGAACCAAGAGACAGTGTGGTATACAACACTAGCTACACAGTACACATACTGACACAGTCTCCTGTGCGACGGAATCAGGCCAGTGTAAGTCTCCTGCCCATCAATTGACTTTATGTAAGTCTTACGTTAGCCAATACTAAGATTATACATATGTGTGTTTTGTGTGTGTGTGTGTGTGTGTGTGTGTGTGTGGCCATAAAACAATTAAAAGCTACAAGCAGACACGGGTATACCTGTGATGACAATTATTTCAGGCAAAGGAGAAGTAGCCTTAAATTGTAGTTTCGGGTCAGTGAGCAAAACATAACTAAATTTATCTAGAATTCAAGGAACTAAAAGCTAGATTGTGTTATTCTGTGTCCTATAGTTATCTTTAAAATGGTTAAAGAGTATGTATTACAAAATTACTTAGTAAAGTAGGTGCACCAATATATAATATCTTCAGATTAGAGAGCCCCATCATACAAACGTTTATTCCAAGGACACAACCATAGTGACCTTAAATAATTGAGAAGTCACCGTTGTGCATAAAAGCTACAGTCATAGCCTCTAAGCTTGAAAATGGTCTGCACATGAGCATCTGTCTTAGTTCAGCACAGTCTACCGAGAAGTCAGGCAGGTACTTATGATTCGATCCCACCCCTACTCCTTCACAGTGACATAATTTGTGCATAACAGATAATCGTGCTAAGGGGCTAAAGAAACACATTCAAGATTTTAGGAGAGGCCAGAATCTCCATCTAACTGAATGGTAAACGTCCTTGGTAGGGCATGGTGTGGGTGTGTCTGAGAAAGTCTATGTAGTTTTAAAATGAATGAGCTCATCTACTTAGGATTATTGGAAAGGTTCTGGGTACAGAAATGGTCATACATAGTATTTAATTTTTTTCTAGGGCTGATGAGTTGACTGGCAAGATGGACTTTCTGTCAATGGCCTGTGTTCGATCCCTGGGATACACATGACGATGAGACCCCACTCGTGCAGGTGGTCCTCAGACCTTAACATGCCATGTCCTGTGCATGCACCCACCTCCCACACTCTATAAATGGATTTCATTGTTAAAACAGTTGAGTCTAATCTTCCCGTCCTTCCCTATTAAAGGCAACAGGAACAACTGACCAGGTTAGAGAAGGGGTCAGCAGTCTGATAGGGGATGAGAACAGTCAGAGGACTTTTTGAATGGTCTGATAACGGCAGTACAAAAGTCACCTTCTCCCACCCCCATGTCTCTTCTAAAACCGTCAAGAAAGCTGGGATTCACTTTCATATGAAATTGGATAACAACCTAGATAATTCAGGCACCTGTCCTAGGCAAATGGCCTTTTGCTGTTTTCAGGTCTTTGTTTATTCTTCTTAAATATTTAGCAAGATGACATGCATTTTTAATACTTCCCACCACTTCCCATGATAGGCTTCCAGGATTGCAGGATGTGTGTGTGTGTGGTGTGTGTGTGTGTGTGTGTGTGTGTGTGTGTGTGCTCTTGACTTCAGAAGTCAGCAGTGCCACCTCCGTCGTAGCTCCATATTCCAATTGTTATCACACACAGAGAACAATATCCACTAGTCTTTTTGATCACTTGCCCAGGCTTCAAAATGAGCCTTTGAAACAGGAGCCACATCTGGAAAAAATGACTTCCAGGCCCCACCAGGCCCCACAGGATAATGGGACCCTCTGCAGTCGACAGCTGCCTGAGCTCACCAAGGCGGGGGCACTGCCCACATCTTCAGGATGAACTTCTGTTAAGCAACTGCCAAGAGTGCCCGGCAGCACTGAGCCCATGGTAGTAGACATTGTTGCTTAAAAGACAATATTATGTATGTTTCTGCTTTGGGATTTCAGGATTTAATTCCTTAAATCTGAGGAGCTAGGTGCAAAGTAAGTGACTCTAACATACCTCCTCTTTTCCCGTTTCTCCTTTTAACCGTTCATCTGGTTAATGTCCCAGACAAGTGTAGGTTACTAGGAGGAGGTCGGCTGCAGGACGAAAAGCTCATGAGCATGGTGATAGTCCAAGCAACTTCTCCTTTATGCAAATGAGCTGAGCAGCCCCTGCAGCAAACTTCCACGGAGGCTGTAGGAAAAGGAACTTGCTTAATTCTTTTAATCATTAACCTTTATTTTCCATGTATGAGTGTTTTGCCTTCATGTATGTCTAGCCAGAGAGGGTGTCAGATTCCCTGGAACAGGAGTTACAGACTAGTGTGAGTTGCCATGTGGGTGCTTGGAACTGAACCCTGGTTGTCTGGAGAAGTAGCCAGTGCTCAAACACCCCTACATTGTTCTGTGAGACAGAGGCTCTCACTGGCCTGAAACTCTCTAAAAAGGTCTGGTTGGCTTGCCAGAAAGCCGAAGTGATCCACCTGTCTCTACCTCCACGGCACCGAGAGGCTAAAGGCATGTCTCTGCACATGGACGGATTCCAGGGATCAAGTTCAGGGTCTCATGATGGTGTGCCAAGGACTTTGCCCACTGGGCCATCTCCGAAGCCATCAGCCAATTGTCTTCGAAGAAACAAGCTGCCAGACTGCGAGAAGCAGCCAGAGGCCTGGTGCGGACTTGTTGGAGGAACTGTGTCACTGTGGGGGTGGGCAACGAGGCTCTCCTCCTAACCACACGGGATCACTGGGACAGACCGGTACAAGCACAAGGGGAGGCATGCAGATGTGGGACACATGACAGAAAAGCAGGCCCCGGAACCCGTGGCCAAAACCACGTGTAATGAAAACGCCATAAGAAAATATTTTACTCTGTAGGCTAATTACAATAAAACAAAATATAAAGAAAATAAGTTTTAAGAAGATGGAGACAATCACGTCTGACATTCTACTTAATTCAAAGGAAAGCAAATTATTACGTATGTTTTCTTGACAAGTAATTTGAATATAAAGACATAGCTCACTGATAAATGGATGTTAGCCCAAAAGCTCAAAATAAACAAGTTACAATTCACCCAGGACAGGCAGCTCAAGAAGAAGAAGGAGGACTTAATTCCTCTGAGAAAGGGAACAAAATGCTCACAGGAGCAATAAAGGAGACAACGTGTGGATCAGAGACTGAAGTAAAGGCCACCCAGAGACTGCCCTACCTGGGGATTCATCCTATAAACAGTCAGAAGTATATACCAAAAGGAGCATGCCATGGCTGTCTCCGGAGGGGCCCTGCCAGAGCCTTACAAATACAGAGGCAGATGCTAGCAGTCAACCGTTGGTCTGGGCATGGGGTCCCCAATGGAGGAGTTAGAGGAGCTGAAGGGGTTTACAATCACATGGGAAGAGCCATGATTTTGGCCACCCAGACACCCCAGGACTCCCAGGGACTAAATCATCAATGGGGTGATACATAGTTCATGTACATCGAAGGGGTGTACATAGTTCCAGCCAAAAATGTGGCAGAGGAATGCCTTGTTGGGCATCAGTGGGAGGAGTGGTCCTTGGTCAGGTGAAGGCTCAATAGATGCCCCAACAAAGGGAAATCGAGGGAAGGGAAGTGGGAGTGGGTCAGGTGGAGGGGCATATACATGGAGGCAGGGGGAGGGAAGAGGGGTTGGGGGTCTTTGGGGGAAGGGGGAAATTGGGAAAGGTTTTACCATTGGCAATGTAAATGAAGATGATATTCAATAAATAAAAAAAAATTTAAAAAATACATAGTTGTGTTAACAGCCCTACCTATGACTAGAATTTTGTTTTACAAGGATGGTGAGAGGGAAGCAGAGGGGGCCTCGGTGGAGGTCACTAATGTGTATCCCTGTAACTCAGGAATATTGTCTCCAGTCCCTGCTGTCCCAGCCAAACAGAGCCTGCTTCTCCCTTCTGAAACTTGCAGTTACCCAGCAATGATTCTTGATCATTTATTTCTATACTGGTTACAAGTGAGCTTTCTGTCGTTGGTCCCTCTAACCTTTCACCAAGGAAACAGTTTTTAAGCCTATTTGTCTTATTTATTTATTTATTTATTTATTTATTTATATATATCTTATTTATTTATTTATTTATTTATTTATTTATTTAGTGTTACTGGGAGTTGAACCTGGAGCCTAGCATGAGCCACACAAATGCTCTACCACTGTGCTACAGTCCCTGAGAACCGAAGTTTTTAGAATACAGTAGCTGAAGAAGAAGGTGGGAAAAAGAAAGTTGTGTACTTGAAGTATCAACCGCGTGGATTTTCCATCTCCGAGAAGAGCAGATGCGGAGCTCTCTCCTCTGCCTTCCTTGCCCGATTTTATCAAGGGCAGCAGAAGAGCAGCCTTACGCACGAGCTGTGAATCAGTAGCATCTATAAAGCATGTCTCTCTGTGATGTTGTTCCCATTGTGGGATGCTTTATAACCATAGAACACGACCCACATATTAATGGCACAGATTTATTACTACAAATGAACACTGCACTAGAGCTTGTGAGAAGATGTGTGTGTGGAGTCAGATTGTAGAGACGGATAACTAACATGAAGGACTAAGCCAATTAGCAGATCCACCTCACCCTCAGAGCTCTAGAGGATGAACTTCAATGAGGACCAACCACATCCCTGCATCCCAAGTGAGCTTGGGGGCACAGGGATGTTTGGATGAGAGAGATGGGCCACACAGCCCAAAGAAAGCTGCCTGAATCATTTATCAGTCAATAACCTAAATGGTATGCTTTACAATTTTTTTCTGTTTTTTTTTAATTGTGAACATATTTTAACATTAATGAAAAGTATTTGGAAATCGAGGAATGGGCCAGTCACAATCTCATTTCCAAACAAAATTCTCTTTCTAGTTCTAGATGATTTGTAAAAATAAGCTGACACCGTTATAATGGTAATAAAAATAAGCTATAATGCATAGTTATATGCTACTTATGAGAGTGCAGCCTGCCCGTGAGTAACTGGCTCTGAATTCAGTTCCATGTCGCAGCTACACCAGGAACACCGTTAGTGGCGCAAACACCGTGGCGATACTGATGTGGTCCTTGCAGGCAGAGGAAAACAGCAATATGGTGAACCCTGCACTGTGCTATGGTTTGAGAGGAAATTATTCCTCCTCCAACTCGTGTAGTGAACACTTAGTGTGCAGATGTGACTGACACTTTGGTAGGATGTGGAACCTTTGGGAGGAGGGGCTTTACTTGCGGGAGGTAGGGTGGAGCTTGAGGTTTACAGGCGGCCCCACTTAGAGCTGAAGCTCAGCTTCCTGCTCCACCCAGTTGTGAGCAAACTCCTGTGGCCACAGCTGGGAGCCGCTCCCACTGCCACGCCTTCTCCACTGTGGTGGATTGGGTCAAGATAGCTGTGTGAGGGTATTTCTATCAGGGATTTTGCCACAGCAATGAAAAAACTAAGTAATATACTCTGGGTCTTATGCTTCTATAGGGATGTGGAGGCATGATGCCTTCAGACATCTGGAGGAAAGAAAGGATCTAGTATTTTCAATATTCTAGTGACTTCTGCTGGGACATTCCAAGGTTTGAGGTCACCTAAGAAAGAAGTTTCATGAAAGCAAAAGAAAAAAAAAATGTGGTCTGTACACCCTACACAAAAGAAGACTGTTGTAATTGACTTTAGAGTAAAGTACCCTGCCGGCTCTAGAGTTTCATCTCCATTACCATCCCGAGTCCACTGACTTCAATGTCTTGTGTTGGTCCTTCCTGGGCCTTCGCCTCAGAAACAAGTGGAATGTCCAGAGACAAATCCGCCCAGCACCAGCCAAGGAAGGTCTAGGCCACAGAAAGTATCTCGGTCGGTCCACTAACAGCAAATGCTGAGCCAAACCTAAGGAGAAACGCCACGAGTCTCATTCACTGGTCACAAAGTTTACTAGGACGCCCTTTAAATCAGTTAATCAAAAAGTGGCACACCTTCCTGTTAGCCAGTAAATGAAAGGCTTCCTGTGGCTAGAGACAGTTCCACACTTTAATCTCCTCCCTATAGAGCTCAGAAAAAAAAAATCAAGGAATCCATATTCTATGAGCCATTGAGGTTAACCTAATGTCATTTAGAACAGAATTCAAACCAGATCTCCATGGCAATAATGTAAAAATAAACATTGCTAGACAATATATACATATAAAAGTGGAAGTGAGCAGGTAATTAAATTATTTCACTACAGTTTATATCTCATTATTTAAGTCCATGTTTCATGTATTTCTGTAATTTCTTATTGTCTTTAGAATAACACTAGCTGCAAACTAAGTATCCCAGACATATTTTATAA
Organism: Apodemus agrarius; assembly: GCA_964023405.1. NCBI lineage: Eukaryota > Metazoa > Chordata > Mammalia > Rodentia > Muridae > Apodemus > Apodemus agrarius. Next base: position 48,481,452 of record OZ030015.1, on the reverse strand, counting down.
ATGAAAGTTCCTAGACATTTCTGTACATAGTCTCCCTGTTGCCTTTTTAGTTAACTGATATTTGCAAATGGCCACGGACTGGCCCTTGCTTGAATGAACCGGCTCAGGGACTGTTGGTCTGTGGGGGTCAGCCCTCAATGCAGGATGTTCATTCACTTTTAGGGTCAGTGGTTGACGGTGTTCGGTACTGAATCAGGTGGGGATGCTCATTGCAGTGAGACAGACAGAAATGTGGATAGATACCAAGAGACATTTCTTGATTGAATTTTCTGGGTCACTCAGTTGTTTTGGTCTTGCTGTGGCAAGCCAGTGTGTGTGTGTGTGTGTGTGTGTGTGTGTGTGTGTGTGAGCAAGCATATGTGCATGTGCCCTAGTATACATGTGTAGTCAGAGGGCAACTTTATGTGCATGAGGCAGGGTCTCTGTCATTCACTACTGGGCACACCAGGCTAACTCGCCCAGGAGCTTCTGGAATTCTTGTGTTTTCACCTTGGACCGCCATGGGAACACTGGTCTTGCCCATGTGTACCACCTCGCTCAGGTTGACATGGTTCCGGGAATCTGAAACCAGGTCTTCACGCTTACACGGCAAGCACTTTGCCTGGTGAAGCATGTCCTCAGCCCCTCTGGGAGTTTTTGAGCAACAAAGGGGTCTTGTTTAAGCCTCTCAGTGAGCATGCGCAGTCTCTGAGCTAAGCCATGCGCACTGACTGGCCGCTAAGGGAGTCACTGGCTCATCCAAACCCTTCTACCAACTAACTCTACACCAAACCGATGAAGCCACTAGCGAGAGCCACAGTTACGAGGGAGACGAAGACCATGTTTGGCTAATTTATTTTGAAATATTAAGAAACTGATACCACTCTTTTTCAGCTTCACAGAGGCTATGCCAAGCAGTTTCCAGTAAGACTCACTGAAGGTGGCCCAACTGGCCACCATTCTGAGCAGGGTCCTGCGTGACCTCGACAGACAACATGAACCCTGTGTGGGATTAGTGCGGAGGATAGCTTCCTGCTCAGAAGACCATTAGCCCCAATTCCAGGCCTTTGCGAACAGCACTTAGGGCCGTCGTGAGCCATTAGAAGGCTTTTTAGGCCTGACGATGAACCAGACAGTAGTCATTGCTATAAATCCCAGGGATGAGCTGCCTGCATTAGTACCCAAATTACAGGCTTGGGAAAACTATTTGCTAAGAATCCTGCTAACACATACTGTTGGTTGGACAGAACCTCAGGAACTTTAATCTAATTATGATAAAAGCGAATTCCTGAGGGGAATGAGGGTATGAGAGCCGCGTCTGTTGGGTTTCTTTGAACAGGGAAAAAGAATTCTGTGAACGGTTTATTAGCCTAGTAAAAAAGAAGAGTCAACATAGAAGGTAGTGATAGCCCACTTCTGGTCAGAGAATCCAGGGGCAGGAGTGCCGCCCAGCTGTCTCTGAAGGAGGTTGGGTTGTGGAAGGAGAGAAGAAGGCACCATTCACTCCTCTTGTCGACAAATGGGCCAAGAATTAAATATAAAGAAATGGCACTCTTCCTAACACAATTTCATCCCGCTAAAAAGTTAATTGAACCCAAATGTGTGAAATAATTCATAAATGCACATTTCCAAACAATTACAGAAAATGTCACACTTGCAGTCCCTTTGGGTTTGGACACATGGAACACATTGTTTATCAGAACCCGAGCGCTAGTTGAGAACGCGGACTCCGAGGTGGGTAGGGAAGCCAAGCGAAGCACGGCCTGGAAAGGGCTCAGCCCCTGGCTGCTAGCCGCGGGTTTGGCACTGGAGAGATACTGGTGTCATTCCTAATCAGTTCTCACTGATGCATCCAAGGACATGACAGATATATTTAAATGGTTCTTCTTAAATATGAACCCAGTGTCTGTCACTGTCTGCTTCCTTTCTCCTTGTAGAAAACTAGATACATGTCTTGTATTCACTCAAAGAAGTGGGAATGAGGCCCCCATCCTTCCTGCACTTTTGAGAGTCATATTATGAAATGACACCCTAGGAGCGCAAGTGTCTGACACAGTGGGTAGCAAACCAGTCCCCCACACCACCCCAGAACATGGCATGGGGGCTGAGGCCATCTGTGATGGCTCCGGAAGGAGACACGATTTGGAAAGGTGAAGTGGGGAAGTGATTGGGCCTGAATGGGCGAGGCCATGGCTCAGCAGCGTGGAGGGCAGGGTGTACTCGCTCTGATCTCCCAGCTCGGGTCTCCCTGTGCTTAATTCCCACTCCTGAGCCAAGCACCTCGAGCCCAGCACAGTCTCATAGCAACCCTGGACAAAGGCTCAGCCTCCACCCTCCCCTTCCTTCACCACCCTTATGAGGTGTGGGAGAAACAATAGCACTTGTCTTCCGTCATTCTTTGTGTGCTCTTCAGGATATTCTGCCCCTCAGTTGGGGCTCTCTGGCCTTCCATTTACGAACCTCCCACTCTTGATCCATCAGAACACATGCATTTTTACCACCTCTAGTGGGTCATCTTTCCGTCTTGTTGAAGCAGACCGCCCCTCCCACCACAATTAATTTTATTCTGCCAATTGAATCCAACCATGACTGACTTCATACTCTCGATGGAAGAAAAAAGCCACATTTTCCTGGATCTCAGTTCACCACATCAGCTACTTTCAGTGGCCAGGAATGTACTTGAAAGTTGTCTTAGTCCATTTTGTGTTGCTGCAATAAGATACCACACACTGAGAGAGTCCTAAGAAAAGGGAGATTTCTTTAACTCCTGGCTCTGGAGGCTGGGAAATCTGAAAGAGTGGCTCCATGATCTAAGTGGGGCTTCATGTGGGGGCCCCTGTGCTGCAGCATAACACAGCAGGAGAAAGAGACACACCAGCCTGCAGAAGGGATAGCCACAGAAAATCAGCCCGCACGCTTTGCTTCTTATTGGAGAAAGATTTTGAGCTGGGTTTATTTGTAGGAAATGAGAGGGAGAGAGAGGGAGAGAGAGAGAGAGAGAGAGAGAGAGAGAGAGAGAGAGAGAGCGAGCGAGAAAGTAGACTCATAAACGATGGATCTGGTAGTAGGTTCACATGACTTGGAATCTCTTATCAGACTCTCCAACCCACTCCACAACTTCGACAGTGTTTCCTGCACCACAACCACAACTACATTAGATTTAGAAGATAGCTGTCTAGGAGAGCAGATTTTATTCTCATGTGTTCTCCTAATCCAGCCGTTCTCAACCTGAGGTTGTGAACCCTTTTGGTAAACCTCTATCTCTAACAATATGCACATTATGATGCCTAATACAAGCAAGATTGCAGTTATGGAGTAACAATGAGATTCTATGGTTGGGGTCAGCACAACATGAACTGTATCAATCACTGTGGTGCGGAGGGAGGGGTGGGGGTGGGGCTGAAGGTGAGACATCGTATGTGGTAGACAAGAGAGCAGAGTCTACCTTACTCCCTCTGCCAGTCTTTTCCAAGGACTGACTGAACTATGGTCTTGGCACTGCCTATTCTGTGTTTCTGCCCTCAGTACGCCTCTGCCCTTCACATTCAGTTTCTACAGATACCAAGGGTTGTCTCAACCTCCGTTCCATTCCTCTCGCCTTTCCTGAATCTCTCTCTCAACCCATAAATGTCTGTTCCCGGGGTCCTTGTGTACCTATGCCCTACCCAAGTACCAGGAAAGCCTGTTTTCAGAGCAAAATGCCTAATGCTTGTTTTTATATCATTCACACAATTGAAAACAAATCTATCCCAGGAGGCCACTGGTCTCTTCAGTTCCTCCTTTGTTACTTGTTCCCTAACATGTGACTCTTTGTCTAAAGTATATCTCCCAGATCATCTTGGACCAACATCGTACTCTTGATAGCTACACAACAGTCACAAACAGGTGGCCCATGGGTCCAACAAAGGCAGCTCACTTCTTAAAGTGGCAATGATGTGGCAGGGCTTTAACAAAAATTTGTGTGCCTGGTGCTCTTTGACCTCACCCCTTCCTATGACTTTATACCAGTGTGCATCCTGCCATACACACCCGTGCTCAGACCTAGACATGCTTGAGTCTACTGTCCAATTAGAGGCCCAGAGTTTACTTTACCATCTTCCCATGAGAGCTGCTCTTTGAATCCTTGCTCAAACATTCTAGCCTGTGACTGTATAGTTATTAGATCTCCTGTGAATACTACTTCCTTTGGTTTTGCGTAGGGATTGTATTACCTTTCTCACTGATTAAAAAATATTATTTGGGGCTTTTCCCCACCCCCACACGCACCTTCTAGGTGGTCGGTCATGTTGAGACGAAGCTGAATATCTCCTTCCCACTCACTGTCTGTCAGATCCTAATTGAAGTGGATGGTGAAAGCAAAGCTTCCTACTTTCTATGAGAGGGAGCATGGTCACAGAAATAGCCGCTGATTTTTCTGAGTGACGAGTGAAAGGGCTATGTGGTCTGAATCTGTGGCAGGAATTGCACACAAGATTTTCCCATGAAGCAACGGGTCTTGACGAACTTCAGAATACACCTGCTATTGAGTAACGGAAATACTTATACATATTGAGAGGCAGGCTAGCCCTAGGCTTTTTCAGAAGCCCCGAGGAAAGACCAAAGGAACATTAGATCTATGTCCTTGCCTAAAGGCAGACTTAGTAAGGTCTAGCTGCTCTGAGCCTGGGGCCACAGTTTTAAAGGAGTCAAGGTTTTAGGTCCTGGGCGCTTGTCTTTCCCCCTGAAGAGACTGGATTTGTCAGTGCCAAGGCCTCTGTGTACTCCATCTCTGACATTCCTGAGATATTCTGTGTTCCTCTTGTTCAGCATTGCTTGATTAGCTTTTTATTGACTTTGTTTCATTTGTTCCCTAAAAACTGCATATGACATGCTACATTTCTTAGCATATTTGCTTGGCATAACACAGAGCTTGTGCAAGATCTTCCAATGCCAGCTTTTCTGGCTTCTTTACTTTCTCATCTCCTGGCAGATGAGAACCAACCTGAAGAATGACCTTCTGATTAAAGCCAGTTTAAGACCAGAAAGAACTGGGGAGAGGAAACACAAGTCTGTTTGTGGATGCTCTGTAGCTGCCAATCCCTGTTCTCAACGTGGTTATTGTAATAAAAGGAAGAAAAGACATCCCTGGACAGACAGATAATACTGTGCCTCTGTGATGGACACCAAAAAGATGGAGGAGAATCCAAAGCTTTTCAATTTCTCTAAAGAAGATTACAGTCCACCAAAAAGCCCTGAAACAAAAACAGTAAGAAACTGAGGACCAAAGCAGCCGAGGTTCAGCATTCTATCACTCCACACATTCTGCAATGCAAAGCTCCATCTATGGCTCTGAAGAAACAATGCATTGAGAAAGACAAGGGGAACCTTCAGAATATGCAAAAGTTCGGCCAAGAGAATGAAGGAAGCCAGAGAAAATTTCCAGATGAGATTGCCACAAGATAGATGTAGGCTGCCCTCACTGAGAGCTTTTATTTGAGTTCAGGTAAAAATAAGTATTTAAGGGTAACAGATAAATGATCAGGCTTTGAATCTCAAAAACAAAAACAAAAATAAAAACATCTTTTGGGCTGGTGAGATGGCTCACCAGGTAATTGTGTGACACTAAACCTAGGGAGATGTGAACAAATGTGTTCATATGACATGACAGACCAATTACAGACAGATCCTACCAAAGTCCAACTTGACAAACTGATGAGTTACATTGGGCTTACTTAGAGGAATATGTGTGAGCAGAAACGACTTGAAGACAAATGTATCACCAAAGCTCACCCCAGTACATTAACAGCTCATGAAAGCTGGAAACCTGGAGTGCACTGCACAGCCTGCAGGTAGCAGTTGGAGAATGTTTCTTTTAGGCAGATCAGGTGGGAGTCTCTTCTGTGTAGTTCAGTTGATTTCTGCTTCTTTTAGATGTCTAGGCTTGTCTGAGTCTCTCCTAGCTCAGATTTTAATATTTCCAGCATATATATGTTCTTGGAGAGGGGAGCCTCATGTGAATCCTGTTAGGTTCAGGGACTTCCAGAAGATTTGTTTGTTTGAAGAGTTGAAGAGTCCATTTTCTTTCTGAGTTTAAGGAGCTTTCCTGCAAGCTGAAATGCTTCCCCTCTCTTTAAGGGATCTTATGTTTTAATAACAACATTCTCTCCAAGGTGGATGGTTTTATCATGGAGGAAATTGTTAGAACAAGGAGGTGAAGGCACTGGCTGACAAGCCTGATAACCTGAGTTAGATTCTTAAGTTCCATATGGTTGAAGGAGATAACTAACTTCCACCAGTAGACCTCTGATCTTCAAACATGTACCATCGTATGTGTGTGTCTCTCAATAAGTAGATACATATGCAATAATTTAAAAATCTTTTTTCCCTATTATAGCTATTAAGTTGTGTGGGAGAATGCTCCCCTTGTTCAGTATTTGCCATTCGATTACTTCCAAATTGCAAAAGATAATGCAGCTTCATTTAATTGTCAATTTTCTTTTATGGTTGTTGTTTTTACTACTACAATAAAGGTCTAAAATGCCTGATTGAAATTGGAACTAAAAATCCATTATATTTATAGATTGATTTTACAAAAATTGTAAGAACTCAATATGTTCACATTGTTCTGTGAACTTTATTTTTTTGGAAGTTTTTTGTATCACATTTATTGCATATTTTTATAATCATGTATCAGTACAAAATCAGACATGCACATTTTTGAAAAGTATAAAATAGAATAAAATAAGAATGTGACAACATGACCAATCATTCGTAGTATCCCAAAACCACAATGTGAATAGCTTTTTAAAAACTCTTTATAATTTTTGTGACAAAACAAATTCATATTGAACACATTGTTGACTTTGTTGATATTCTTAAGCCTTTCCCATTTCAGTAATCTTTGATATTATCTGTGGATCAGCATTTCCAGGTTCCCCTGATTGTTCTTAAAGTCTTTGGTAGCACTTCCTCTACAAGATTAGGTCTAACCATACCCTGCATCTAGTTGTTTTCCCCTTAGACCCTTTCTATAGCATTGGCTCCTTCTCTGTTTCTTACCTCTTCCCTGTTATTCCCTCAGCCAGCTGCTTCTCTATCTTATGTACAACCAAAGTCAGATCAAAAAGTCATGCTCTCATGGCAATTATGTTGACACACAATCTGGTAATTCACAGAAGTATCTGATAACTCATGTTACTGCATCCCCATCTATGATGCTTAGATGGAACTATAGACTAAGACCAACTACTGGATATGTGTAAATATGAGTTTGATCCATTAGTTGTACACAAATAAAAATCCTCCTTGTGAATGTGCTATGTGGTGCATTACCCAATACCTCAGTCTGGGATCGTCTCAATACTGATACTAACTCCTTCCTGAACCTCCAATTTCAACAGGCTCCATGCTTTGCTGCTTTAAATGTTCTTGCACTTATTAGCAAACACTTTTCTTTTCAAACAATTTTCTCTTGCTAGCTACCATTATTTATCTTTAGACATGTTTCAATCTTTTTCCCTCTATTAACTGGTCATTATCAAAGCAAGAGCTGGGTGATACATTATCTTAAATTAGTACTCTTGAATTTTCCATATGACATTTTAGTATCTTTGCAATCCACCAAATTTCAAGGTTTGGGCATATGTGAATTCACTATAATATCATCGTAAACATTTATTTATTTACATTATTTATATTTTAATATGCATAGACAAAGTACTGAGTACTTTAATTTTAATATGCATAGACAAAGGGCTTTGTTTATGATCAGAATAGATTCCAAATGATTAGTCTTAAGTGTATTTGCTTAGAAAACCAATGTGTAATTATAAATATAAATTGTATTGTTGAAACTCAAAGTATGATACTGGAGAGACATCTCAGTGGCTAAGAGTTCTTGCTGCCTTTGCTGAGGATACAGGTTTGGTTCCTAGCACCCACATGATGGCTCCCAATCACCTATAACTCCAGTTCCATAGAATATGAAGTTCTGTTCTGTCCTCTTCAGGTTCTGAATGAACCAAATGCACATATATATACCCATATATATTCCATCTAAGCATCATAGATAGGGATGCAATAACATGAGTTATTCAACACTTCTTTGAATTACCAGATTACGTGTTAAAATCATTGTTGCCATGAGTCCGTGACTTTTCTATCTGACTTTGGTTGTACATAAGCTAGGGAAGCAGCTGGCTGAGAGGGATGACAAGGAAGAGGTAAGCAAGAGAAGAAACCAGTGGAGGATGCCTGGGCCCAAGGAGCCAATGCTATAGAAAGAGTATAAGACGCTTATACACATAAAATAAGAAAGATAAACAATTAGTATGAAAAACAAGAAACTCAAGGCTGGCAAAGTGAATGAGATTTTGTTATTTAGTTTCTGTGACACACACACACACACACACACACACACACACACACACATATATATATATATATATATATAAAGGTTATATACGTAAAGGTATTAAAAGAGATACTTGTATGCAAAATCATTCTTTAAAAAGGTTATAGTCTGTGGGTTAAAAAATAAGCAAATAAAATGCTATTGCAACAGTATCTTCCCATGAAAGAGTGCCTGAGGGATTAAGGTTGTTCTTAGTTTTTAAAAAGATCTTACCATAAAAAAGTTCAGTCATATAGAAAGCTATATGGAAGAGCATATCCCTACAGCAAACTCAATTATCTATGTATCACTCAGATTCTAGAACCATCAATACATGACCAGTGTCGTTTCATTTATATCCATATATACTTCTCTCTGGACCCAGGATAACTTGAAGATACTAATCATTACTTTATATAATGTACTTGTTTATTATTTTCAAGCTAGGGCTTTGCTATCTAGCCCACACTGGCCTTGAATTTATCAGAACAGTTATAAAATGATAACTATGGTATAGAGAATGGTCCATAACAGTGATATAGACAAAGGTACTTAACCATGGTACAGACAATGGTATATAACCATGGTACAGATAATGGTCTATAACTATGGTACAGGCAATGGTACATAACCATAACATAGACAACAATCCATAACAATGGCATAGACAATGGTACATAGCCATGGTACAGACAATGATAGATAACCATGGTACAGACAATGGTACACAATCATTACATAGACAAAAGTCCGTAACAATGGTATAGACAATGGAACACAACCATGGTACAGACCACCATCCATAACCGTGGTATAGACAATGGTACATAACAATGGTACAGAATTTATCGTTGTTTCCTCACTTTATATCTGGAATATTTCTTAAATGACAATTGTTTGTGCATGAGCTGAGTCTTCAACATTAGAGTCTCGTGGATGAGATGAGACAAGCTGGTTCCATGACTTGTGCCTGCCATCACGGCTTCAAGAATGGGAAGGTCACACGCCATGGCCGGCCTGAAGAATCTGGTGAGGCTTTATCTCAAAATAGGTTTTTAAAGAAAAGAAAGGAGGATTGGGGGCGAACTGTTTGCCCAGTGTTGGGCAGAGTTCAATTTCCTGTATATCCAGCAAAAAAGCACAATAAATGCCAGATTGTATTGTTTTATTTACAAATGCTAGAGACAATAAAATGTACCCACAGATGTACTAGCAGTGACTAATTTTTAGAGCCATGATTCATGAATGTCAGTGTATTTCACATACTTAAATTCCTGTTTTTTCCCCCAAATCAAATTGCTCCATCTTCAAGATTATTTCCACATGTTTGTGACCTGAAAGCAATGGCAGCCTCTGGATTTCCTGATATTATGGGATGCCACATCTTACACAATTTCTTCTTCAGACCTAGAACCATCCACCTTCAAAAAGAGCATTGATTCCATCTAACAGGAAGTGTTGATTAGAAGCTACCATGTGACCTCTGAAGAGGAAGACACCACTATATTTGTAACTGGTTTTGGCTAATTTGGATGGAATGATTGTTTGATGGGCATTGGCTTTGAAAATAAATGCTGCCTACAGTGTGCTCAAGTGTTTGTGTTTGGGGCTAGTCCCACTGACACTTTTCTCCAGCTTTGGCATCTGGAGTCATCAGAATGTTTATCTTAACACTTGACCCGTTGTGTTTGACATTTGAAATGAACACTCGGTTCTCACCTAATACGTTATTTTTAGAGTTTGGAGAGTATTTGAAACATGGTGCCTGGCTAATGGAAGTGGGTCACTAGGGGCTGCGGCTTGAAGGTTGTACCTGCGTCAATCTATAATCTAGCTCTGTGCTCCCCCCCCATGATAGTGTCACCTCACAGTGCTGTCCCCACGTTCTTCCCATCTTACGGATCTTCAGAAACTGTGACTCTACAGAGGTTCTTCTTCTCGTACACTGCTTCAATCAGGCATTCGATCACCACAGGAAAGGTAGGTGACACAGAAAATTGATTCTGAGAAGTGCAGTTGGCCCTGAGATGACCTGACCATGTAGCTCTTAAGCCTCTAGACTAGATGTGAGGGAAGAATTTCTAAGAATTTGGAGTGGAGTTGTAGGCTAGACAAGCCCTAGAATGCTATCGGCAGAGTTTTCTGGGCATTCTGGGGGGAGTTCATGAGAACAAAATGTTGTTAAGAATGCAGACAGTAAACACTCAGGCAGTTGCAGAGGAAACAAGAGGTTTGGAAACTGGTTCACTCTCTCAAAGAATCTGGCAGCATTTTTCCCAAGACCTGAAAATTAGGATGAAGCTGAATTCAAAAGCCATGGATTAACTAATTCATTTATTTTAAGACACTGTAGCACTCAGGCCATAACATCATTGTGGCTAAGTTGTGTTTAGCTTGGTTTCTGAGAACTCAAAAAAGGTGTGTTAGAAAAGGATGTGGGAACAAGCAGCTTTGTAGTAAAGACATTTAAAGATGCAGACAAAAGAAGTGCAGATCAAGAGGCTGAAGCTTTGAGTTTATCACCTATGAGAGAGAGACAATGTTTTGTTGTACACAATAAATCGGAAGACAAGAATTTACACACTGAGGAGTCCTTGGTATAAACCTGAAAACTCGTATGCAAGACTTTCATTTGAAAAACAGAGCAATACTACAGGGTTAACAGGCTCAAACAGGGTCAACTAGAAGGGTTTCCACTGTTCAGCCACACGGGTGCATGGAGACTGTTGCAGCTACAGTCCATGGACCCAGCCACATCTCAAGCTTGCAGCAGAGCTTGGTATGATCTGAATGCTGTCAGGTTTGCACACATACAGAATGGATGTATTACCAAGTCTAAAGGGCTTGTGCTGAGGTTCCAGAGAAGAAGCCCACGAGTCTACATAGCTTGTAACAGGGTTGGTGTCTGACATGGAAGTCTGGAGCAAGCTGTGTGTAAAGCCATGGAGATTACACTCAGGGTACAGTGGAGACAGACCACCCTTGCAGCTCTGACTGGCCTCAAACCTGCTCTGTAGATTAGGCGGGCCTTGAATTCATAGAAACCTGCCTGCCTTTGCTTTCCTAATGTTGGGATTAAAGGTGTGTGCCAGCACACTGGCTATGTCTTTTGTACTCTGGTCACTCACTTAGACTGGAATCCTGAGGAAACTATCGTCATCGCTCTTGAGCCTCACCAAAGGAAGACTTTGCTTCCTTCATGGGGTTGAGGCAATGGTGTCTTCTACAAGGCTGTGCCCAGGCCAAAACTGCAATCCACTTAGGGCTGCACTCAGTCAGGGCTTCCTCTGCTTCCAACACTGCCTCTGTAGCTGACGAAGCCACACAGCTCAGGATGTGTCACTAGCACATTTTCAGTCATGTTTTTGGAAAATTACCGGAATCCTCTTGATCATAAAGTTTGATTCCTGAACATGTTTATTAAAAAGACTTTTTAAAATGACATAGTGTAAATAGATTGTTATCATTACGATTTTTAGTCTAAAGATTTAGTCTAATAATTTTGGTGTGATGATACCTGATGTATTACTTATATATCTTTGTATATCTAATACTTTTTAAATGTCTTTTCCATTGTACAATATCTGTCATTTGTGGGTTACCAACCATGGTGGCTTTTGAGCCCTTCTCCCCTCATGTTTACCCTTACTTTTATTGTGACGTTTACTCTTCATGCTGGAGTTCGTCCCTGCTACCTTTCTATCTTCTTTCTTTCACATTATCTCTCTCTACCTCTCTTTAGTCTCTCCTGAAATGTATAAAGCTCAAAATCAAGCAGGCATTTTCACTGTCTAGGTGTCTAACTTTCTGATTTTGCTCATGCTTTTTTAAATTAAAATTTGGCATTTTTTATCTAGTATGGATGTTTTGTTTCGATATATATGTTTTCTGAATCACAAATTTTTATTGTTAGAAATAAGCCTTCTGTCCCCTGTGATCCTTCTCTCCCTCTCCCCTTCTCTCTTCCTCTGCTAAGTTTTTTCCTCACTACCTTGCCGAAGTATTTATTTGTTATTTTATTATGTGAGTGTGAGGGGCGCACACCAGAGTATGCATGTGCATGCCAGAGGGCAGCTTTGTACAGTCGGTTTTCCCTTCCACCTTCACATGGGTGCCAGGGATCAAGCTCAAGTCCTCAGACTAGGATGCCAAATACTTTCCCTGACGAGCCATCTGGACTGCCCAGAACTTCTGTTTTTATGAGCATCATGTGTTTCAAGTAAATTGCTGCAGATTGCTGCTTCGAAAAAAGGCAGAGGATGCTTTAGGAAAACAATACACACCAAATTCCTTAGTTCAAGAGAAACAGGGGAACATTGCCAAGAGATGTGCATAAATGTAAAAAAATGCAAAGTCCCTTAGGTCCACACCATAAGCAACCGGCTCATTTAGCTGAATTTAACTGGTCTTCCTAATATTATTAGACACAGACTTCTATTTATAATCTATCTGGTGACCCTGCTGTGGGGTAGGAGCTGTGGCCTTCTGCTTTGGAAAAACGCTCACTAGACCATTGTGGACACTGTGCCCTCCCCTCCTCGGGGCCACTGTTTTCCATTACCTCCCGTTAAGTGAGAAAATTCAACAAATATTCCCAGCTCCACTTGTGAGCTGGCCCCTTCTTCCATATGCTTCGGCTGATAAGTGGGATTTACTGCTGCTCATGACCCTGTGTCACCGTGTAATTCTATCACCATGATACTTTGCCAGCTGAGACATTTTACTAGCAAATTATTAAATTGAGCTATTGGACTAGAAATGGAGACTGACAACTATAGCCTGCGCTCGTACACACGGTCAGATCTGCCTGGGCAGGGAGAGCGATGTCTAGTGGGTAGGAGAGGGGCACATGTGATCTGAAATCCACATGAAGATGGGCAAAACCTGACCACTGAGGACACAGATACTGGCTTTTAAGGGAGAGACATGATCACATTAATCTGGCACATTTATTCCCATGAGTTCAAAGGACTTCAAAGGCTCCATGACAAAAGCATTTTATTAGAGCCAAAGAGTAGCACATGGGGCTTTGAAACAACCATTGATGGTTTGATGGTTTACTAGTTTTCAAAGCAATAGAAAACAATATAAAACTTGTGAAATGAAAGCCATTAAGGAGAGCGTTGAAGAGGGCAGGGCTCGAGGCTCACGGCTTCTCCTTGCATCCATTTCAAGTCTTCCCTCCTTGGTCTCCCGTGGCTTTGCAGGCTGAGAGCAGAGAAGTAGCTATTCATTTGGGGGTGCTCAGGCCCTATGGCCTCAGAAACTCTCCAGACAGGCACATGTGTTAAGTGATGTTGTTTGACTAAGCAAAGGTCACAGAACACTCCCCTGTGTGTGCCTCTAGGTGGGTGCTTGAGAATGCCAACGCGCCCTCCCTTAAGATGGTTGTGAAATAATTTAACTGGGTTTTTATCAGCAATTTTGAAGGAAGGGGATAGGCTGGTTAAAAATATTAAGAATATTAAGCATAATTTAGGGCAATGGTTCTTTCATGAAGTTTTATTTTATATTATTTAAAACTATCTAAGAATGTGCATCCTGCTTGTCCAGTAAAAGGTACTTGACAGAGTAGGTTGTTTAAAGACAGGCTGAAATGTGCTTGTTGCTATTTTTTGGTTTATTTGATACCCCCAAGAAGCATTTCCACTGCAATAATGAATGATTAGTCAAGAATTCAAACAAAGTAGTGTCTAGCCTTGCTTTAAACAGCATAGAAGTCATGCCCCTTAAACTTACTTATACAGAAAACTGTATCTGCCTGCACACAACGTAGTGTTAGATTCTAAGCTTAGAAGCACGTAAGCTGGGCTTTCATTTCTGAATGCACAGCTGAGTTCTCAGAAGCTAAGTGCTGACGGCAGATGTGGGGGAAGACGTACACGATAGGAAACCCAGTCTCCCTGATTCTCACCCTGAGACATTAAAAACACCCCCGAATCACTATGACAACTGAACTATACTTCCTTGCCAATAGCTTCCAATTTTACATCCAAAGAGTGAAATCACCTCTACTGAAAACAGCGCCGTAGCAGAAAGACATTAGGAATCTAATGGAAGACAAACAGCAAATACTAAAACGCCGTCAAGATGCATGGCAGAGGGTGGGGCCCAGGAGACGAGTTGGGAGCACTTCTTCTGTGTTGAAAAGGAGCCTTCTTCCTTGGCACTCATTAGATGATTGTGGCGCAGGTCACAGGTGAGCATGAGCCACACGGGAATGTCCCCAGAGCTACACTCAACGCTTCCCTGCCCGAGCCAGGATGGCGCATTCTCCGTCTCAAGCAGCATGCAGACACAGAGAGAAAAGATCTAGGGCATTTTTAGCTTGAAGGACAGGGCCTTTTAATTTCCTTGTTAAATTTAAATGTCATTTGCCAAGGCATATGAGTTTCTTATCGGGAGGCTTTGCCTAGCTCTGTCGCCTGCAAACCGGCGGGTGTCACCTCAGCTCTGCCTCCTCCCCTTTGATAACAGAGCTCCCCATTTGAGCTCCTATCTACAAAAGGAGGAAAAAGTGGAATTAAATCTTTGAAGGACCTATTTCTGATACGACCTGACCCTTTAAAGGTCATTTTTCCCCGGCACATTTACTGTGGCTTCAAGAGGCCTATGATAGGAAAGAAATAGCTGGGGTAGACTTGCTAGCGTGTCAGTCACTGTGTTCTCTGTTTGGGTTCATTAGTATGGCCAGACAGTTCACACTGGCTCGGGCTGTGCCGGATCATGCTTCCTTCTTCCTGCAGGTGTGTAACAGCACAGAAAGCGAACCTACTGATCGCAGGTGAGATATGTTTTAGTTGGAGCAATATTATCACCGAACAAGATAACTCTTGCAGGTATCTAACCATTCAAACATAATGCCTCAGATTATAACTCTATTTGCACGCAGCTTTTGCTTCCTGTGAGTTCTGGATCCCATTATGCCTCAGGGTCAGAGTGAAGAACAGCCTGTCCCGAGCACTGGCCCTGTGCCTGGCATAATGAAGGCCTGTTGAATTAAGAGCTGGATGAATGAATGATTCCAAGATGCGATATGAATGCAAAAACTCTCTGTTAATTTATTCTGTAGTTTCAACACATCTTCTTATCCAGATCCCTGCCCTTTGCCATATCTCTATAGGAAACCCCAGTGAGACCAGAGCACAAAACCCTCAAGCCAAGAGGAACTTGGAAGGAAGCCTGCAACGCAAGTGATGGGATCTTGTTTTCTCTTTACGGCGATCCCCGTGCGCACTATTCAATAGCCCCATCTGTGGTTTCCTCCCACACATCTGTGCCCACCCATAATTACGGAATTAAAATACTGAGGCGTGTAAACACCATTTTCTGTTCTTTTTACCTGGGAGGCCTCTGGTGCATAAAAATACCAACCTGGTTAATTTCAAATATTCCCTAAACTATAAAGTCCAGCTGTTTACTGAGTGTCTAGTACATGATAGACACAAGCCTATATGTTTAGAATGTAAACGAATATGAATAGGACTTAGCTCCTACAACTTACTGAAAATTCCATCACATAAAATGTGCTATAACCTCAGAACAGAAGTTAGACTCATTAGGAAATTCCTGGCAAGGGACCATCTTGGTCATGTGAATTGCTGTAACAGTGTACCTGAGACTGCACAGTGTATAAAGAACAGGAGTCATTTATTTCTCACAGTCCCCGGGGGCTGGGAAGTCCAAGGTTAGCATGCTAGAACGTAGTGTTGGGCAGGGGTGAACTTATTGTCTCCTCAGATGGGAGAGGCTCAGGGCAGGAAATGACCTCTGCCCTCAGGCTCGTTTTGAAGTACACTATCTAAGTACCACAAAGAAGGAGCCCACGTGAGCTGACCACTTCCCAAAGAACCCATCTTTGGATACAATTACATTGGCATTCTTGAATTCTGGAGGGAGCACATAAAAACTATGGAGGAAACATCAGTCCACTCGGTCCCAATATTCCCATATACAGGAGACTGTGACCTCATTATTTATGAGTCAGAACATTCAATGATGATGATGATGGTGATGGTGATGCCACCACATATACAGGAGACTGTGGCCCCTTTATTTATGATTTGTAACATTCAATGATGATGATGATGATGACGATGACGACAAAGAAGAGAACAGCTAATGGAGACAATTCCAAGTAGGATTGTAGATCTCTTTATCTTTGTACTCCATAAACATTGAAAGCGATGTCCTGGTTCAGAAACTCCTCTTCTTCTCACAAGAGCACTGATGACCAGGTGGTTTCTTACCCTGTGGTTTGGTCTTTATTTTAGTCCCTTCTGGTCTGGATTGTAGGGTCCTCACTGCAAAGATTTAACTGTGGATGCACACTTGGTGAAAGTCACACTACCAATAACGTCTCTCAGACTCTGTCTTTCTTCAATGCTCCCAGCAAACATTAACTTTGAATTTTGGTTATGGAGCCCAGTTTGGTCTGGATCTCACTATGTAGCCCAGGCTAGCCGTAAAGATGAGAGCCCTGTTCCTCTGCTCTCGTGTGCTGAGATCTCAGGCATGCATCTCACCCAACAACTGGAGCTTTGGCCGTCTCAGTGATGGCTGCTCATTCGCTACCATTTCTAGTTTATTTTTATTTTTTCTAACTTCTTATTAAAGTTTATAATTTCTTTCCTCATGCGATGGCTCCTCATTGGGCTTCAAATTGAGAATATGTGAGCTCAGACTCCTGCTTCCCTGTGCCATGAGAAGAAAAATACCAGTAAGATGCTCAGAATTCTCCCTGAATTCTTTCTTCCCGTACTTTTGGTGACTTTTAGAAATGGTGACTTTTCTCCTTTCCCATGTCCATAATCCAGAATTGTTCTACCCAGCAGTCCATGGACCCATCCTCTTCCCTGGTACAGGCAGAGGCAGCGGAGGTCAGCTAGACTTCAGGGTGGCAAAAGTCCTAACTCAGGCTGAGGCTGCTGTTTCTGGGGCCACGGTCATAGCTACACACAGGCAAATGACTAGCTATAGCATTGAGTTACAGCAATAGAAAACTCAGTTCCAAGTGATCAAGAGAAACAGGAGGAAGTTGCTTAGCAACCACCCCCTTTCTGGTCCTCTAGTCCTATGGCTTAGTGTTGTGCAATGTTCCAGATTCCATTTGGTCTAGCTTCCAATTTATACATACAAAGACACTGTGCTGGATAAAAGGGTCTTTTCAGTGTTTTGGTAAGTCACTTAGATGTGCCTGATTGACTAATTCTTCAAGCTTTGACTGTTGTTCTCTGAGACCATGTTTTGTGCTTAGCTGTTATGTAACCTCTTTTAGTCCTGTCCCCTGTGTGCTTGTGGCTGTGGATGTCTGCAGATGCTGAGCTTGTGGTCCCCTCTCTCCTTGCTTGATGAGTCCACAGCCCATCCCAGATGATCTGTATGGTTCCCCTGCATCCCCCAGTCCCATGCAAGAGCTGAGGGGTCTCCTTAGGCAAAGTTACCTATTTTCAGCTGGGCATCACTGCCACCCAATTCTAGGACTTGTTCATGAAGTCAATTTTCTGTACTCGCCTTTTACACAGCTGCCCAGGTGTGGTGTGTTCATGCAGACACCCTCAGGAGATGTAACAGGTAGGAAAGAACAATTATTACTCCTGGTACATTTTGGAGAGCTGTGCACTCTTCTGTTCAAGGCTGAAATTATTGAGTTTTTTTAGGTACCTGGTACCGTGCAGTAAAATGTCACTGACGAAGTAGCTTGACAGTTATTCTCCTAGTTTGAGATGGAGAAGTCCAAGGTCCATTGTTTGCAATTACTTGAAAAGATTTACTTTGTTTTAAGTATGGGAGTAAGAGTGCACACAGATGTGTAGGTGCACACAGTGACCAGAGGCTGCTGGGTCCTAAATGCTACTGACACCAGTGCTAGCAACTGGCACTGTTTGGGTTCCCTGCAAGAACACACATGCTCATAGCTGCCGAGCCTTTCCACAGACCTGTGCTTACAGATGTGATTCCAGGGATCTCTGCTGAGTGTGTAGATGGCCCCTTCCTCTCGCATCCTCACATGGGAAGGGGAGCATACTGGTGTGTTTTCCTGTACCCCACCATGGTGCATTTAATTATCATCATGGTGCTGACTCATCATTAGGGTGGAGTTTACATCCTATCACCTCCTAAAGGCTCCACCCACAAAGGCCAGTCTCCTGGGACTTACGTCTTCTGCGTGTGAACTTGGTGGACTTGATGGAGATATAACCAGTTCAAGTCACAGCAGGGAGTTTGCTTCACAGCTCCTGCTGTCCCCATGAGTGTGTCCCTGAGTCCCTTCCTAAGACCAAATACCAATATCACACAAGGCACCTTCTGTATCCCTTATCCCTGCTTTCTCCTAACCCAACTCTGTCACCTTCCCATCCCCCCTCAGGCCTTCTCTTTCCATGTGTGTTTGCACGGAATGTCTTCAAAGTCACAGCCAGGTAACCACACTCCATGGTTCTTGACAGATGAGCATTTTCAGAAAGTTTTTCCTTTCCTGATAACAAAATAGCAAAAATAATTCTTTAGTCTTATCACACACTGTATACATCCTAATTAAAAATAAAAATACAATTTCTCAATAAAACAAATAAGGGCCTCTGGACATTCTTCTCTTTTCAGGATCGGTACTTGATCAGGCTGCTCACCAGGAATTGAAGTGACCGGTTAAGTCCAGGATCAGATGGGTGACTGCCAAGCCCAGGTGAGAACAAGAACAGAGCCAGAGCCTGGGACTGTGCCGGTATTGGGACGTTGTATCAGATTCATGTTCCGTCTCTGCTGGCAAATTCACTTCGGTATTGCAGTAGCCACTCTTCAAGCTGCACCCTGTACGTTTAGAGTTTTGAGAATATTTTGTTCATATAAGCTGAGCACATTTTTCACATATTTACAAACACTGGAAGCAAATATATAAAATAATTACTTTTTAAGCCTATCTTTCTAGAGCTATCGTTTCCCGAGATAACTGTCCCGAGTTCACCTCCTAACAGTAGAAAAGTTGTGCTACAGGTGACAGGGAGCTTGCCGTTTCTTCTCTGCCTTCATGATGGGTAGCAGCTGAGTAAGAGGCACCCTCCACTGCTCTCACCTGGTGACCCACAGAAGCAACACATCCTCTCAAGCCTGGGACTTATACCCACGGAACCAACATCACAATGAAGAAAGACCTGGGTTTTTCTGGAAAAGATGCAGGTAGTCAGCCTGCATCAAGTTGAGGGCATGGCTTTGCTTCTGAGCCCAGGCCACAATGGCCAGGACACCAGAGAGTGCTAATAATACAATACTTTGGCACTTGCGGACAAAATCCAAGCAAAAGCTGAGGTCTTCCAGACATTAAGAGAAACGGAAAACCTAGAGACTGGAAACCATAAGTTCAAACTATCCATCTGATGAGGGATTGGTCTCTAGAACATGCAATCAACTAAAGTAATAATAAAGATAATAACAATAAGTAATCTGATTTTGAAAAATGGTCCTGAATGACACATCTCCAAATATCTCAGATAACCAATAAATGTACCATAAAAAACACTCAACATTACCAGTCCTTGGGGAAATGCAATTGAAATGTCGAGCACTATCTAATCCATCTAGATAGTTTAAATCTAAAATTCCAAATGCAAATGCTGCAGAGAATTGGCAAGAGGAACTGGAGGAGGAAGGTGCTGGGAGGGTGTGACCAGGGTAGCTGTTACGGGTACCGTGTAAAGTTGCATTAAAAATGAAGAATAGAATGCCCATGAGATTCCAGAAACAAAACTGCCAGCCCAGAACAAGTGAAGTCAGCTTGCAGAAGGAGTGTCTGCAGTTACAAATTGATTACACACTTGCAGCAGCCAAGATAGAGAAACATGATTAATTCCTGTCAACAGACGACTGGACAAAGGTAATTTGTTTGTGAAAATCATTCAGCCATTAAGAGGAAACCCTGTTCTTTGCAGTAAAATATATGGAACTGGAGGGCATTATATTTAGTAAAGTAATCTAACCATGGAAAGACAAATGCAAATTGTCCATTCTGTATGGATGCTGAGCCTGGGGAGGGTGTTGAGGAAAAAGGAGGGACAGAGGATATCCAGCAGAAGGGAAAACCCCATATGTCAATTATGATTGACAGCAGTTAATTTAATATTAAAAAATTGCTTACAGGAGTTTTCCTGTATTTCTAGAGTTTTTCAAATGTCTGGGGTGTTGTATACTCTAATGTAATGACTCAATCATTACATAATACATACATGAATTGAAATGCCTCCCTGCACTCTGTAAACACGCACAGCTTTTATGTACCCATTAAAATATAATAAGACAAAATTTTATGAAACAACTTTTTGTCTTTAATGTTGTTAGTTATAATACCCTTGATGAGCGCTGACACTCTGCTAAGTGATTTGTAAGTAATTTGATCTATAGGGCTGAAGAAAAGTTAAGTGCCAATAGAATAAATTCTATCTTCATAGTCCCTGACATTTATTTCAATTCTTACCTGACATTTTGGAAGACAGACTTTCAAGGATCCTCTCAGCACATCAACTTTTTGATAAATCCACCCGCTGCTCCCCCTCCTCCCTGGGTCACATCACCTCTTAGGAACCTCTGCCGGAAACCAGGTCCACCTTGAGGCTCTTTGATTTCAAGCGAGAGTGTACAGCCTTTCTTGGCGAGGGTCTGGGAGATGAGCTGCTTGGGGTCCCATGTGTGAGCGTGCTCAGCGGCGTCGGCCTCCCTGCCTGGCTCCGTCCAGTCCTCTGTCTTCTCGGGTCTTCCATGTTGTAAATAGCAGGGTTTCTTTTCTTAATGGCAGAATGGTTCTCCCTATTGTGTCTACGTACCATGTTCTCTCATCCATTCATCTTGTGAGGGGGTCTCTGGCTGAGCCCTGTCTTGGCCATTGGTAACTATGTTTAGACACAGGGCTGTTAGTGTGTAAGTGTCAGGGGACAGGGGAGGGGGGAAATGCAGGTCGGAGGATGCTTAGGTACAGTCAGGTATGGGGAGTACATTTCAAAAGCTCTATAGAACAACAAAGGTTGTTTTCAATACTAAACAATGATGCATCATTTTACTGAGAGTTCTTTAAAGAAAGTGGCCAAGCCTACCACCAAGATGATAAGGAAGATAAGGTAAACATCCGCTAACTGGTGAGATCCAACTGTTCCAACACATATGCAGACTTCTATATATCATCTTTCACATGATTAAAGATGAAATATTACATGTCAACTTAAAGTTGTATTTGGGGAACGGGTCAGAGGGAGAAAAAGGAAGTAGGGAAGGGTTATACTTACATTTTAATTAATAAGAATGCATATTTTAAAGGCAAATCCTTACAGGAAAATGGTGACCTCATTGCTCCCAAGGTGTGGTGTGCTGGCTAGTCCTCGTGGGCTGGGTGGAGTCTGGGAACCCCAACCCATCTCCCGTCTGACTCCAAGTTCTAGGTTACCCTGGTTCCTAGGAGGATGCTTCAAATGGAGTTTCTCAGAAGGAAGCCACAGGCATGGTGCTATTGAATTCCATGACTGTTAAAAATAGTGGATAATCAATCAGATTTTCACACACACACAAAAAAAAAAAAAAAAAAAAAAAAAAAAAAAAGGAAGGACCCGGCTTCTCAACGATGAGCAGGTCTCTGAAGCAAAACCAAATTAAACCTAAGAAGGCAAGTGGGAACAGGACAGAGCAGGTGTGCTGGGACATGAAAAATGGCCCCTGCGGGCTTTTCATATTAGGTATCCCAGCCCTGCAATCCTATCGGTGTCTGCACACCAGGACCACCTGGCAGGCTGGCGCACATGTGTGAAAACCGGCTGGAGGAAGGGAGAGGATGCTGAGAGCGACTCACAGGCCACTCCCTCCTAGCAGGAATCACAACTCAGATCTCTTGAATAAGAATCTATGCTGCAAACATAGCGCAGTCCAATGGAACTCCATATTCAGACTCTGATTATAAGGGAACGGAGAAGCAATTGGAAGTTTAGGTAAACAGATCTGCACCATCATGTAAGGAGTTTTCAGGGTAAAGGCCTGGCCTCTGGCAGCCTCAGCCGCCTGTCCATCCCCACAATGCCAATTAGAGAGATAAGCGATGGTCAGTGCAGACAGATACGCATCCAGTGTTATCGCTTGGGATAAAAGGAACAGAAGGAGTGCTCCGTGACTGCGTGTCTGTCTTTGGGATGCAGGCGTAGGCTTAGGTCTGAAGTGAGGGCTGGTGAGTCAAGCCAGCATCACTAAGCAAGCCTGCTCCAGCTGTGGTCCTAATATTGACCAAGCATTATTGCCTCAGCGCCAGCCCACAAGAAATGTCATAAAGTGAGAATCAGTGATAATCTGTCGTTTCTGCTGTCGGCTGAGGGACTCGATCTGGTTCTAACAACTCATCTTCCGTTCCAGGGTGCAGCCATGATGTCATGAGTAACTGCCCTCCAAGGGCGGGCATGTCTGTCCTAAGAGGGTTTGCTCTTCCTGGGACCCAAGGAGGCCATGTGTTTGGGACAATGCCTTACTCCTGTTGCCCCTGAGTTTAGGCTAGGCAGACAGTCTGACAGGAGTCTGTGCAGACAGCAGGGTGCAGGGAGCAGTGAAGGCAGAAGTGCCCAGCTTTTACCAGCTTCCCATTGGCTCCCGGGCGGGCCCCGGAGAAGAGTCAACGCTCCACAGCCACAGCAGCTTCTAAACCTATTCAATGTCCTCTGTTCTCGGTTTCTTTGTTTTTGTTTTCATGAGCAGGGTCTGACTCTAGCTCAAGCTATTGTTAGCCTTTGCATGCTCGGGCCGCCCTGGGGCGGACTTCCCAGCCATGATCTTCTTGCCCCAGCCTCCTGGGTACTGAGATTATGGATGCTGAGATACCGTGCCCAATTCAATAGCATTCTCTCTCTCTCTCTCTCTCTCTCTCTCTCTCTCTCTCTCTCTCTCTCTCTCTTCCTCCCTCCCTCTCCCTCTCTCTCTCTTTCCACGTCTCTTTCTCTCCCTTTCTCCTCCTTCCTTCTTCTCTCTGTATCTGTCTGTCTCTCTCTCTCCTCCTCCTTCCTCTCCCTCTCCTCCTTTCTCTTTCTCTGTCTCTGTCTGTCTCTCTCTCCTCCTTCTTCTTCTTCTTCCTCCTCCTCCTCTTCCTCCTCCTCTTCCTCCTCCTCCTCCTCTTCCTCCTCTTCCTCCTCCTCTTCTTCCTCCTCTTCCTCCTTCTCCTCCTCCTTCTTCTTCTCTCTCTCTCCCTCCCTCTCTCTTTCCACGTCTCTTTCTCTCCCTTTCTCCTCCTTCCTTCTTCTCTCTGTCTCTGTCTGTCTCTCTCTCTCCTCCTCCTTCCTCTCCCTCTCCTCCTTTCTCTCTTTCTCTGTCTCTGTCTGTCTCTCTCTCCTCCTCCTTCTTCTTCTTCCTCCTCCTCCTCCTCCTCCTCCTCTTCCTCCTCTTCCTCCTCCTCTTCTTCCTCCTCTTCCTCCTTCTCCTCCTCCTCCTTCTTCTCTCTCTCTCCCTCCCTCTCTCTCTCTTTCCACGTCTCTTTCTCTCCCTTTCTCCTCCTTCCTTCTTCTCTCTGTCTCTGTCTCTCTCTCTCCTCCTCCTTCCTCTCCCTCTCCTCCTTTCTCTCTTTCTCTGTCTCTGTCTGTCTCTCTCTCCTCCTCCTTCTTCTTCTTCCTCCTCCTCCTCTTCCTCCTCCTCTTCCTCCTCCTCCTCCTCTTCCTCCTTCTTCTCTCTCTCTCTCTCTCTCTCTCTCTCTCTCTCTCTCCCCCACAACACACGTGTCACCTGTGTAAGGACAGGTGTCCACCTGAGGATGTCCTCGGGTTTTGGCTCTCACTTTCCACCCTTTGGGAGACTAGGTCACTTCTTAGTCACTGTATGATCAGATTCTCTGGACCATGAGCTTCTGAGGACTCATTTGTCTCCACGTGTTACTGTTTTTGTTTTTTGTTTTTAAGGAGGACAGACCTGGATACAACTGTGTCCAGATTTGGCACAGGTTCTAGGGACTGAACTCAGGTCATCGGGCTTACCAATCAGGTGCTTTGCCCACTGAGCAATTTCCTGCCTCATGTTTTCTATAAAATAAAAACCAACCAACCAACCAACCAAACAAACAAACAAAAAACATTGAAAGAAATCTGAATGACCCTCAACAAAAGCAAAACAGGGAATGGCCAAGTTGTATAATTCCTAAAAGTGATGTCAGAAAACCACTTCCGTCACTTATTTATAATGTATAATAAGTGGATGTGGGTGGGTTTGAATACTCGTAGCCCAAAGAATTGCACTATTAAGAGGTGTGGCCTTGTTGGAGGAAGTGTGTCACTATGGCAGTGGGCAATGAGACCCTGCTCCTAATCACATGGGAGCCTGCCTTCTGCCCTCCGAGGAAGAGGAAGAACTGGCAGCCCCAGCTCCAGCTCCATGCCTGCCTGGACGCTGCCACCCTCCCACCTTGATGATAACGAACTGAACCTCTGAACCTGTAAGCCAGCCCCAATTAAATGGTGTCCTTATAAGAGTTGCCTTGGTCATGATGTCTCCTCTTCACAGCAGTAAAACAGTGAAATTTAGTTCCCAAATAACACCTAATGAAATTGGTTCTTGTCTGAAAAATCCATGTCCGGTTATAAAAGCAGAGGGAAGAGGTTCATACTGAGTTTATTTATAGTTTGTGAATTATACGGACTTTATTTTACTTTAAAACTTTTTGCTTTCTAGATTTTCCCCCTACAATGAGCATGAAGAACTATAAAAGATTAAATAACAAAGGAATGTAGTGTAATTTTTTTGTAAGGGGAGGAACCTTTTAAGAGGCAAAGAGCCCCTACCCTTGGCTGAGAGTTCTTGAGAGCCTAGCTGTACTCCCCAGTTTAAGTGGCCCTGCTATAGAAATACTTTTCTAGTACGGAAGTTCAAAACTGCTCCTTTAGGGGTGCATTTGCAGGCTGAAAATGAACACTTTCTATAGTCCCCATAATTTGATCTCAGATGACTCTACTGCTTGAAGCTAGACTGTATTTGGACGTTAGAAGTTTGTGGGCCGAGGTGCAGCCCAACAGTACCCCACTGGCCTAGTGTCCAGTGGGACCCAGGGTTCTGTCTCAAGCAATATTGTAAGAATTCTGAAAGAAAATTCTTCCCCAATTCCATCACTGGGGATGCAACGGGGTTTTCTGTTTCCTATTTGGGACTTCTATTTCAGTTACCCCAAGGAAAGGCATCATCTCACTGCAGGCTGCACTCTAGGGCAGTATTTGGAGTCCCCAGGTGAGGGGCCCCACTGTACTCCCAGAGAGAACAGGTGTCTGATGGCACTCCACTCTCCAGGCTTTGGTTTCTGCCCCTGCTATTGTATTTCTCCCAAATACTCCCAGTTTCTACATTGGAAACAATATTTTATAGGCCAGTACTTGCCTTTGTGACAGGTGAACTTCCACTGACCTCCATGGAATTCTGCCTTGGAAGCTTGGCTATCGCTTCCTTTCTCAAAAACAAACAAATCCATAAAAAATAAAAGAGATGATTTCATTAACTGAGAAGTATCACTGCCTTCTGATGTGTTAATAACTACTGGTTTTTGAAGGTGTTAATTTCAAACTCCAGTGTAGCAAATGTGTTCATTTCTCCAGAGAGTCAGTGCTAGCCTTTTCTTCACCCCTCCCCCTCCACGTTTTTTCCTGATCCAGATATCAGGTCACAATAGGACCTCCACCTTAATAGTGGAGTTAGAAATGTACACATTTGAAATAATGACATGTTCTGTATTTTCTTCTCCAACTACATTGCCAAGCCTGTTTGCACAAGATAGGGTGTTTGATCTTAAAAATAACATAGTGCCTTCCGTGGCCCAAAGACAGCAGACCAATGGCTTCTGACATCTCAAAGCCTTTTTATTTGAGGGGGAACCTGGCTTTCCTTTACAGCATGTACTGATTTTCATTGCTGATTCTTGCTATCATTAGGAACAAACAATACATGTCAACCTCTCCTCTCGTGATGGAAAGGCAATAGTGAAAAAGAAGATGTGTAAATACAGATTTTTAAACAAATCCTGGGCATATGATGGGTTCTTTGACTGCCACCCATTCAAGTGGGGGCTCCTCAGTTCTCTGTTTACTAAGTGCCTCTTCTTCCAAGATCTGTCAGGGAGTTAAAAATCTTCCTATGAAAACAAATGAGTTTTAAAATAAGGTGGGTTGTCTCTCCTTATATTGGGAGAGTAGTTACTGGGTCTGGGAGTTACAGCTTCTTTCATAATAATACAGAAAGAAAGGTTACCAATGGCCCCAGAGAAAAGGACCAAAGAATCAGAGTAATAGGAACCTTGTCTTAACGTTTAGGAAAATGAGGAACAAAGGTCTCCAAAGAGGCAGTTGTCCAGGAGCCTTTTGAACTCTGTAGTTTTACCCACCCCCACAAGGTTGCAGGATAGCTGGACACGGCCACTGCTCATGGCCCAGGCTAGCAGAATTCGTCTCTATGATGACAAATTGTATCTTATCAAGTGCAGATGCAGCACCAGGGAGGGTATGGCCTCCTGGAACGAATCAGAATCATTCTCCAAAACAAAGAGATGTCTAAGCTTGTTTTCCTGTCCTAAGAGACTGACTGTTGGGTCTGGGCTGTGTGCAAAACTTCACCCAGCCACAGCAAGCTCTGGAGAATGGGAATGGCTATTGATACAGCTTGGATTGTAAATGTGTCCTGAAGGCCAATGATGCTATGGGGATGCTATAGTGAGCTTTTAAGAGCTGGAATCGAGGACTAGGAAGAGTTTGATGGGTAAAAGAGCTTGCTGTGCCAGCCTAGTGACCTGAGTTCAGATCCCTGGAACCCGCATAAAAAGCCAGATGTATAGTATGAGCCTGTGACCCAAGGACTCCGCAACAAGATGGAAGGCAGAGACAGAAGAATTGCTAGGGACCTTGCAGATCAACTAGCCTAAGGTAAGAAGCAACATTGAAACAAGAAAGACTCTGCCCTGGTCAAAAGGTGAAGAATAACTGCCTTTCAAAGTTATCCTCTTGACCTCCATACCGAGAGAGAGAGAGAGAGAGAGAGAGAGAGAGAGAGAGAGAGAGAGAGAGAAGAAGAGGAGGAGGAGGAGGAGGAGGAGGAGGAGGAGGAGGAGGAGGAGGAGGAGGAGGAGGGGAGAAGGGGAGGGGAGGGGGGAAGGGAAGGGAAGGGAAAGGAAGAGAAGAGAAGAGAAGGGAAGGGAAGGGAAGGGAAGGGAAGGGAAGGGAAGGGAAAGGGAAAGGGAAAGGGAAGGGAAGGGAAGGGAAAGGGAAAGGGAAAGGGAAAGGGAAAGGGAAAGGGAAAGGGAAAAAGGAAGGGAAGGGAAGGGAAGGGAAGGAAGGGGAGAAAAGAAAAGAAAAGAAAAGAAAAGAAAAGAAAAGAAAAGAAAAGAAAAGAAAAGAAAAGGTACAGCTAAGTAGGAGGCCTAGGTACATTCCCCTGGAGTAGACTTCAGAACCTTCCTTGCTTTCTGACCATGAAGTGACTGAAGGTCTCATTCCACCACATGCTGTGAGCCACCCCGGACCTGGAAACAGTAGGGACAACAGACTAGAATGTCTGTAATTTTAAATCATAATAAACATTTTTTCTTCCTCACCTGATTATCTCAGTCATTCGTTATAGTCACAGAGAGCTGACTGACACAGTTGCTTCGCTGCTTGGCCATCAGGGGTGGGAGCTAAAAGGGATATAGACAAGGTGTCTGGCACCTGGGATGGCTCAATAAGCAGCAGCTTCCAGCATTACCTTCGATTCCTATCCCTGCTCTTCCAGAGTAGACAAGTGCGGAGCCTCGGAGATCACAGCTGCAGAACTCGGACAGCTGAACCGCTACACGGTGCTTGGCTTAGCTGCAGTATACCACTTGATTGACGGTATGCTGTAGGGAGAATATTACTCCACTCCCGCTCACAGAAGCAAAGCATGAGGAAAAGGAAAGAGAGCCTTGGCACGAAGTAATTGAAACACAACAATCTGTTTCATTAGCCTGAAATCTAGTTGCTAGGAAGTTTCACCTGTAAAATAACATGAGCTTCACCCGCCCGGATCACAAACAAACCTCAGAATGCCAAGGAGTCCATTTGGAGCCTGGCGGAAGCCTGGCTACTTCCTCGAATCTGTCCTCTGTGTGTACACAGAAGCCTGCGCTCTGTTGCTCAAACAATCTGGTCCAATGCTTGCATTTGATCCGAATTTTTTTGTGTGACATATTGAACAAACAATGCCAGATTTTTTATTTTTTATTTATTTATTTTTTTACTGCTAGGTCTCAGTAAACACACATTCCCGACTGTAGCTTGAAGCAAAGTCATTTCTATGATTTTTGTCTTGGTGTATTTGCTGTTGCTGTAACAACCCGTGAGTCTGAGTGCTTTATAAAGAAAAAAAAATTCATTTAGCTCATAGTTTGGGAGGAGGCTGGAAGCTTAAGATGTGGAAACCTTAAAGGTGTGGCCTGTGGTACAGACCATCATAACAGAGGGAGAGAGCACGCACAGGAAATCACATGGCCGAAACAAAGAAGCAAAAGTCCCAGGAGCCGGTAGCATATGTCCTAGGAAGGGGTAGGCTCTCTGTTTTATAGCAGTTCGTTTTCCCGTGTACTAGTCCATTTCTGCTGGAACCAACTCACTCTATAAGACCAATGATCACCTGCACACACAGAGCCTTCAGGGGTGTGTCCATGTTCTACCGATTCATTTGGGAATAAATATCCAGCAGAGGATCCTTTAGGAGACACAGAGGATCGTGTCCAGAAGACAGCACCTAACTGTTTCCCTTTTCAGAGTCTGATGTATTACAGGATCATGGCGGATGGAACAATCGCTCCTGGATCAGGAGGCATCAAGGAGCACGCCACGCTGTCTCGGTTTCCATCCAGATTTCAAGGTCAGTCAAGCAACAGCACAGTGCTTTGTGAAGTCTCTAATGGGAGACACTGAAGCTGTGTGCTTCTGTAACTGACTCTCTCCACCCTATGGCTGGAGGAAATACACACACACATCCTATTTTACTCCAATGTGTTTAGTTGAATTACCATCTGCTCTGTCAGCAACAGTGGATGCAAAACAAAGAGATGCTAGTTATTGTCCCAGAGACATTCAGAGTCTACCTGAGGGAAAGGGGATCAGGACAGCATCTTGTCTTTCGGGTCCTCACTCTTCAGCATTTTAAATAAGATAGACTGTAATTAATATTTTTTTTAAAATGTATATGCATGTGTGTGTGCGCCCCTATGCACTCTGGAGTTCAGGTGCCTGTGGAGTTCAAAGGCTTCTGAACCTCTGGAGTTGGAGTGATCAGAGGTTAGTTGTGAGCTACCCCATATAGGTCCTGAGAACCCAACTCTGTAAAAAGTTCCTAATCATTAATCTTTCTCTCTCTCCTGCCCCTAAAGTTAATATTCAAATATATTAATAAAGTTCACAATGCAGGTATAAAGGTAACCTCAATGGACTTTGAAATCAATTTTAGTAAGTTTGTAGTGTGAATGAAACTCTTGAACAGAAGCTGCATCTACATAGAGTGGCTGGTTAGAGCTCTACCACTGTGGAGTGATTGCAGGCACAGGGGCTAACTACCTTACCTTGAGTTAGTTTAGCCCTGCAGAACACCCCAGCCTTGCCTACCTCTTGTCTGAACTAACATCTTGTGAGTACTAGATAAAACTCTTTTGGAATCTATTAATTTAGCAGACAATTGGGTTCTACCAACCCCGAAGCTAAGCATGACATTAGCTAGCATGAGTCTATAGAAAAGCTTCCCCAGTCTCTGTGTAACACTTTCTGACGCACCCACTAATGTATTTTACAGTTGCTCTGATTTATGAATAGATTTGTTCTGTAAAACTATATGAAGCTGCTGCTTCCATATTGAAACATGGAATTTGGGGGGATCTAGATCTGTGTTCCCAGGCCATAGGCACTCAGTATTCCAGAGTGAGCTGTCTCCTTATTTCCATTAAGAGGTGAGCTGTGGGGTTTGTCTCAATAGTGGCTTTTACAAATTTCAAGTTTTATTTTTTATTCCACATACTCTTTATTTACATTTCAACTGATTTCCCCTTTCCTGGATCCCCTCTCCCTGAAAGTCCCATAAGCCCTCTTCCCTCCCCCTGTTCCCCAATCCATCCCTTCCCAATTCCCTGTCCTGGTATTCCCCTACACTGCTGCACTGAGCCTTTCCAGGACCAGGGGCTACTCCTTCCTTCTTCTTTGGCATCATTTGATATGTGAATTGTCTTAGATATTCCAAGCTTCTAGTCTAATATCTGCTTCTCAGTGAGTGCATACCATGAGTGTTCTTTTGAGACTGGGTTACCTCACTTAGGATGATATTCTCCAGTTCCATCCATTTGTCTAAGAATGTCATTAATTTGTTGTTTTTAATGGCTGAATAGTACTCCATTGTGTGTATATATACCACATTTTCTGTATCCATTCCTCCGTTGAGGAACATCTTGGTTCTTTCCAGCTTTTGGCTACTATAAATAGGGCTGCTATGAACATAGTGGAGCATGTATCCTTATTACATGCTGGGGAATCCTCTGGGTATATGCCCAGGAGTGGTATGGCAGGGTCCTCCAGAAGTATCATGCTCAGTTTTCTGAGGAACCACCAGACTGATTTCCAGAGTGGTTGTATCAGCTTGCCACCCCACTAGCAGTGGAGGAGTGTTCCTCTTTCTCCACATCCTCGCCAGCACCTGTTTTCTCCTGAATTTTTTATCTTAGTCATTCTGACTGTGTGAGGTGAAATCTCAGGGTTGTTTTGATTTGCATTTCCTTGATGACTAAGGATGTTGAACATTTCTTTAGGTGCTTCTCAGCTATTCGATATTCCTCAGGTGAAAATTCTTTGTTTAGCTCTGTACCCCATTTTTAATGGGGTTATTTGGCTCTCTGGAGTCTACCTTCTTGAATTCTTTGTATATCTTGGATATAAGCCTCTGTCGGATGTAGTGTTGATAAAGATCTTTGCCCAATTTGTTGGTTGCCATTTTGTCCTTTTGACAATGTCCTTTGCCTTACAGAAACTTAATAATTTTATGAGGTTCCATTTAAGTGGCATAAAGACTTTTGGGGTCCCACTGATATGTACTAGCCATTACCTTTGTTTACTATGAGGCCATGAAGCAAACATTCTTTGTTCAAAAAGGGGCACACACATCTAGTATCACATTGAGTACAAGCACTTCGCTGAAAGGAACAAAGGCACTGAGGAGAAATGGCCTCCCTGTGTGGGCAGGGCAGGAAAGCATGATTTGAACCTGAAATGTTGCAACTGGAAGTAAAGAGAAAATTAAACAATCTGGAGCTCATATCAAAGGGGCACAGAAATCTTCCAAGAGGGTCTTCTTCACTAAAGCAAAGGCAACATGCTCACTGGAACAGGTAGAAGTCCTCAAGTAGGTGGCAATAACAACCAAAATTTGAGTGGAAGAGGGCATGCTTTCTTACAGTTCCATGCCAGCTAAGGCTTGTAGAAGCAACAATGGACCTATACATTATCCTTTAGAGACCACAATGGGAGGAGATTCATAGGCTGTCAGATTCTGACATGTTTCCCAACCAAGACCATTTCTGCATTCTGGCCCAGTTTAGGAACATATATTGTTTGTTGCTGTGTTACACGGTGTCCTTCAGTCTGGAAAGTCCTTTGGTCATTCCCTATTGGTCAAGTGTTTGACGTTGTTAGAGTTCAGGGCTTCTATTCCCTGACATGACCCTCAGTCTGTGATTGTCTTGAGCTTCCTTGTGATGACTCTTTATTCATGGGTTCTTGGGCTATGGGGAGATCTTAGCTCTCCCAACGTCTCTCCTACCTACTCATGCTGTTCATCAGTGACCTTCACCTTGACTGTCTAGTCTTGTGTTGTCTTCCAAATATCCCTACCCCAAGTTCACAGCTTCTCTTCTTCATGTTCTGTAATACTTACTCACCTTCCTCCCAAATTTCATGCAGTGTTCTTACCCTGGAGGGCCAAAGTGGCATTCTAAGGCTCTAGTGGTTGTTGAATTGACATCATGGTAGACTATAGTGGCTACAGCTGCAATCCTTTTGAACTTGGACACTAGAGTCACTCGTTTACTGGGTTCCTGGGAAGAAAAACTTGCTTGTGTTGGCTACAATGGATTCGTGCCCATGAATTACTTTGAAGTCATGTGCTGGCCTTGCAGGAGGAGAACGTGATGAAATGGAGCACGGCTTTGAAGAGAATTTGTTTCTCTTTGCTTCCAGGCCCCTTCCTGTTCCACATTGGTTAGATAGCCTCTGGCCACTGTCACTCAAAGCTTCTCTGGGACTGGTTCTTGTCAAGAGATTGTTTTGGTTATCCTAATTCCCGACCTTTCCAGAGTTGAGTTGAAGTTGTTTTCTTTCTCAACCTTGCAACAACACTCAGCTGTCTGAGGAGGGTTCACTAGGAAATGTTTGTTTTTCATTAACTCGTTTTCTCTCTATTAGAGCCAACAGAAAAACAGAGGAGCAAAGGAGAGGAGGGTCCCTGTTCAATTAGCCTAATTAGACTTCCCGCTTCAGAAACGTGTCCGGCCCTGGTGAATTCTCCACTGCAGACCCTGGGAAAGCGCAGTGCCTCTCAGTGTTCCAGGGCCTTGTGGGGTCATCTGCTCAGTGTTTATTAACTCTTAGGATATGCTAGACGCTCTCACATGTACGTCTTCTTATTTTTATAAGAACACTGCATGATGTGGGCTATTAACTCCATTTAAAGACCAGGAAATTAAAGTTTAGAGAAGTCAAAGAGTGTGTCCTGGATTCCCATTCTCAGACAAATGGTATAAATGGTTTTGCATTTTGATGCCAAACAAAACCATTGTTCATGTGCATTTTGACCAAGAGAGGGCTTTGGTTTATAGCTACTTTGGTCTTGACCTAGCAGTCACTGGGCTTTCCCAGTGCGCTAATTTGATCACAGGACTTGCCTTGAGCTAAACCATGAATTTCGTGAGCATCTTGTACCTCTCTGCCTGCCCCTACCCCATGACTCTATTTATCTTGGGGGACTATGCAGGTTGGAGGAAACATGGGAATTGTGCCGGACTGATGCTTAACTATAAACACAGGCACAGGCTGTGTAAATGAGATTCTCTTGTGTATGAAGTGCTATTCAAAGTGGGAAAGTGGAGAAGGTGAGAAAAGAGCATGATGTTTTATGGATTTCAAAGCAACTAGCACTCATCAATCTCATTCTCTTGTTCATTTAAAGCTGGAGATAGATGAGGCTCATTGAAACTGCACAGCTAACCAGGGCCAGCATCAAGCTGTGGATCCAGGTCCCAAGATGTAAAAGTATCCTTTATTTGCATGATATAATTGTCATCTCCAAGCTGTACTACCTCCATATGCTAATCTAAGCCTACTCCTGGAGGCTTCTAGCCTCTGTACCATCTAATCCAGGCGTAGAAGGTTTTCAGCCTCTAAGACTTGCTGCTGAATAAACTCACCCTTTCTATGATCTCTGCTTCGCAGGTTCAACTCAGTTGCTCTGGCTGAAACTCCTCTCTAAGCTGACTAATTCAGTTAGGCTTCTCTCTCAGCTTCTGAGTTTTTTGCCCTGCTTGGCCTCAAGCTAACTCTGGCAATCTGCTCTAATTTCTCAGTTCTTTCTCATTCTCCAGACCATTCTGTCTTCACCTGTGTCTAGCTTGTTCTCTCTTCAACCTGTCTCTGTAAAGCTCTTCCAGTAAAATTGCCTTTTTCCTCACTCTACACCTCTCCCTCAGGTAGTTTCCCTTTCCTCTCTCTTCTCATGAGAGCTGGGCATCTCCTATTCTGTCACATTTTTCTCTGATTCATCACTTTGCCACTCAATTAGACATCACTTTCAAACATGGGTGCTTCCTTCTGCAAACTAACTTTACCGTCATTGTTTGGGATTAAACATGTGTGCTAAAGGATGTCTGTATTCCAGACAGACACACGAAAGGTGTGTGCTAAGGGTGAGCCATGCCATAACTAGAAACTGGGTTTTTTTTTCTGTAAATTATACAATCTCAGGGTTCACAGTGTGATCAAATATCTTGCGCCAAGATGTCTTGAACACAGAGTGGGCAAAAGTAAGACAATATCCACTGACTGGCAGCAAGACAGAAACAGGTGAGCAGGGAGAAGAGTCATGCTACAACATGGGTTTCAGGTCTATGGTCCCTGTCTAAGGAAAAAAAATAATAATTAAGGGCCTGAAAGTCTCAGAGAAAAATATAAAAATATTAAGAAATAAACACATAAAGTCAGTTTGTTGAAATTGTTAATAAATATGATGATATCTAATAACTTTAATAATTAAAATACAAATTTAGGTTGTCAAACTTTACAACAAGAGCCTTTACCCATTCATTAAGCCATATCACCAACCAGTATCATCACCAATTGTTTAAAAAATTGTTGTATTGAGATCTATTTAATATTATAAATGTATAATTTAGTGAATTATTTTGCAACCATACCATAAGTCATCTTTAGGGAAGTTCTATAGTGTAATAAAATCCATCATAATTATTTGCAATAGGTAGTGATTATGGAGCACTTACTGAGTTACTCTGTTTTGACTCCTTCACTTGTAGTAACACTCAGAGATTGCACTGTTATCTCTCCAACCCATTTTGCTAATGAAAGAACTAAGTCATTCTAAAGAGGGTTACTGTTCCAAGCCACTCAGTTCCTGGGTGACGTTGGATCAGCTGCCCAAGGTTTGAACTCAAAAGTATCAGCCTTTGAGCCTATGCTTTGGGTTACTGTATTGTCCTTGCTTTCATGTTCATAAACAAACTTCACGAGTCTTTCTGTTTTCTACAACGTGTTCTCAGGATGGACACTCCTCTTCTCCTATCTCCTTCTTTCTCTTTCCTTCTCCCTTCCCGTACTCTCTTTTCCTAAGTACTAGGATTACAGATGTGTGCCATCATGCCTGGTCCATATTTCCTTCTACTTCCATGTGTTGCCATGTTATAAAGATTGAGGAACTTTGAGTAATTTGCTGGTATGAAGCAGTATTCTGTGGTGTGCATAGAGGAGGGGCACCATGAGAGCAATGGTCCTGCTAATAATAGCGAATACACTTCGCTATTGTCATACAGTGGAGTGTGTCATACAGTGAGGATCAGAGTGTGATATGGAGGAGGACAGGAGACCATCCAGCCTTGGAGCAGAGAACTGGCTCCATATGAATACCTTCTAAGGAGGAGTATTATGCTGGGGAACGATTATTGAGGAATCCTGATTACTGGGGAAGAATAGATATCATCTCACATCTGTTAGAATGGTTGTTATCAGAAAAATGCAAGATCACACATTGGCAAGGATGGAGGAAACACAGGAATCCATGTGCAGTGCTGGTAAGAATGAAAATAAGAACATTTGTTGCAAAGACATTACAGAGGTCTTTCAAAACATGGGAAACTGTACTAAAATGTAATTTAGTAATCAATATCCAAAGCCAGTATGTTAAAGAAACATCTTGGTGTTCATATACACTGCAGTATTAGTTGCCACAACCAAGATATGGAAACAACCTATGTGTCTATTGATAGATTGACATACTAATGTGCATATCTAAACAGTTGCATGCTTATCCTTAAAGAGGAGATCCAGCTATTTGAAGCAACATTAGTGAAGCTACAGCGTTCTGCTCAGTAAAGTAAGCCAGGCTCAGACATTAGAAAATCTCAGGTATACATAGGATCTATAAAAACTAATCTCACAGAACCAGAGAGTGGAATGGTACTACCCAGAGACCAGGGAGGGCAAGAAGGCAAAGAGGTTAGTTAACAGATATGTTCTTGAGTTCTATAAAAGGAATAAAAAAAATGCCCCCAAATGAGAGAAGACCTACATGGGACCCAGGACTCTGTGTCTGGATACATCTCATCAACTTGAGTAGCAGAGGAGCTGATCCTTGAAGAAAAATGATTTACTCCAGAAAGTTCTCACCAAGAAATACTGCCTTAGTTGGGATTTCTAATCCTGCACAAACATCATGAAGCAAGTTGGGAAGGAAAGGGTTTATTCAACTTATACTTCCACACAGCTGTTCATCACTAAAGGAGTCAGGACTGGAACTCAAGCAGGTCAGGAAGCAGGAGCTGATGCAGAGGCCATGGAGGGGTGCTGCTTACTGGCTTGCTCTCTTATAGAACCCAAGACTACCAACCTAGGGATGGCACCACCCACAGTGGGCCCTCCCCGCTTGATCACTAATTGAGAAACTGCCCCACAGCTGGACCTCCTGGAGGCATTTCCCCAACTGAAGCTCCTTTCTCTGTGATAACTCTAGCCAGTGTCAAGTTGACACATAAAATCAGCCAGTACAGATACATTGAGAAAAATTAAGTTTTGGGGTTGTCTTATGGGGCAGCATCTGTTCATGTTTGTAAGGCTAGGGAATTGTAGTACTTCCAGACTCACCATGAAAATGCTGGCTTCTGAGAACTAGGCAAGTCCTCTTTTGTAGGGATTCCTGTCTCTTTCTTTCTTTACTGTGACACTGAGGATGGATCCCAGGGCCCTGTGTGTGCTAGGAAACTGCTCTTCCACTGAGCCACACCCTCAGCACAGATTTTCTTTTTTCACTAAAACCAACCCAACTACAAACAAACAAAAATATGATTACATGAAGAAAAACATCTAGAAATGGGTTTTGAGGTTATTAATTAGGAAAATAAAAACAACCCAGAGTAGGAAAAGTCATTTTGGGTGATCTCTGAAGGGTTTATAGTATGTATTTCAAAGAATGTGACACTGTCACCAGAAATGGAGGAATCCTTATCCCTTCCAGGACAGCCTCCTCTTGTGTATCTCAGTCACCTCCATGCTCTAGCACTCACAGCTGCAGCTGTTTCTGTATCTAGCTAGTGACTTACAGAAAAAAGTTGTGTTCACTACTTGGTGGCCTTAGAAGAATACAAGCCACCTGGTCTCTATCCCACAAGAGTGACAAATCATAAGTAAACAGCTGGCTATGAAGGCCGAACTATGACAGTTGACATGAAACCCAAAGTTCAAGCAGAATTAAAATCCATATGGCATGATACAGACGTCAAGGTGACCGGAGGCAAAGCCAACCATGGAGTGCTGAGCAGAGTGTGAAGTGTGTGCTTTGGTTAGGGTCAAGGCCGTGCCCAAAGAGTAAAATGCTAACTAAACACATGGACACACACACACACACACATTCATATGTATACACACATACATACACACATACAAACACACATATACATATACATACACACATAAATACATACACACATAAATATATATACACACAGACACATAGGCACACACATGCACACATATACATATATATACATACATACATACATACATAGACACACATAAACACATGTACATAGACACACATAAACACATGTACACACAGAGACACACATACATACACATACATGCACACATATATACATATATACATAGATGCACAAACATACATACACATGTATATATAGACACACATAAACATATACACATACATACACATACATGCATATACACACAAACACATACATGCATACATATATTCATACATAGACATATATATACACATATATACACACATACATGCATACATAGACACATGTAAACACATACATACACATATACACATACATGCACACACATACACCTATACATATATACATACATATATAGACATGCATATACACATATACACACACATAAACATATGCACACTTTTTCTTTTCCTGCAAAAGCTCCATGCATTTCAAGATTTTGCCTTAGTTCATTGAAGAAAATGAAAAAAAAAGTCCATGTCCAGGACCACTGCAGTAAATCTTTTATATATATATGCAAAGTAAAAAATTCTCTATCTGATAAAAATCTAGGCAAATTAAACACAAAGAAATAGTGTTCTCCTGGGTTATACCAGAGAGCAAAGGGTGATGGAATTAAAGAAAACAGGTTAAGGGAGGGGGGAAGATACTGTGTCCACACATAGTAAATGCTGCCGCGGTTCCTTTTATATGTAAGAAAAATAGACAGAGGGTCAGAAATCCAAAGACATTAAAAATATACTTCCAAAATTTATTTTTTTTTGAAAAAAAATCACTTGGAAAAACTAATTTCATGTGACATATGGAATAACATTAAAGACTCAATTACAGGAAACTTGATGTAAAATAACTGTTGGTGTGCATTAAAATAGTTGGCCAAAGAGTTAACTCAACATACTTATTAAAACAGTGTTTGAGTTAATATTAATTTAGTGCTTCCCCGCACTGGGAACTCGGCTGAGGGTGTTATGTGTGACATCACTCATTATGGGGGACGGGGGAGCGGCAATTCCAGGATCTCCTATGGATTCCCAACTCTCAGGATGCTCAAGTCCCTTCGACAAATGAGTAGTTCTTACATATAAGCTCCATACACCCTTCCAGAGACTGCAACTATACATAATTGCTAGATTATTTATAATGCCTTACAGTGCCAAGCATAATGTGAGACCAGAGTAAGCAGTTGGTAAACTACATTGTTTTAGGAATTATGACGAGAAAACCTGTCCACAGTCAGTAGAGAGGTACTTTCTTTTTCTGTTACTTTGATCTTTAACTGATTGACTCCCTCCAAATACAAATGCAAATTCTTTGTATTTGCTTATAAAACTAACATTAGATGTAAACGTTATTTCCCAGAGGATTGTACTATAGAATGTATAATGTGATGATACTCTGGGCTAAAATCTCCATTAGAGTAGATGGAACGGAAAGTCTCCAGCTCATCTTAATGTGAGAAAGAAGGCAAGATGCAAAAAATTTGTTGTTTTCTTTATTTTGATGATTAGGCACATGTTAGGCTGTGTACAAGTTTTAAGAATTATAAATTAATTGACTAATTTTTTTCTTGGAAAATGGCAGAAAACAAGAAAATATCCACATTTTACATTTCTTCATATTATCAATTTAAAAAATACAATCACCCAAAAATAAAATAGCACAGACCGGCACAGACAACGAGCAGCAGAGTGCGCACT
Source organism: Apodemus agrarius (assembly GCA_964023405.1). NCBI lineage: Eukaryota > Metazoa > Chordata > Mammalia > Rodentia > Muridae > Apodemus > Apodemus agrarius. The sequence continues at coordinate 48,442,121 of OZ030015.1, read as the reverse complement.
GAAAATTAACATGGAAAACTACTAACTTCATAAATAAGTTTGAAAGTGCAAATTAAAACAGCAATAGCATACCATGTCAAACCCAAGGCGTTGGCAAACACTCAAAGAACAGTAATCCCCAGTGTTAGCTGGGGCTGAGGGACAGGGCCCTTTAATACACTGCCAGTGGAGTGTAAATTGCTAAATTGGAATTCTTGGGGCAGACTTTGGCAACACACATCAAAAGCTTTCTAAATGCCGATACCTATGCACGCCCATTTCCAAAGGACAGACGGGGAGGTGTCCACAGATGTTTAGTGACAGACAGGGGAGAGGAGAAGCAGAAGAAGGCACTAGTGGAAGATGAAGAAGGGGGCTCCCTGAGCGTCTGCGGGGAGGCAGCTGCGAGGGCAGGCTCCCTAGAGCCCGCCTGCCTCCCCAGCCCGTCCCTTGCTTCCCAGCATCCGTGTCTGCTTTACATCTCGCTTATTTCCCGGAGGCTCAGAGACATCCCTGATGAGCCTCCCAGCTCATCTTTACGATAGTCTCGTCTCGGCAACAAACGGGAGGGTTGGAAACTATGAACAGCCAGGTTAGAATTCAGTGGGGAAGGATTCAGAATTCAGGGAGACCGGATCGGGAGTCCCAGCAAAACTGGGACTCGGGTGAGCTCTGTGCTGCTATACAAGCTACTGGATGGGCCTCAAGGTAGGCCTGAGTACCCTGTGGTTTCTGCTGGAGTGGCTCCCTTGTCTTCTTGGGTGTTAGTGTCTCTATCCGGTGAAGTACCTGGAAAGCCCCAGAGATGCCTCGTTACACCGTGTGGTAGCAGTGCTATCCAGGGAACTTGATTACCCTGATGGTTGACAGCCTTCCCAGCTGGGTACCATCCCTGTGACATTCAGTAGGGATTTCTTAGAGGAGCAGCAGTAGGCACAGGAAACCCCCAAATCTTCAATGTGCTGGCTCTGTTACTACAGGAGTGCCGCTGGTTAGTCTGAGACGCAGTATCCCCATCTCCCGCCCCTGCCCAGCACAGCCTATTTGACCTCCTCTTCACGTTTACTTCCCACTCTCCCTTTTGAGGGGCAAGCCCCCTTGGGCTGCTTCCTAAGCAGCTCATGGAAACATAGGGAATCTGAAAAAGAGACTCAGAGAAGAATGTGTGTCCTCACACGAAAGAAGACTCAGGAAGTAGATCCACCTCGGATCTTAGGCGATGATGAAAATTCCAGCTGAACCTCTCTCCATCTAAGTTCTGTTATGCAAGGCAGTGGATGATGCCATCACAACTGCAAAGACAGGGATCTTCCCAGCTTCCAAGCAGCTCGCAATGAATTCTACCACAGAGAAGAAACAAACCACAACTGTGTTGCAAAGTGTGTAGAGTTTGTGCAGAGGGGCTGTGTTCCTCAGTTGTATGTGTCAGACTTAGCCAAACAGTAGTATGTTAGGTCTTTGCTTCTTATTGTGTGCTACACATGGTATTCTGCATTGCAGAGAGGTGGAAGCAGAGAAACTGCCGTTACTGACTCTCAACCACGAGCAGGCATGTTGCTAATTGCACACAGAGGTAGCTGTGGCTTCACGCAAGGAAGTAGGACTGTAGAGAGGCAGCTGGAGCCATGGGGTGCCAGACATGAAGGGTGAGACAGAGACCCTGGGATCTGGCTGGGTTTAGCCGACCTGTGCTTCTTGTGCTCAAGGATGCTAAGTGTAAGAGACAGGGGTGCCTCTCAGCATCTTCAACTAAGAACTGCCGTGTCCAGTCCACTAGGGAGTTGTCGGTAGCTGCTGGGTGTCCTATTCCCGTACCCCAAGGACTGTTAGGCGCTACAATGCAGTACCTTTTCTTTGTGGAATTAACACTTGTGAAAAACTGGCAGAAGGGATGTTCTTAAAGACTGAACCCTGACGAAGCGCTGCTAGAGAGTTCATGAGGTTGCAGAAATGATTAGGGCAACAGTGTTGGGAATTCTCCTTCATACAGTTGTAAAACAGAGAGAGAGAGAGAGAGAGAGAGAGAGAGAGAGAGAGAGAGAGAGAGAGAGAGAGAGAGAGAGAGAACGCCAAATGTGGCTATTGCAGGAAGACACACTCTTGTTTCTATGTGCCCCATTCTGGGAGGGGTCCTTGTCAACATTGGTTGATGACATGAGTCTTACTTTTGCCATGACCTACCTCGGCCTGGAACACCTCTCTTGTGATTACAAAGGGCCTCCACGGGACTTGGTGTCAAGAAGTTCACTTTCTAGCTCCACTGAGATGATGCATTTCTGCAGACAGGGGGATTTTACAAGGAACACTGACTACAAGGGCTGACTTGTATAAACAAGGTCAAGCTTGCTGGCTCAGTTCCAGGAGGTCCTATTAATTTCCAAGGGCCACAGGCCATAGGGCTACCAGCCCAGCAAACCAGTAGTCTCCCTAGTGCAAGGCCAGAGGCCCTGGAAGAACTAGTGTGGATCTGGCCCTCACGATTAGAGATCTAGATCTGGTGATGATGGCTCCTGTTCCAGGTACTGTGAGAAAGGTCTATCACGGATAGAAAGGTATGCATTAGCAAGCAGGGGATACACACAGTAATTTCAACCTTTAAAATCTGAGTGGTACCAAAATGATAAACAAGGCATGTTTAAGAGCCCCTTGGTAAATTCTCCACAGGACAGTCAGAGATGCAGGAGGGAAGCAATGCTCAAGCCCCAACCGCACTGGTGTGTTGAATCTCAACCACAAAGGTGAGGGTTTACAAGGCAGGGCCTTTAGGAGGTGATTAGCCCCGAGGTTGGAGCCCTTGTGCTGACTGGTCTCAGTAGTCAACTTGCCCGCATACAGAGATGCCACAGAACCAGTGAGTAACACCTGTCTGTGTCTTTGGAGCAATTCTAGCAAAGACTGACTTGTGATGGTGCCTGGGATTTGGAGGGAAGAGCACCTTTGAATGTGGTCAATACAGTCCAGGTAGCTGGCATCCTGGACGGAAGGAAACTGGAGGGAGGCAGCAGGGCAAGCCACTTCCTTTCTGGGCGTCTATCATTGCTGCTGACATCGTCCAGAGAATCCACACTCACATTTCTTCAGCTTTTTAGCCTGTGCTCCATACCTGCATCTCTCCAGGGTGTGTCTAGGCCTTCATCCCTGGAGTGGAATAGCTGGAGTCTCCAGTTTCTTGGAATGAGCACCTACTGAGTACTCTGCTTCTCTAGCATAAATACTGTTGCTGGACTACCAAGCTAAATTCGTGTGTGTGTGTGTCTGTGTGTGTGTGTGTGTGTGTGTGTGTGTGTTGTTCTATTGGTTCTGTTCCTTTAGAGGCATGACAAAGATAGCCATCATCAAAGAGATCAGTGCTTTAATAAAAGAACTAATGAGAACTCCCTGACTCCTTCTACCATGTGAAATAGCAACAGGAGGACAGAAGTCTACAGTCAGAATGCATGCCCTCAGCAGATGTCCAGACATAGAATCTGCCAATGTCTTGACCTTGGACCCCCAGCCTGGCATACCATGAGAAGGAAACGTTCACTGTAACCAAGTGTTCGGTGTGTTTGTCAGAGTGTTACAGAGTGGAACAAGACTAAAATGTCATTTTCAATTTCAACAGCCAAATTGCCATAGCAAAACAAGAACAAGTCCGTGTTTCTTGGTTGTTGTCTTTTTTCTTCCTTTGTTGCTTGCTGGGAGCTGAATTTGGAAGGGCCCTGGCTCCATCTGTTCTTCATGCTGTACCTCACGGGAGTGAGGGAAGCCTCTCTGCTGACAACCTGGGCTGTTTTGAAGGCCCTACCACCGACCTCGTAGTCTCAAAGAGGCACAGAATGGAGAGCAGCGTTTCTGCTGTGGGCCCTTCAGGAAAGGAGAGAGCGTGGTCCGTGTCCTTTCCTCTGGTCAGAAACAGTGAAAACTCTGCAAGATGAGTGGATGTGTCACATTCCTCACAAAAGCCAGCATGGTCGGTGTCTGACTTCGGATTCCATTGCCATGAAGAGACATCATAATCAAGACAACTCTTATAAAGGCAAACGTCTTGTCAGGGCAGGCTTACAGTTGCAGATGTCCGTCTATTATGGCAGTAAGCAAATGTGGTGTTGGAGGAGCTGAGGGTTCTACACCTTGATCTGCAAGGTGGCCAGGAGGAGACTTTATTCTACACTGGGCAGAGCCTGAGTATAGGAGACCTCAAAGTCCACACCCAGAGTGACACACTTCCTCCATCAAGGCCACTCCTTCTTATAGTGCCACTCCCTGTGGGCCGAGCATGCAAACTCATGTCTGTAGGGGACATACCTATTCAAACCACCACAGTCAGCTTCCACTGTACTTCTCATTTTGTTACCTGGCTATCAATCATATATATATATATATATATATATATATATATATATATATATATATATATATAATCTGTCTACTGTGGCCCTGATGACTGAGCCCATAGCCTGAGTTCCACCAACCTAACAACTTATTGTTATTGTTTGATTTTCATGTACACATGTAATGTGTTTTGACCCCAGTCCCTCTCCTCCAATTCTCCCCCATTTCCCCCTACATTCACCCCACTTCGTTGTGCTCTTTTTGTTTAAACCTACCGAGTCCACCTAGTGCTGCTGGTATGTGCACAGATATAAGGCAACCTACTGGAGCTAGGGTAGCCTCTCAAGGGCCACCTCATGGGTGTGAGGCCATCTACTAGAACTTAGGCAGCCTTTCAAGGGCCACATCCATGAAGAAAGCACCCTCTCTTGGCAGCCATAAACTGCCAATAGCTCCTCAACTAGGGGTGAACCCCCGTGACCACCTCACTTGTCCCTGTGTGACTTTGCTTGCTTGATCTAGTGAAGGTATAGAAGGTATAGAAGGTGTTTGTTGTATCTGTCATTCAGCATTACCTAGGCAAGGCCATACCTCTTCCATTAGCCATGACTGGCTTTGCCTAGAAACAGGTCCCAATACACTTCCAAAGCTCACTCACTCTGTCCCTGAATCCTGTGGACCTGGGTAAGAGGACTTGGCTGATCATTGCCCACATTTTTTAAGCCAATGTTTTCTTTAGAACACAGTCTGACTCAACCATAGGGAGTCATACCTAAAAGTCCCAGTAGGCTAATTTTAGATGGCTATGTGCCCTTGCAGGGAATGTAAAAGACCTCCTGGAATTGCCCAGATCTTCAAGCAGATGGAACAAATTCATAAAGCTCATTTCTCACAAACTTATCAGCTGACAGATGTAGAGAGACATACACTCCAGAAGGCGGCAGAACTATTTACACACAAACTTTATCTTAAAAGATAGAAATGTGGACACAACTCTCAGCATTTGCCTGGCAGCCTTAGTTGAGTCTGCATCGATATGACCACCAGTGACCTTCCATCAAAGGCCAGCTGAGGAGCGCAAGCTTGGAGCTCCGAGCCTGTGATCTCAAGACTGTGTTCGTACCTCAGTTCACCTCCCCAAGGCCCCAGGGAGGGGTTGCTGGGTTGGCAGTGTTTCATCAGAGCTGCAGTTTGGAGGGAGCATGCTCACAGTGTAGACACAGACTTTGCCTTTTCTTCCCTGCTTCCTTTCCTGTGCTCTGCCCTGCCTCCTGCTTTTATTCTCAGCTCTGGTTCTTCATCTAAAAACACAGGATGGAAAAGCTGTGCTGGTTTGAATGCAAAATGTGCCCCATAGGCTCATGCACTAGACCACTCGGTCCCCAGCTGATGGCACTTTTGGAACAGGTTATGAAACTTTTAGTGAATAGATAGATAGATAGATAGATAGATAGATAGATAGATGGATGGATGGATGGATGGATGGATGGATGGATGGATGGATGGGTGGGTGGGTGGGTGGATGGTTGGATGGATGGATGGATGGATGGATGGATGGATGGATGGATGGATGGATGGACGGGCGGGCAGTCAGACAGACAGACAGAGTGAACATTGCTGGAGGAGTATGTCTCTAGGATGTTTCATAGTCTTTCCCCACTTCCTGTTTTCTCTTTCTCTTCCACGTGGATAAAAATGTGGCCAACCAGCTTTCTGTTCCTGCCACCATGCCTTCCACATGTGATGGATCTTATTAAGCTAAAGTAAACCCTTACTTTCCTAAGTTCCTTGTCTTAGTCACCATTATATTGCTGTGAAGACCATAACCAAGGCAACTCTTATAAAGAATTTAAAATTGCGGGCTGGCTTTCAGTTTCAGAGGCTTAGTCCATTACCATCATGGTAAAGAGCATAGCTGGACAATTGGTGATACAGCTGAGAACCACATCCTCATCTAGAGAGACAGATGGGGGTGGTGATAGCATAACCTCAAAGCCCACCCCCAGTGACACTCCACCTCCAACAGGGCCACACCCACTTCAGTAACACCTTCTAATCCTTTTCAAATAGTGCTACTTCCTGGTGACTAAACATTCTAATATATGAGCTTATGGGAAGCAGTCTTATTCAAACCACTACATGACCAAAGGTCATAGTGTTTCATCATACAACAGGAAAGTAGCTAATACACTGGTCTACCTCTTTCCTGTGGAATTTTACAAGAACAAAGTGAAAACCCCCATTCAGAAACTCTGAAGATACCCAACTGTGGCTCACATGTTCACTGAAGTATGGCTCAATATTCAGCTCTTGCTCTGCAGGTCTCTGTAAGTCCATTGGGACTGCTGGGACAGAATACCATAGATAATGGCTTATCAGTAACTCATGATTCTCACAATCCCAGAGGCTGAATGTCAAGATCAAGACACTGGCAGCCCCTGTTTTGTTAGTTGTTGTTGTTATTATTGCTGGGTTTTTGTTTTATTTTGCTTTTTGAGAAACCTCCATACTGTTTGCCACAGTGGCTGCACCAGTCTTCTCTCCTACCTTCAGAGAATGAGGACTCCCCTTTTCCATGTTCTCACCACTGTGTACTGTCATCTGTCCTCTTGATAAACGCCATGACACTTGAGGTGAGATGGAACCTTGGGTAAGATTTGATTTTCATTCTCTGAGGTGCCTTTGAGCATCTTAAGTAACATCGTTTGCCCATCTGTGTTTCTTCTCTGGAGAACTCTATTCAGTGTCTTTGCCTTTTTCAACTTTCGTTTTTTGAGACAGGGTCTCAGTAAGTTGTGCAGGCTGACCTTGAACTTGCAATCCTCCTGCTAGACCTCCGGTGTTGGGATTACAGGTCTGAGCCACCAGGATGCCAGGTAGGAATCTGTGACACACCTCCCATCCTTGCCTGGGGTGTCCTCTGACTTAAGAAGAGAAGCTACAGTATGCCGTTGGAGAGTTAGAACAGGTGGCTGCCTTAAACTCTCCTGCCCTGTCTCTGTGAGTCCCAGTAGGGACCAATCCCTCAATCTCATTTTGTTAACATGATTTGGAATGCTTAGCTTAAAAAAAAGGAGTTGTGTCTCTGAAACAGGGACGCCAGGATAACCCACAGAGGTCTTGAACTCATTATCTGCTGTCTCCCAAGAGCTTAGAGACAGGTGCCATCTTGCCTAGTGCTAGATTTTTTTTTAATCCTGGAAAGTATCTTTGTTAGAAAGAAGGAAGAAGAGACTGCATCCAAGCCTGCTAACCAGACTCCTTTGGGACACATGCCTGGCTTGTGTGGGGGTGTTTGTTGGGGAGGAATGTCTATTTGTACAGCTGACAGATATTGCTGGCACTACTATGATTCAATATTCTTTTATTCCAGTAGCAACTCTGAGACTACTAAATGCTAAGAGTCCACTTCCTGCCCCTGTTCCTGGCAGTCACCCTCCATCCTCTGTCTCTATGATATAACTCTCCGAGGTCCAAAGACTCACACAATATTTGCCTCTTGTGTCCAGCTTCTTCCACTTAGCATAAATGGAAGAGTTGCATAATACCTAAGGGCTGTGGGTGCTATGTTACCAGTGAAGGTGGACTCTGATGTCAAGCACCTGTCCTCTCCCCAGCCTTCTTCTGGGACTGACCAGTTAAGTACCTGTAATAGACAGGCTCACGTTCTTCTCCCCACCTCTGAAGCTCAGCCACTGCTGTCTTCAGTGACACTTCCTCTGATGGTATAACAACAGACTGTGACATCCACTTGATAAGTAGTAAAGGCTCATGATGAGATACAGCATTCCAGGTCTGCAGAAACCACAACATAGCCAAAAGCAATATACCCTGATTGGAGCCCCCAGGACCTAAGGCAAGAGAGCCACAGGGTACCCCATCACTGAGGTGCTCAGTTATGGCTCCTTTCTCTACAAACCCTCTTATGACTAACATGAACTCGTAGTGGAGACTAGAATGAGGGCCTGAGAAGCAGAAGAATTTGTGACTGGCCTTGTCATCCCCTAAGGTTTTTGCTTTAACAAAAACACATCTCATGCTAATTCATGATATTTCCAGACTGGTTTTCAGGAGGGGAGAAAGGCGATCAACCATTTGGAGAGTGGACCCTCATCTCTTAGAGCCCTGGCTCTCAGACTGGAGAGCGTCACTCAGAGACCTATATCACACTGAGGATGGGCTCTACCCTCAGAATTTCTGCTGTGATAGGCCCTTATGATAACACCTTCCTTTTTCTTTTTCTTTTTCTTTTCTTTTCTTTTAATCTTTCTTTTCTTTTTCCTTTTAGAGACAGCCTTACTGTGTAGTCTACTTTGGCCTTGGGTTTGTCATCCTCTGCCTTGGCCTTAGTGCTAAGAGCACAAGCATGGCCATCACAACCTCCTTAGCACTGACATTTCTAGCATGTTCTCAGGTAATAATAGTACTGGTCCAGAGACTTCACTTTGAAAACTTTCATGGTTTTAAGAGAGAAAGCTGCCTTTTTTTTTTTATCAGAACTCCTCTGGAATACAAATTCAGCAGACTTTCCAACCATCTGAGCTGGGTAAGGAGCAGAGACTCTAGGACCATTGTAAGAAGCCTTTTGTGAATGTTCTTTCCTAATACATGATGTTTCTTTTTCTCCCACTCTGAATAAAGGGACAAACGACCAATAGATTTTTTTTTTTTTTTTTTTTTTGGATGAGGGAAGGAGATTCTGGCAACTGCTGTCCTCCACTAGCCCTGAGGAGGTTTGTGGAAATCAATTCATCTCATCTGTTGACTATTTATCCTTAAAGGTCTCATATCCAAGCACATTCTAGAATGCCAGTCTTTCACTACATTCAGCACAGACTGAGCTGTCAGGGGTCAGAAAGCGTTCATCCTTACTGAGCATTATTTAAATGCCATTTCCTCTGGATAGGGACATAGATGTGACCATGTCACTCTATTGTGGCTGCTGTTGCTCTATGCTTCTCTGCCTTCCTAGGAGAGCTGCTTTCCTGGGAAACAGCAGAAGAGCCTGCCAGTTGTTACCGAGATCCTCACACGAGACACCACCCTGCAATGTGCTCCTCTCTGTCCTCCAAGCCCCAGACTGGAATGACTGTGTCATCGAATCCTCAGTCAGGGGACCACAGAATGGTGATAGTTACTGTGTTGGGCAGCACTAGAAGAGGACCAGAATCCATTGTGCACATTTACTATGGGACCTGCCAGGGTCCGGACATAGCATTAGGTCCATTTGCTTTTCCCACAAGGAAATGCATTTTGAAGTGTGTAGTAACAGAAAAGGAAAGTATCCTGGAGCACCCATAAGCCACAGCAAAACAGGATAATCCTTCTTCCAAAACTCAAGACAGAGCTTGGGAATGGCCCAGGAAGCCTACTAGTGGGTACATATGAACAAAGAAATGGCATTTATAGGCCTGGGAACTATCTGCATCCCTGTGGTTACTGCTGCACTAGTCACAATAGCCCATATAGAAAAGCAACATTTGTACCCATCAATGGGTAAATGGCTTACCAAACTGTGGCGTGTGCACACTGGGGTGCGAGTCAGCCATAGAAAGCTTAGATCCTATTATTTGTGGCTGCCCAATGGGTCAAGAGGACGTGATGATAATGGAAGCAAACCAGATGCTTTCTGCTAATAAAGATGCTATTTCACATGTGGAATCAGAAAGAAGTAGAGAGAACAGTGGTTATCAGAGGCTGGCAGAAAAGTCAAAGGAAGAAGGGGAAGAGGTGGGCCATTGAGAACAATTTGCACTTAGAATGAATTGTTTTTGGCATTCTGTGGAACAGAAACAAATCTGTAGGCAGCTATTGAAAATACAACTGCAAGAGAAGACTTAGAATACTTAACCACCACCAACCTCCCCCAAAAACACACACACACACACACACACAAAAAAAAAAAAAAATAAATAAATAAATAAATAAACCCAAAAAAACAAAAAACAAAACCCACCAAAAACGGTAAGTATTCTAGGTGAGGATCCTTAGATCATTTCACCATGTATATGTGTGTGTTAAACTGTGTTATTGTCCCCCATACATTCACAGCATTATTTTGTGCCAATTAAAAACTAACTGTAAAAGGGAAGGACTGGGGCATGACTTGGAGGCAAAGTGTTGCCTATCTTGTGGGAAGCCTGAGTTTGATCCTCATCGATGCAAAAAACAAGACCAACACCGAGCATAGCAGGACAGGTGGTACTCAGACTACTGGAGCAAGAGAGAGAAAGACAGACAGACAGACAGAGACACAGAGAGACAGAGACACAGAGAGAGACAGACAGAGACAGATAGATGAAGTAGACATAGGTAAGACCAAAGTGACTGAGCAAAGCAGACTAGACTAAAACCAAAACCACAGAGAATGGAAATCATGGAAGGGGGTGAATGTGGAGAGTTCCTGAAATGGTTCGGCCAGCTGTGCTGGGGCGAGGCACCTTCTGAAGGGTAGTGGAATTGGTTTTGTTGGGTAAAGATCAGCTTTATGGACACAGCCTAAGGCAGGTAGAGGCAGACTGAAGTTGGGCCAAGTTTCCAAGCAGTGGTTGGAAGTCTGTGCTTCCTGAGAGACCACAGTCCCCAGTAACTGGTTTAGGGAGAGCCAGTAAGCCGGTGGAGGCAGGCTGCAGGGGTAACTCAGTGTGGTGTGACATTCTGACACAGACTCTCAGAAGGGTAGCCAGTGCCTGCTTTTCCCAGGTGAAGAAGGGCTTATGCTTCTGCACGCCCCCCCCCCTAACTGAGGTCAGCCCACCCTGGTGCGTGCTCACACCAGAATCCTCCTGGATGTGTGTGGTCAGATCACTCATCTTCCTCTCCATATTCAGTCCTTCCCATTTAAGGGCTGTCCTTGGGCTGTGTGGATCATTCCCTCACTTCATCTCCTACATATCGGTGCCGCATCAAGAGGAGACTCTGCACACATTCTTGAACTCTATCGAGGATCTCAGTCACAGCAGCATTTCCAGCCCATCAATTTGTTTTTAGCATTAAAACACTGAACCTACCCGCTGGTGACAATCAGACTGTCCTGTGCCAACATAAACTGTAGCCAAAGTCTCTGGGAACGGAGGACACGAGAAGGACTTGGGTAGTCCTAAGTTGACCACTGGCCTCATTCTAAGCTGACCCCGGGCCTGGACATGAGCAGACCACTGGTGTGTTCTGTAACTGTGAATAGCAAACTGGCTTTAATCTAAAAGAAAGGATAGTGTCAAGAATGACCAAGTAAGCTCATCTATCATCAGAGAGAGATGAGAACCGATTTGGCACATGCTGGATCTTGTCTTTTCTAGGGGTTGAGATGTCATCATAAAAGGTCTGAATATTGTCCTATATCTGTCTAAATGCCAAATGATCACCTCATTCCTAACTGCTGAGGGCGAAACTGGCTGAAGGCAGGGAGGCCTTTGGGCCTCAGAGGACCAGGGCTCTCAGGAGTTACTTTGATGGGGGTCAGGAGGAGGGCACTATTCATCTCAAGGCCCACTTACAGGGGAAATGAGGGGTGCAAAGGGAGGAGAGGACTCAGGACACTGTAGTGTGTTATAGACTCCATTCCTCCAATCTTCCTCCTGCTCTCCCATCTCCTCCTCCATATCCTTCTTCTTAAAGCGTTGTTTGTTTTGCTTTTTGAGACTTTTACTATGTAGCTCAGGCTGTCACTGGACTCTGATTCTTCTGCTTTTAGCTCCTCAATGCTGGTACCAGAGCTACCACACATCAATTATCTATCTATCTATCTATCTATCTATCTATCCATCTATCTATCATCTGTCATTTATCTACCACCCATTATCTACTTATCTTTCAATCATCTATTGATCACCTATCAATCACTTATCAATCACCTATCAATCATCTAATCTACATACCAACCATGTATTATTTCTCTATCTATCATCTAATATATCTGTCAGTTGGTGTAATTGGATATCCATTAAGACAAGCACCAGTTATTAAGATACCACCATTTCCCAATGAAAAACATTAACAATTTTAACTGAAATCAGTCAGTCCCCTGTGTTCATGTCTATTTCTAGACTCCCCTTTGGAATTTATTGATCTGGCTTGCTGCCTCTGCTTGGTTGCAGCACTATTAGCATCCCTATAGCTTGAGTACACACTTAAGTTAGGGAGCATATACATACCCTCTAGTTTTGGTACATTTCAAAACTCCTTTGAATATTTAAATTTCTCTTCATTTTAACATGCAATTTAAAACTAACCTATTGATTTCTACAAAAATGTCTGATAGAACTTAGTGTTTGTTTTGAGACAGAGTCTCACTCTGTAGCCCTGAAATTCACTAAGTAGAGCAGATTGGTTTAGAGCTTGTGGTGATCCTCCTGCCTCATCTTCCCAAGTCATGAGACTTCAGGTATGAGCCACCAACTACCTGATATATTTTGAGTGGGACTGTGTAAAGTCTTTATTAATTTGTGGATAATTGTTATTTTAATAATAGTAAACATTTTTATCAATGCCTTCTTTACTTTCTCACACCAAAGCATAAAGCACAAAAACCATACATTTTTATGTATGTATTTATTGTGTATATTCAAGTGCACATGCATGTGTTCATGTATGTGCAGATGTTCATGCAGGTACAGATGTATGTGTTCATGTATGTGCAGGTGCACATGTATACACATACTTGTGAAGTCAAGAGTACAACCTTGGTATCATTCCTTAGGTCCTGTCCTAGCTACTTTTCTACTGATGTGATAAAACACCATGACCAAGGCAACCAACAAAAGAAAGAGTTTATTTGGAGTTTGTGTTTTCAGAGAGTTAGAGGCCATGGGAACAGGCAGACAGGCATGGCACTGGAGAATTAGCTAAGAGCTTACATGCTGATATACAAGCAAGAGGCAGAGAGAGCTAACTCAAAATGGCCTGAGTCTTCTGAAATCCCAAAGCCCAACCCCAGCAACACACTCCCTCCAACAAGTCCACACCTCCTAATGCTTCCCAACAGTTCCACCATACTGAGGACCAAGAATTCAAAAACGAACCTATAGGAGCCTTTCTCATTCAAACCACCACAAGTGCCACCCATTTTTTAATAAGACAGGGTCTCTCACTGGCCTGGAACATACCTAGTATGTCAGGCCGGCTTGTCAGAAAGCCCCTAAGAATCCACTTGTCTCTGCTTCTCCAGCATTGGGAGGACAAGCCTGCATCAGCATGACTAGCTTTTTGCACATGCATTCTGGGGAATCTGAGTTTGCTCCCCCTGCATGCAAGGCAAGGAATTTTACTAACTGAACATACCTCCCTAGCCTTACCTTGTAGCTTTTAGTATATAGATCTTGTGGTGGTTAGCTATAATTTTCAAACTGTCACAGCTTAGAATCACCTGGGAAGAGAGTCTCCATGAGGGATGGTCTATGCTGGGTTGGCTGATGGATATGTCTCTAGGGGAATGTCTTAAGCTAATTTAGTGCAGGAAGACCCAGCCCACTGTGAGCAACCCTTCCCTGGGCAGGAAGTTCTCAACGATGTAAGAGTGAAGAAACCGTGCTGAGCAAACGAGCAGCTGAACACGCCTCCGCTCTTGACTACCGGTGTGAGTTGCAGCCTTGACTGCCCGGCAGCGAGAGGCCATACCCTGGAACTGCCAGCCAGATGAGCCCTTTCTCCTCTTTTGGTTAGGCTACTTCATCATAGCAACAGGCATAAAAATTTTAAAATATATTTCATTAAATTTACCATACAAGCTCTCTCTCTCTCTCTCTCTCTCTCTCTCTCTCTCTCTCTCTCTCTCTCTCTCTCTCTCATGCTTATTATAAATAACATTGGTCTTTATTTTAACTTCAACTGTGACAGTACGTTTTCAAAATGTATTCCTCCTAGCTCATCATATTTCAGTATATTTGTACATACAGTTATGCTGTTGGTTTGCTTGCTTAGTGAGGAAGTTTATGCAACGTATGGAAATAAAAATTAGAAGACAAGAGGAAGGGATGGGGCAACCAGCAGAGCCTGGCGGGAAGTTCATGTTCGGGTGTGTCACTTGGATATTGTCATCAGCTTCCTAGACACCCAGTGAAAAACGTCCAACCTAACTATCAGATGATTCAGAGGATGCTTCATTGGCAAACCATTCCATCTAGTTCAGAAAAACACGCCTATTTAGGTCTAAGACAGAATAGAAAGGCAGAAAATTAAGGGGACATGAAACAGGAAAAAGGACCAAAGCAAAGATGCACTGTATCCCGGGATATAATGTAACACATTGGACCTCAGTGATGTCCTATGCAGCTTATTGTTATCCATGTGCTGTTCATTAAAAATCTAGATTAAGTTAACTGTGCTAGCGGTCTCCATGGCAGTTATGTTTGATTGAAGCCTCATGGGTTGACTGACACCAAAACTACCAGAGAGTAAGTCTTGAAAATGGATCAGATAAGGCTTGTTGCTTCAGACTCCAAAGACGGAGCAGCCTCAGTAGGCAGGGTGATGATGGATGCAGGTTTGGGTCCCGGACAAGCATTTGTTACATGCTACATTTATGTAGTACTTATCCAATAAAGCACAGTGTGAGCATTATCTATTTCATTCCCAGCCAACATGATGAGCAGCAGAACCTCACCGCCCTGGGGTGAGAAGCTGAAGACCAGGAGCACTTCAGCCAGACTGAACCGGAGCCGTCCAACTTCGCCCTCCCAGCTGCGTCGTCCTGCAATCTGCTCTGTGTGCGTCTCGGTTGGAACATGCAGTGGATCCCTTGTGGCTTGCTGCCTCTCTGGAGAGAGATTTCTCCCCAAAGAATGAAAGCTAATTACGGACGGGAGTGAAAGCCTTAGCTGCTGCACCACTTGGTGGCTCTCTTTATTTCAACCCTACCCCGCCACATTTTCTATTTATTTATTCCATTTTTTGTTTGTTTCGTTTTGTTTTATTTTGGTTTTTTGGTTTTGTTTTGTTTTTGGTTGGGGATTAGTGAGAAGTCAAAACTTTCTTCTTAAGGAAGCAATAATGAGAAAAAGATAGTTCTGCATCGTGAAAAATGCCATTTCACACTTCCCTTTGCTCCAGCATCAAGAAAGGACAATCTCTAATATAAACAATGGGGACTAGGTAGTGGTTTGTTGTTGTTGTTGTTGTTGTTGTTGTTGCTGTTGTTGATAGATTCTGAGCTGTGGGGTTTAAATCTCTGCTTTAAACAGCACAACGTGAGCTGTATTCAAATATTTATTTGTGTTTTTGCTTTGACACCTGTGTGTGTATGTGTGTGGGTGTGCACGTGTCTGAGTACACATGAGCACATGTGTGAGTGTGCAAACATGGGCTCACACACTTGCACAAGTGCCCTAGCCCTACATTTGGAGCTATCTCCCTCTTTCTGTCCTTTTAGGGGTTTCAGGGGTGGAACTCAGGACATCAGGCTCGCAGGCAAACCTTCTACTCATCGAGACTTCTTGTGCTGCGGGCAACGATCTGCTTTACAAATAATGCTCATAGAAGTCAACGAACAGCAGAAGGGTAAGGGCTGCCCTGCGTCCCACAGAGACTGGGAGTCCCCATGAGCAATGCGCTTTAGGATTAGGGCCCTGAGCTGTCTCATGAGAAGAGCACCTGTCAGTAACTGTGATGGAAAGCCTTAGTTTGCATTCTTCTTCGGTTCCCTGTTGACTGACCGCATTACACCCAAGCAATGTGTTTCCCACACTTGCTAATCTGTACATTTCTAAAGACAGATAATTAGCCTAGACAGCTAGAATTCAGCACAAAATGAGCTACAGTCTTCAGGAATTACAACAGGTGTCTTGGGGTCAACAACTCAGTTCTGGGCCCCTCCTTTCCATGTCCAGCAAAACTCATCTCTGTCTCACTAGTCTATTGGCACATTCACCCACTGATACCCTGACTGCAGGCTGTTCCCTTGACAACCATTTAAGGTTGAGGTGAAGTCTCAAAGGAGGGAGCAAAGCTTGACTGGCTCTTGGAATCCCACAGTCTTACCCATACGGATGAATCCAGGCTTGAGGGAATTTTATAAGGAAGCTAACGGAGTCTGAGGAAGGCTGAAGGGAGGTCCGGGACCCCTCTCCTCAAGGCCACACAGCCTCTCCAGGGATGTTTGTTTATTTGCAGCTCGATGCTTGGGGGCTGTGAGCATGCGGGAGCCTAGTTATTTTCTTCCACCAAGTTCCTGGCGTCTCCCCCCAGCTTCTCCCTCTAGCTTCTCCCTCCTCTCCCCACCAGCCTTCTGTCTGGTTTGAGTTTATTGTCAAAACACACCCAGCCAAATTACTTGTCTGCAGACATTTTTGCTGGCCTTGGTGTATCCGCAGAGAGCTGCTAACGATCACCCTTCCTGCCCGCGCTTGGTTCATCCTCAGAAAGGAACTGCTCATTATCCTTCTCCACCGCAGGCTGGGATGTCTGGAAACTGTCAGGCAGGCGGGATTCCCGCAGCTGTGGGGCCGGAGTCCCAGCATCTTCTGCCGGGCGCCCAGTCAAATCTCCACCGGAGGCAGCAATCAGCCCCAGGTCCTGGCTCCTGCTCCTTGAAGCATGAGGGAATCTGGGTAGGTGGGGCCAGAAAGGGGATACTTTTGTTCATAGTTGGCTCCCTGAAGCTCCATCAAGACCAGCTACATCATTTTGGGGGGCCAAGTACAAAATGAAAATGTGTAGTCCTTTGTGCAAAGATGGAGGAGAATGGTGCCTTTCGGCAGCGATCTCTTTTTCCATTTGTCATGATTTTTGACCGGCTCTTTAAAAGTTTTCAACTGTGAGGATATGATTTAACACTTATTGTTGCCTTATGGAAGACCAGTTTTTAATGCAAATGTAAAAGTGTTTGACCCCTGTGTGGAATCACAAAGATGACATTTATCTCAGCTATAAATAGTAGACAAGTGTATGCAATGAGGGCCCCATGCAAGTCATTCAAGGGAGAAGCAAACACACACACACACACACACACACACACACACACACACATATGCACACATACATGCACATGCATGAAAGGCCCAGTCTAACTTTCACTTCTCCACTGCAGGCTGGGATGCATGCTTCAAGGAGCAGGAGCCAGGACCTGGGGCTGATTGCTGCCTCTGGTGGAGATTTGACTGGGCGCCCAGCAGAAGATGGTGGGACTCCGGCCCCACAGCTGCGGGAATCCCGCCTGCCTGACAGTTTCCAGACATCCCAGCCTGCAGTGGAGAAGGAAAGGGGAGAAAGGACAAAGGTGTTTTACTTCCTTTTATGTTGTTAATTTCAACACCGATGTTTAATAAGAGAGAATCATAAAATAAGAAAGAGTCTAAAAGATCTCCTTTCAGGGCTGAGAGGATGACTCAGTAGTTCATAGCATGTCCTACTCTTACAGAAGATTCAAGTTCCATTCCCAGCATCCGTGTTGGATGGTTCACAAGTACCTGTAACTCCAGCTCCAGGAGAATGTGATGCTTCTAGCTCCGGTGAGCACCTGCACTCACATGCACACACACACACACACACACACACACACACACACACGCAATACACATAATTAAAAATAATAAAAACAACTTTTTCAAAGGTCTAGGATGCTCAACAAGCTGTGCCTTTTTCCTGCACTTGTAGCAAGTTCTGACTTGACAGACCTGTCCGTACCTTTACACAGGTGGAAGTGAAACAAGCCCGCCCGGTACCCTTTTGATCTTTCTGGGTCTCACGCACAGGGGATAGATCAGAATTCAATGCCCATAGACTTGGTATGAATAGAAGGCACCTGGCCTGTCTCCTCTCACTCATGACTGTGCTCCTTTGTTCCCTTGGACTTTATTTACAGGAGGCCAATGCAAAGACAAAAGCAAGAATTACACTGCAATGGGATGGGCTACCAGAACAAACATGAGGGCCTCTGGGACCTGGGTCCTACCAAGTGATAGTTCAAGTCACAGGCTCTGGAAACTGTGCCTACCCCTACTTGAACTCTTGCACCCAGACCTCACACTGAACTATGCCAAGAAATAGAGGAGAGGCATTAGGAATGGCTGGAATGAGGAAGCCAAGGGTTGGGAAAACCAAGTCTGAGAGAAAGGAGGTTTCCACACCATTTACACATTGGAGTAACCCAGGCGACATTTTAAACTCCAGTATTTACTTAGACCTTAACTAATCCTAAAAGCCTGATTTAGTAGGTGCGGCTCTGGTCCTGGTACGGTTCAGCCTGGGAAGCCTGACCTGTGGTGCCCCCATGTCCTCGTGCCAGCTCTCAGCAAGGGGTCATCTTAGCCAATTGCTTTGACAAGATATAATCAACAAAAGGAGTAAGGTAGACACCGTCTCTCTTTTCTCAGCTAGAATGCGCTTTCCGTCCCATTTGGCAGTCATAGGGTGAACAGTAAACACACATGCTCACACAAGACCAAGCTGCTCATTCTAGTTCAGTCCCAGCACTCACCTGTGTTTCCCAGCACTGGCGCTGGGTCCAAGGCCAAGCATACGCTCAGACGTACTTCTGGAAGACATGGAGTAACTTACCCGTGTGCTAAATTTGAAAGCTTCATTGTTCAAAGTGAATCTCTCAGCAATGAGAATAATAGGACTTTTAGCAGATATTAGTTATTTGGATATTAATTAATTAAAATTCAGCTCATTTAATATTTACAAATTAAAGGTCTCCCTTTGCTCAGTCTTTTAAACTACAATGGAACACTGGTGTAGATATTCCTGGATATATAGACCACAGATATGTATCACTTGACAGGACACAGTCTGAGATGCATGCCACTTTCATGACCACCATCGCTGTGTGTGTGCAACATGAATGTACTCACACTGGCTTGGTGGGACCTCTCGGTGCAGAAATCCAAATGCTTCGCTCTTTACTCCCAAAACTGGCTCAGAAAACTTTGAAACTGTATAGTTTTAAGGTAAACTTTGTTCACTGCCAAGGGCTTTCATGGGATGTTAAGAGTTTTGAATCCTCAATGGAGGTATGAGAATGCTTCAGCAAACAAGATCCGGGCATCTGCACCAACCCGGGCAACCACGCGGGCTCCCTATGAAAAGTGGGAGAAGAATCTGAGGGATGGACAGCATCCCCTAACATCCCAGGGGACAGGTTTTATGGCATAGCCAGCTCAATGCTTCTCCACCAACCACAGTGACATGAATTAGTTGAGGAATTCTCTTCCCAATTCTTTTAAAAATACTTTTCAAAAATTTTAATTTTTCTCCTTCAGTATCCCAGAGACGGTGACCATTTTTGTTTGTTTGTTTGTTTGTTTTAAGTTTCCTTTAAATACCAGCTATTTCTTAATTGAAAATAAATCTTTTCATATAATATACTGTGATCATGGTTTCCTGTCCCTCATCTCCTCCCAGATCCTCCCCCATGCTCCCTTTCCATTCAACTCCATGCCTCACCTCTAGAAAACAAACAAGAAAAAAAAAGCAAAATAAAATGAAAACAAAACCAAAGATGTTCTGAGAATAGCATCGGAGATCCCAGGCAAGGGGTGGGGAAGCTGAGTTCTTGTCCTAAGAACAATTGCTGTAAATACAGTGCAGGGAAATGTTCTTTAAGAAAAAGGAACATGCTCAGAGAATCTTTGGTATAATGCCCTGCAATAGCTTTTATTATTAGTTATTGATAACATAATACTGTACCTAGTTTATGAATTACAATTTCCCATAGGTATGAATGGATAAGAAAATGAAATGCATACAGGGGTCAATGCTATCTGTAGTATCAGGCATTCACTGTAGACCTTGAGTGTAACCCCTGAAGGTAAGAGAGTTAAAATATGAGGTTCTCTTATTCACTGTGCTTATTATTTATTATCTTTTTTTTTCCCAATTAGAGTGTAAGCTCCATGGAAGCAGAGATTATGGTCTATTTATTCTCTAAAGCATACCAAACATAGATATGCCCCTCACACAATTAATATTTATTCATCAGGAAAGATTTGAAGAGCAGTGCTGTTGGGAAACAGTGTTGTCGCCCAAAAAAAAGATGATGGAGTGTTGGTGGGACAATGTGTCGTCTCTTCTCACTAAGCAGACTCTCGGGAAATCTGGTCACTCCACAGCCTGGGTAACTGATGTGCCCCACCTCACCAGCTTACAGTGCAACTGATGCTCATGTGCCTTCTGTGTACACAGTGTGACTTCCAGATCCAGGACCACAAATGGGTCTCTTTGTCCATCTACGAGGATGGGACATCGGGTTAAAATGTAACTGAGGGAATCTAGCATCTTCCAGGTAATTTTGGCGAACTAGTCAGAACAAAAGAATATCCCTGAGTTGCTTAATGTCTTTCCAGATGTAGGAAGAGGAAGTGTTGTTTTCACAATGAGGACCATCCCCTAGAAGAAATTAGCAGCCTCCTCAGCCCTGGATTCATTACCTTAAGCCTATGACAGGAAAATAAACACACATTAGAGTGTCAGCAAGCAGAAGATAAATTCCACACTGTGTTCCCATGGCGTCTTAAAGAGCTCAGGTATCCCATTTAATCCTTTCCTCGAAATAAATAAGAACTCTGTTAGTCTCTTATTAATTCTTAAAAAGCATCCATTACACTCAAAACACTATTTTCTGTCCATTACCTGCTACAGTTGCCAAAAGGAAGATTTTCACTCCCCGCCCCTCCTCCAAGCCACTTAATTCAGCCATCAGGCTGGAAACAGGAAAGCTGAGCATTCCAGAGCGACAATCCTTAAATCCCTTGAGAGCATCTTGAAACAGGCCATGGCAACCTTTGGTGGGATGCAATGAGATCTTTTCATGCAACTTTCAGAAGCTTTTAGAGATCCAAGCTAAAGATACACCAGCAGGCTGCTTTCATGAGCTTTACAACACAGCCACTAGTCACTAATTCCATGGTTTGTCCCAGCCTCAGACAAAGGAGGACCACATCCCTCTTCAGGAATTATAAAAGCATTCTTTTCAGAGCCTAGTAAAGATGGCTTCCATAGTCCATGTAAGACTCCATCTGCTTAGCTCCTTCACTGTCTGTAACTCTTTTTTCCTCCTCAAGGGAAAGAGGCAGGAAGGGAAGGAGAGGGTCAGAAGGAACACAGGGTGTTCTGTTGGTCCCAAAGCCTTCTTGTTCATCTTACAATTAAGAGCAATGGAAAAGCCTCCTGCCTCCTTTTCTGTCTTGCCCTATATTAGTGCCTCTTCCCTTTATAAGTCAGTGATATAAGTCCTCAGAGCTGATAAAGTGGGCACCACTGGTGTGGTTATATACTCAAGTCTCCTTGTGTCTTTAGCAAAAGAAGTCAGGCTGGGGAAATGGATCAACGGTGAAAACACTTGTCATGCATGCATGAGGACTGGAGTCCAGGTCCTACAACCTGCATCAGTGCCATGTGGGCATGGTGCCCCTCTGCAATTCCAGCCTCTGAAGTTAGCCATAAGGGACCACCAGGTCAAATCGGCTATTAAGACTAGATGGATGGGTGAGTTCTGAGTTTGACCGAGAGACCTTGCCTCAATGAACGAAGCAGAAGAAGCCATTTGGGATGATTTCTAAAATCAACCTTGGGCATCTGCAATCATGCACATCCAAATGTATATGTAGCATCATACATGTACAGACAAACACACACCACATACATGAAATAAACAAAGAAAGACAAAAAGGGCAACTGTATTTGAGTGCACCTGCTTGAGAATGAGGCCCAGAGAGCACAGTGCAGCCACTTCTGGTGTCAATGAAGCATGTGTAAACATTTATATCCATGGCAGACACTGGGCCACATTTAGCTGTAGAGAAAAAAAAACCTGAAGAGGCTTGGGTTCTGTCCAAGCCATCCCCTCTCTCTGTCATAATGGATCCATTCACATGTCACACCCTCTGAGTTCAGAAAGTGTCACTATGTCACAGTATTCGTCCAAGAATTAAGTGGAATAATGGACACGTGCCCAAGAGATTCTTGACAGCCTTTTATCAGACAGACATCTTATCAAGAGCCTTATAAAATGCAAATCCCAACACAGGTTGATAAAGAGAAGACCATTAATATCATCGATTAGGAGTCACAAGATGGTCCCGGTTCCAGGAGCTCACACATACATACCCATATTTGCAGATGCTCATGTCCTATAAGCAGAGCGGCTTAGAAATGGCATGGGGCTTTGCATAGTCTCTTGTATAGTTTAAATGCTCTATAGATTAGTTCTCATCTCAATACTTTATAAATTCTATGTTACTCAGTGCTCAGAAATAATAAGACGAAAGAGGGCTCACTGAAATTTGATTCCTACATGTTTGCCATCTACATCTGGTTGAAATGCATTCACGGAGAACTCACAAACACAGAGAGTGGTCCGCATCTTCCAGTTTTGCAGATTAATAGACTGACGTAGTACAAGCTACTCACAGATGTTGCATCTCAGGACCAGAGATTTTGGTTAAAGTGATCTGTGGTACAGCCTACACATGCCAACTTGAAAGCTCCCATGTGGTTCTGATGGCCAATGGAGGTGACAGTCCATAGAGTTAGGATCAAATTCCTTGATCCACAGCACACAGGACAGCAGCTAGGAAGTACAGTAATTCAGCCATCATAGAAATCCTACTGAACCAAAATGTGCATAGGAGCACATAGCCTGAGCACATCCTAATATATTCTCATCCTCAGTGACTGTGGGCACAGTCAAGCTGAGCAGATATGAGAGGAATCAGAAGCTGGAACTAAATCTGGAGCTGGCTGATGGCAACTTACCTTTCTAACTATGACATAACCTCCACCTGCATCTGTGACTGTATCCAGAGGACCATTTCCCACTGAGTGTGGTGATGTTCTCCTGTAATCCCAATGCTTGGAAAATAAGAGTCAGAAGTTCAAGGCCATTCTCATCTGTACAGCAAGGCTAAGGCCAAGGCCAACCTGACACAGAAGGCTTTCAAAACTAGGGATCTTCTCCAGAATACAATCTCCATATTGGGCTTGTAGAAACCCGATGGTGCAAAGAAACATGTTAATTGCATTTAATAGATGAGAAGACATAGTTTGTGTGCATGACGAGGTCAGAGTGTGAGACATCAGGGCGTGCACCCAGGTTTTCTGAAAAATTCCATGCAATCCAATGATGTATTTCTTTAAGAATGTTCTAGTAATTTTAAAAGATCTTTTCCCCTTCACCCTGGCTGACATTCAATATACTTCTCTCTCTCTCTCTCTCTCTCTCTCTCTCTCTCTCTCTCTCTCTCTTCTCTCTCCTCTCTTAGCAACATTTCTCTGACTCTTGCTGAGTTGCAGAAGGAGCCATGCTGAGGCAAATTCAACTATAAAACACACTTTGCCACAAATCACAGCCACTCACAGGGATTTCCACAGCCATCCCTCCCCCAGCACTTCCCTAAAACAACATTCCATTGGCAGGATTCTGCCAGGACCATGCCAATCAAGGCTGGAAAGAAATGCACAGAAATCTTGGAGACATGACAGAAAAGCCATCCAAAAGCAGGTGTTCCCAAATGTCCCAGCAAAGTTGTGTTGGGACATATCCACCAGCCATAGGCAAAACAAATTTTGATAAAAGGTCACTTGTTAAAAAACCAACTGTGAATCCTGCAGGACAATGCCACATTGTCAGGCTGCCCCTCATAACATTTTTCCACTGTTAACACTGGCATGTGTGTGGCTTGGAGACATCCCAGTAGTAATTGAGAAGACAACCTTGAATGATCTCATTCTTGCAAAGTCCATCATGAAGGCCAGAGCACCCCTCAACCCCATGCCTATAGTGAGACTGTGTCACTTCAGTGTGAGCCTAACAACACCTGCTGTGATCTGAGCTGAGGGGGCCAAGAGTCCCACCCTACTTCTACCTGTCTCCTCATGCCCTTAGCTCATGGCAGGAATGGCATAATTAAATCCTGTTAGAACCTGGATATCTGTGAAACCATCCTCATAAAATTCTCGAGTTAGAAACGACCTCAGAAATCATCCCATTCAAGTCTGTTTTAGCACAGCGTTTGTAAGTTCTGCCCTCTGTAGATTTCCCCTGTGTGACTAATGAGATGTTACAGAAATACTGGAATGGGATGTCTGAGGTTCAGTCACAAAGGACATCAAAGATTTGTCTTGTTATTCTGGATTATGGCTCTGGGATAGATGAGACACCATGTCTTGAGACGTTCAAGCAGCCTTATGAGATGGACAGGGATAACGGCTCCTGCAGTAAGTAGCTCAGACGACCCATCGGTCCTAGAAAGAGGCCATGTGGAACTGGGTATTCTCATTCCAATCAAAATCCCAGAGGAGTGCGCTTTGAGATTCCACGAGACTGCCTACCTACGACACTCCTGAATTCTGCACCCTTAGAATATTTGTGATCATGCATGATTGCTGTTCTCTGAAGGCATTAAGTCTTGGGCAATTTTTTCACATACAAACAGCACCATATAAAAAAGAGTTACATGAAACACCCTAACCTATAACATCTACAACACTGTGGCTATCAGATTCATGCTGGGATAATTGGCCCACCCCGTGGCCTGGCTAATGTGAGCATCCCTCTTGTTTTCCTGTGTTGACACATAATTCCCACAGTGAGGCTATAAGAGGTCAGAAACTGAGTTGGATTATGGCTTAGCAGGTGGTGACACTTGAGGCTAAGCCTGACAACCTAAATTTGATCCTTGCGACCCACATGATAGGAAGAAACAACCCTTACAAGTTGTCCTTTACGGCTGGGCGGTGGTGGCGCATGCCTGTAATCCCAGCACTTGGGAGGCAGAGGCAGGTGGATCTCTGAGTTCGAGGCCAGCCTGGTCTACAGAGTGAGTTCCAGGACAGCCAGGGCTATACAGAGAAACACTGTCCCCAAAAAAAAAAAAAAAAAAAAAAAAAAAAAAGTTGTCCTTTACTTTCTATATATGTGTGACACCCCCATGATCAACCAATCATAAAGATAAATAATGGAGACAGAATTTTGGGGTGTAGAGAGAGGACTAGATATGACCATTGTAAAGGAGGCCCGTGATTGACTACTGGTCATTACAGGAAGAGGAATAGAAAAACTTTTAGACAGACTAATAGACAGACACTGACATACTCGTTGTTTCTCTTGATGCTGTGTGGAGCCTTAGGACTCATTGGCAGGATGAGGTACCCGCAGGTAAGGGAGCCAGACATAGTTTAGCCTAAAGCTGTATCAATGCATGATTTTTTTTTCAGTTTGGTCTAAAGTTTCTCCATACAGTGAAGTGTAACCTCATTTGTAAACACACCTCAACCCAACTTACTCATGTAGCCAGCAGGCAGGTCTCAACCAGTTTCAGTCAACCATGGGTCAGCTCTTCAAAGAGGGTTCACATAGAGGGTGAGTGGCAACTGCAGCCCATCAAGATTCCGCATCCCAAGTTCATCTTCTGTGATTTACTTCCTTCTGTTCTCGCCGTCCAAATAACTTGCCCCATCAGTGAAGCAAAGCATCAGGAGCCATTATTTTTTAATTTTAATTTATTATGTGTGAGCATTTTGTGTGTGTGTGTATGTGTGTGTGTGTGTGTGTGTGTGTGTGTGTGTCTGCATATGTACATATCTGTAGGGGGTGGTTCTGATGGTAAGGTCCTGTTCCCCAATTACTTCTTGATAGATCAATAAAGATGCCAGAGGCCAGTTGCTAGACAGAAGGAAAAAGGTGGGATTTCTGGATCCCTGAAGGAGGAGGCAAGGAGACACAGGGAGAGGAAGGGAGAGTTCACTGTGCTTTGGAGGGAGAAAAGGCCACCAGCCATGTGAGATCTAGGGTGGAGTGACCATCAGCCACTTTCCCCAACTGGGGCCTGGGGTAGTAACTAAAGCTGAGGGCAGATTTAGGGTGTTGATCTGGGACTAAATGTAACTGAGAAACTAAAGCTGAGGGCAGATTTAGGGTGCTGAGCTAAGAGTATTGGGAAGGGCACACTAGCTGGGGGAGATTAGAAGCACCCAGCAACTGAGCCAATTCGACAGGTTGAAAATAAGCTTGTGTCTGTGTGTGTGTGTGTGTGTGTGTGTGTGTGTGTAGTATGTGTGTGTGTGTGTACTATGTGTGTGTATGTGTGTGTGTGTGTGTACTATGTGTGTGTATATGTGTGTGTGTGTGTGTGTGTGTGTGTGTATCTTTCATCTGTGGATCTGAGGGAACCTGGGCAGAGCTGGTTGTGCAGCCTGCCCAGAGCTTAAAACAGGGTAGCAGGAGCTACATGCTACATCTACCTGTGTGTGGGTACCCTCAGAAACCTGTGAGATCCCCTGGAGCTAGAGTCACAAGTTGTTGGTAACATAGTTGAAATTATTTTGTAGGACTTAAAAAAGAAACCCTTTTTTTGAGTGTGTGACTTGTAATCTGATGATGGTGCACGCCACCAGGCATCTCTGATAAGAGCAAGGCCTCAGAAGCAAACCCCACAAGGGCCACTTGTCAGCTTAGCTCAGGACAGGTCTTGATATGATGATAAACTACCTCCTAGGTGGCCTTGATGTGCTCGTGAACCAAGCCCAGCTTGAGAGCCCTGATAGCACAACGCTGCCTCCCAGTGAAATAACACAACAACTGGGACTTTGGGAATGGCCTCGAGCCTCTGTGTTGATAACCTGTTAGGGAGAGGACTTGAGACTCTTGCGACCACTGAACTTCTGGCACTCTTGCTGGGCTCATGCAGGCCCTCCGCTCAGCACTACACACTGCTCGGTGCTCTCGAGGACTTCCTGAACCTCCATCAGTGCCATCCTCCCACATCCTGCCACGGCTGGAGGATTCCATGATGGACATGTATAGAGCCTGTAAGCTTCCGAAGCATCCTCACCAGGGATGCTTCTCCAGTGGAACTCTGCAGCAGCATCTGCTGCCCAATCAGCTGTTCCCTGCTTAGTGAGACATCTGCGTAACTTTATATTAGAATGCTATTACAAAGAATAAACCTAGCATGTTTAAAAAGACAGACCTTGTGTGGGCATCCTAACCACCGACCACCTTACAGCCTATGGCCATGTTCACCACACTCGAGTCACCCAAAGCTGCAGGTGACAGGAATCAAATTCCAATCTTCTGGAA
Source organism: Apodemus agrarius (assembly GCA_964023405.1). Lineage (NCBI taxonomy): Eukaryota > Metazoa > Chordata > Mammalia > Rodentia > Muridae > Apodemus > Apodemus agrarius. The sequence goes on along the minus strand of OZ030015.1, from coordinate 48,414,817 downwards.
AGAGCAGTAAATATTCTTGATGGCTGAGCCATCTTTCCAGCCTTGTTGAATCATCTTTGATCCTAGCTGTTGCCCCAGTTCTAGAGCTGCAAATGAGATCTGGGTCGGATGTGGAATGTTCTTTTGTAATACCATTCTCTTCGCTTGGCAAGTAAGGGCCATGAGAGGAAAATAAAACCCCCCTCCAGCTTTTGGAGACACACAGTCCAAGAGCCACGCAGTCCCACTGGTACCTTTATCTCCATGGAGCCAGGTGGTGGAAGGGAGGAAGAAGACAGCTGTGAAAGAACAGGAGGAAAGGGGGTGTGTTGAAAACAGAGCACAGTGACTTAGATCTAGAGAAAATATTGAATGGAATCTCTGGCTCAAAGTGCACTGGCAACGGGTCAGCCCCACTCCCCACTGCTTCTATAAGGCTTTGTATTTGCACCAAGAGGAAAAGATTCCGTCGGCTTGGACCTCATTCTCATCTCAGGCAGGCCGTGCTCAGGAGTCTCATTCTGAGGAACAGTTCTAAGAAATATATCTTTAGGCCCAAACCCCACAAAGGGAGAGACTGTAATAAAAGGGGAGGGGAGGATCCAAAGGATGAAGTCATGAAATGAATGGAAAGAAAGGAAACTTCTTCGGGCCGAAGATGAAAGGCCCCTTTCCTGTGAAAATGTGTTAGAATATGTCATACTCTCCTTCCCAGAATAGAACAGCCTGCTCCTTACATTATTTCACACAAGGGAGAACAAAGAACTGGAGAATAGACATTGATCCCAATTCAGCCCCTGGGATGAAAGATGGGAAAGATGACCTAATGGTGATTTCCTATCTCTAATTTACATGATCATTTGAATCTCAAAACAAGGAAAACAAGGAGCCAGAGTCCCCAATAGCCAGGGGGCAAGTGAGCGGCCCCTGGGCATCTCCCTGGGGCCGAGAACTCCAGTGCGATTCCACGATTCCACGGTCCTCACCTCCAGTGCCTCATACACCAGTTGCTGATGTTCGACTTCCACACATCCTGGAGGCTGGTATGGGAGTCACTGTCCCGGACCAAGTACACAGCCAGCCAGCCAGCGCCCTCTAAAAGGTTAGGTCAGCAGTAATGAGAAACAAGCCTTCCCACCAGAGATGAGAGGCGAAAGCCTGACAAAGGGCACGGGAAAGTTTCTCAGTCAAGTGGATAGGGAGGCACGGTTCAAATTCTACTCTGGAGAAAAGGTTGTCTCTGTGCTGGTGCATAAAAGGCCCAGAAGACGCCTGAAATCCAGAGGGGTTGGTGAAACAAAGCCATACTATGCGCTATCGCAAGGTAGCAGAACAGACCTGGGGGTGGGACACCTCTGCTCTCCTGACACTATTTCCTCCCATTTCGGAAGGGGCTTTCTACCCCCCCCCCAAAGAGTTATTAAGGCACAGGCACAAAGGGAGGTATGAAGAGGGCATTGTTCACCTGGAGCCAAAACGGTGATCATGATGGTGATAGGTGAGAGAGGGGTGAGGAAATACAGGCATGCACTCCCCTCCCCGGCCTGCCTACTGCAATTCACTTTTTCTCCCCACAAAGTATAATGTGAGTGCCCCGAAGACTCAGTGGTTATACGGTGAGATGAGCTGGGCAGGGGGCCAGCGGGTCCAGGGTGCTCTCCACCTCTGCCTTTGGTGCACGGGAGTGGTGAGTGCTGATGGTTCATTTAAAGGGCAAATGGGTGGATACAGACTGATCCCCGGGGATGGAGGCTATCAAAGGCTTTGAGCAGCTAGAAGCCATCTTCCTTGCACTTAGACCAGGAGGGGTGAGAAGCACTTCATTCACTAAGTAAGGGATGATTTGCTCTGTTCTCAAAGCCACACAGAAAAGAACTGGGACTCGGCTACTGCCGGGAGGGAGTCTGTGCTTAAGTCAACTCAATAATGAACAATGAACAGAGGCTCGCAGACGCTCCGTCCTAATGTGCTTCGTGGACAGCTAAATGAAGCCTCACCGACCCCCATCGTGCCTGAGGGCTTTCTCCAATTAGCAGAACACCCCCTGAATATTCCCTACCACCTCTGCAAGCTCCAGGCTGGGTAAGGCTCTTGGGAGTGCAGGATGTCCTTCAGGAAGGTGTGGCCTCTCCCTCCAAGACTGTTCCTTTTGAAGAAAGGGTATTCTGATTTGTTCAGGGAGGCCTCTATTCTGTGGATGCTGGAGTGAGTTTCTCTTTTACAAACCTTAGGAGGGTGAGGTGTGGATGAGGGCTCTGCTCCTCCCCTTGCCTGGGGGGATTAAGGCACTCCATTGTTCCTGGCCTACTGGCCTCAACATTTGCATACATCAAGTCCCTAGGGCTGTGAATAGAGCGGCTGCACCTGCCACCCTGCTCTGGGGGTTGACCCCAGTCAGACCTTCCAGGTAATTCCATTTGTGTCATCACAGATTGGGGGGCTGGGCTTGAGAGGTGAGGGGGAAACTGGGTTAAGTACATATGCTCCTGGGATGGCTAAAAATGGGTGGAGCTGGCTCCAGAATCACTGATATCCTTCTAAGCAGGCCATTATTTGGAGAGACTTCCAGCCTCCTAAAGCCTCATTGAACTTGAAAATCTACAGGCTTCCTCTCTTTCCACAGAGTCTTTTGGCATCTTTCTTACTCCCTCCAGTCAAGCCATGGATAGGGGCTGCTTTAGGAAGCACCTCCTTAGCTTCAGAGGAGGCACCAGGATCAGACTGCCGATATAAATATGGTTGAACACATAACTGAATAAGCCAGAGGAGTGTGGAGGGAGCCCGGTGTCCTATCAAAGGCAGCTCTCCTGTGTAAGTGACTTAATACGATATACAAATCATTCTATTGCTGGGAACAAGGAGCATTCCCATTGGACAGGGGAAGGGAGGCTTTTCAGTGAGACAGGATGGACATAGCTGACCACTGACACAGTCAGGACAATCCGGGCTTTGTGTTCCAAGTCCTCCCTCTCTGCGGCTGCAGCACAGCGCAGAGACAGAATGAGCTCATGAGGCTTTTCACTTAAGCAGGACTCAGCTGAAGGGTTTAATATGCCTGTGATGTATAATAGTGATCTCAGAATATTTTACTGGCAAATAGAGGAAAAGAATGTATTGAGCACCTGAGGTGTGCAGAGCCCAGGGCTCCACTTGCAGAGGTCTTGCTGATAAACAGCACCCTAAGGGACACTAGCGAATGAATGGTTTTATTGACTGATGTGTGCCCATATTAGCTGGAACAGGGTTGGCCTAAGCCCCACCGTCAGTTCTCCTGCTGATCTAGTCTGCAGCCTCCTCCCTTTTTTACCCCACATAAGCCTCCTTAACACCCCACGATTCTTCATCTTTGCACTCCCAAATCAGGAATGGCCAGAACAACAATGTTTGCAGTTCTTATCGGACCACATTTTAGTATCACTGGTCATGTGCCCAGGGTGTCACAGTTAACTGCATTTTGGGAGAAAAAGGAAAAGGCAAGTACAACTTCTTTGCAGTAAGTTTGCCTTCTTAAAATAGACACGTTTATGGATGTTGACAGATGCATGCAGCTTGCTATCCACAATCATAACCAGGAGCAGTTCAAAACCAAGATCGCAAATGATCTAAGTGAAAAGGACTAATGAAAGCCATGAATCAGCTTATAACTACATGTCACCTTCCACCTTTGAGAGAAGCTAGGGCAGAAACTCAACTAGGAACACAGAGGTGGGAGCTGAAGCAGAGGTAGGCCACGGAGGAATCTGGCTTATTGGCTTGCGCTCATGACTTGCTCAGCCTGCTTTCTTATACAACACAGGAGTATCTACCCAAGGGTGGCATTACCCACAGTGGTGTGGACCCTCCCATATCAGTTATTAATCAAAAATACTCTACAGGCCAGATTTTACCTCAGTGAGACTAGTCTCTTATTAATCACAGTCAATTATTTTTATACCCTACTAGTTAACAATGATTGTCTCAATAAAGCAAAAGTTTCACTTCCAAAGATCCTTAATACAAGATAGCATATGAGTGGCTCTAATAGTCTGTTTCCCTCTGAAACATGAAAAGCCAGGCCTCGAACATCTGTAAGTCTCTCACCATTCCTATCTTCCAATCTCCCATAAGAGCCAAATTATGCACTGAACACTCAATGGCCTTTTCTGGTTCAAATCCTCAAATCCTATAATCCTTGCAAAGTGCAACATGGTCAGATCCATCATAGCAATATCTCATTCTTGGTACCAAATTCTGAACTACTGTTGCTATGATGAGACACTTATGAAGATCAATTTGGGGAGGAAATGATTTTATTTGGATTATACGCTGCAGTTCATCACTGAAGGAAGACAAATGGAAAACGTCCATAAACCTCTCAACACACACATACACATAAGAGAGAGAGAGAGAAAGAGAGTTTAAAATAGAAAATGACCCTGTAGTCAGTGTCCCTACTAGTCACTACAAGGCAACAAATAAAAAGGCCAGTACCAAGAATAGACTACTTCTTTTGGAGTTGTTGGTCATTTAGGGCCACAGACTCCTCCCCCCCCACACAAAATTATAGCCACTACCATTGCTGTTGATTCCCCTCCAGAACTTGACTACAAGACCCTATTGCTGAAGACGCCACCGTGTTGTTACAGTCCATGGAGAAATCAAGCTGGTAGTGACCTAGAAGCTTCATCTCTACCGGCTAGCTTTCCTAGAGCTGGAAAGTGTTGAACAAGCTACCACATAAGGAAAGTATCGTCCATCTTACCCAGCTGTGAGCCTCACAAGCTACAACAGTGACTGGCCTGACAAGGTAGACCCCCCCCCCACTGGCATGTCTGGCACAGATATGGAAATAACTAACTGATTGGAATTAAGTTCTACTCCACATGATGAAATTCAACAACTCACCCATAGGCTAAGAAGTTGTAATGAGATAGGCTACAGGACCCAGAGGTGAGTCTACTAGAAATAATATTCAACCTACTCCTGGTGAGTTATTGCTTCCACACAGATTCATGTTTCTCTCATCAGAAAAGCTTCTATTTGAAGTAGATGGTGTTTAACACAGAGACCCACAAAGTAGCTAAGGTACAGAGAGTAAGGGGGTAGAGAATGCCCAACCCTAGATGGACCATCTACACACCACCCTTCTCCAAAGACTCAACGATCATTGCAGAATAGGGGAAAGAACTCTAAGAGCCAAAGGGAGGAGACAAATACAAGGGAACAGTGTCCTCCAGACACAACAGGGGACTGCACACACACACATGAGCTCACAGTGGTTACCACAGTATACACAAGCCCTATGAGAGCCGAAGCCAGCTCATATCCCAGCATGGAGAAGAGGTGATTGGTAGCTACTGGGAGAGGGAGAGTCATTTCTTCTTAGGAGTATTGCCACTGGTAGGTTGACCACACTCCGGTGGAAGACCACACATTCATGAATACATGGGCAGCACAAACTGAACTCAATAGATGAAAACATGAAAGAGAACACAAAGCTGGGTGACTAAAGAAAGGGTGTGGCTCTGGGAGGAGTTTAGAGAAGTAGATGTGGTCAAAACTCATTGTACCAGTTCTTGAAGAACAAATATATAGATATATCACATATTTTATATGGTATATACTTTATTACATAATATTTATTGCTTTCCCTACACTGTACATACAATGCTTTATATTGTTGTAAAATTATTGACCCATATCTTTATAACTTTTATTCATTTTTATTTGATAGTTTCATATGTATAAATATATGTATATATGTATATATGTATATATGTATATACACACACACATATAATGTATTCTGGTCTCTTCTACCCACTATCTTCCTTGCATTCCTATGAACACTGCCTCTTTCTTTCTCACACTGTCTTGTTACTCACTTGGTTAAACCAGGATCATCTGTGGGCCTGGTAGGTCCACAAGTAAGGACGATGACTGCCTCTGCCCCGGAACCTGCCAGCAGACAGTAGTTGTAAGGGTCGATGTAGTCCTTTGAGTCCTATCCACTAGAGTCTGGTGAGCTCATCAATGGAGGCGTAACTACAGACAATAACTCTTCTCTGTTGCAAGATTTTGCATGTGCAATTATATTAGGGCAGTGGAAGGCCTGTGATTGGACAGGAAAGAGTAGGCGGAGCTAGAAGTAGGGAATTCTCAGAGGTCGCAGGAGGAGAATGAAGGAACCAAAATGGAGTCTGACTTGGTGTTATCAAAAGGTTAGAAATTTGGGTTAAAGCTTTTATCATAACTAATTGGCTCTGAAATGACTGTATTGGCATATTGTAATTGTGATTTTAAATACACATAAATCTAATTGGCTAATTAATCAAGCTTTAAGAGTCACGTTTCTACCGGGTATTTGAGGTGAGAGGCGGCAGACTGTGGGATGTGTGGACAAGCGAGCAAGACAAACTCGGGGGACCCCGCCGGGAACATGACCAGGCTGGCGGGACTGCCAGGGAGCGGAGGTCACACAGAGCAGGACCCCGCCGGGAACATGACCAGCCTGGTGGGACTGCCAGGGAGCAGAGGCCACACAGAGCAGGACCCCGCCGGGACATGGTGTTGCTGTGCCGTGGTGGGGCAGGAGAGTTGGCGGCTTGCTCTTTTTAATAGTTCCCAAAACACTTTAGAAGCCATGAGTTCAGCTGGGTGGCACAGGACACTGGGAAGCTAACTTCAATCTTGATGGACTATTGACAGGCCCAGCCTTATGCAGGCAACTGTAGCTGCTCTGAGATCATTACTGCAAAGGCTGTGCCATGCCCAGAAAATGACACTTTGAAGCTCTTCCCCCATGTGAAACCATGAGCAGGTTCCATGATGTCCTGGGAAAGGGAACTGATGAGCTACTCGATAGGCTGTATCTGACAGTTCCCTTATATGGGTTTGGTTTTTGTGTGTTTGTTTGTTTTTTGTTTTTTGAGACAGGGTTTCTCTGTGTATCCCTGGCTGTCTTGGAACTTACTCTGTAGACCAGGCTGGCCTTGAACTCAGAAATCCGCCTGCCTCTGCCTCTGCCTCTCAAGAGCTGGGATTAAAGGCGTGCACCACCAGCGCCCGGCTGACAATTCCCTTATATGGTCACACATAGGCAGCTTTTAGTCTCTGATTGACTGAAGTTTGGCGAGTCAAACTTTATGTTCTGCTGAGGCCGAGGTATTAGTTAGAAGAATATAATTTCTGGTTAGGTTACAGTTTGAACAACAAGTTAGTCACAGTTCCTTATGAATGAAGAAAACATTAAACCCAACTTGTAACCCATTCAGAGGCAACACTGGTCAAATTTAATCGAAGTTCATTTCCAATCAAACATTCACTGGTTAACTTTTGTTTATCCCTTAGGCAGTTACTGCCTTTGGAAAGCATTTGTTGGCTTTCTCAACATAGGATCGGAAGCTTTGAAAGCCCTCTAGTGTCCAATTGCCAGACAGGTCGCACTGGTAGCAATCATCTGACTCCTAGCCTTGAGTTCACTTGTTGGCTCCTCGGAGACTTTCCTCAGTCATATCTTTAAGGATTCTACAACTGTAGCATTCAAGCCAGCCTCTCAGCCACACCTGCATGTGGTGCAAAGGGCCAAAGCAGGGATACAGCAATGTTCCCCACAGGCCTGTCCCGACTGGACTTTGAATGCTTACAATTGCTTGTGGTTCTATGGGGTCCCTCTCCTTCAGACCACTCTGTGCTTAGGGACCAAGGAGCCCATGTGTGCTATGGTAAAGCTCTTCAGAGCTCCACACTCAACTTCCCCCAAGACAGCAGCAGCCTTCCTCTCTCTCCCCAAAGTGAGGAGCGAACCTCCTTCCAACAGAGAATGTGGGAGTTTTACTTGCTGCAACTTCTCTCTTCCAGTCCTATTAAAGATTAGAGGAAAACCGAGTGCGGGAGGCAGTGGTGGTGGAGACCAATTAACACAGAGATGGCAGAAGAGGGGCTCAGCTGCCGTGTGTTCTGTTAGGCAAAGCCTGTGCCCCCTCCTTTGATGCTTTCTCAGGGGAAGGAATCCATGGTGTAGACAGACTGCATCTAGCCATTACAAGTGAAAAGATCAGCCTCTCCTTAAGGCATGGGCTACAGGGCCCTGCCTCAATGACATAGCAACCCCTAGCTCCTGACTTGGGAATGGAAGTGGTTTCACATCTCACAAGTTCCAACAAGATGCACAAGTCGCTGGCCCAGGGACCACACTCTAGGGTGCTCTATTTTTGGGAAAGTATAGAGTGAAACCCTAGCTGTGATCCAGAGGACAAACCTCTCTGTGACCTGAAACAGAAGCAAACACCTATAGAGAGCTTTCCTGTCCAGATTCTTCTAGGCATCCTATAGCTTTTCACGGTCGTTTCAAAGACAAGATGATTTAAATTTAAAATAAGAAATATGCTTTAAGACATGTAGAGAAATGAGGTAAGTTTTCTTCAAAAACAAACAAACAATAAACTGAAAAAGTGGCCCTGGCTGAGCCCATAGAGTTGCTAGGAGAGCTGGTCAAGGCAGAGGCAGCTCTAATCAGCAACACCTTCTCCTTCCAAGCGCTCTGGCTCCATTTGGTTAGGAAGGTTAGAAAAATAAATAAGATTGCCCCCAGCTTTTCAGACGCATGTAGTCCAGCTGGAAGCCTGACCTGAGAGTAAAGAAGAAGAAACACCCCATCCCTGATGTTCAGCCAGCTCACACGGGCTCAGGGAGAAGAGGGAAGTGTCAGCCCAGAATGACCCAGGGAGAAGAGCCTGGTATCATTAGTGACTGCTTGGCTTATGTGCTTACATGTCCCGTCACATTTAATTTAATCCTCTAAAAGTCCTTGTGCAATCGGTTACCCAGGAATCCTAGCCATGTCAAAGCTTTGACCTATGAGTGACCCTCTGAGGTGAGAGGGTACTGGAAAGGAGGTAATAAGCCACCTAACTGGCCGAACTTGAACCTCTATTGTTTTTGGAAAGCTTTGGGGTCATGCAAAAACTAAGCCATACGATTCCTTAGACTTGTCTCAAAGGTTTACCTTATGCACCGTGACCTCCATGACCCAACTTAAAACCAAACAACACAGAAGGCTTTCTCCCAGTGGTTTTTCCACAGGATCACCCTGCTGTAGCCTCCAGCTCAGCCCCAGAAGCAAACGCCCTCTGTCTTTGTGAACTCGCCTCTTCTGTTGAAAGCTCGTAGCATGAGCTAAAGCTCTAGACCTCCAAGTTCCAGTTCCCACCTCTCCTGGTGCCATGTTCACCACGGGGAACTCGGCAGACAAGTCCTTCAAAGCAGGTTGAGACTGAAGGCAACTTGCAGACAGGGGAGCAAGCCCTGGGACAGAGGGAAGAGAGGACATTTCTCTGCAGCCTCAAACACTGGATCAGCAATGGGCAGTGAGGTATCTCTGAGTTACCTTTTTCCTAAAGTGGCCATGAGATCAGACCCCTTACTCTAGAATCGAGAGCTAGGAATACACCCTCATCCTAAGGGAAGAGACTTCATGTGTTTTCCACTTCTTATGGTCACTACAGACTGCTGTTTCCCAGGGGTCATGAGCTGTTCTCAGGCCACAGGTCGTCTCTGAATGGTTAGAAACTTCTAATGCTGGTCCCCTCAAATCTCCAAAGTAAAACATAATTATGGCTGCCTAACACTAAGACACTCACAGGAGAGGTGGAGTTATCCTGTCTACCTATAACAGCCGAACTCCCAAGATGTGCTCATGTGGTGTCTGCTGGGTACGGTGTTATTGTCTATAAGCCCTTTTGTACTCTCCACATCCCTTTACCTTCAATGTGTTTTAATCTCCTCTGGAGACACGCTGAGCAGAACGTCCTGCTCTTTCTGCTTGAGGCAACCATACCTTGGGGTTTTCCTTGGGTGCATGGCTTTCATCAGCTGCCTTGAAATGCAGTCTTCTCCGGGAGCCTTGCACTCCTCGTCTGAGAGGATGCGCCTGCCCTGGCCAACGTGCACCTGGGCTCAGGGAAATGCCATTTCTTACATTTGCCTTTACCTTCTCCTCTCACTAGCCCAGACTTCATAAGTTTCAGTCACCAGCAAGAGGAATGAGGTGTCTCACAACGCCCTTTCAGCAGGAACTCAGGATTTGGCTAAATCAAACCATTAAAATAAGGTCATTGGGAAGAGAGAGCGGTCTCAAATACTGAGCCAAACCATTTCTGGCTGAGTCAAAAAGCTGTTCAGGTATATAATAAGCCAAATTTGGTTCAGACTCACGGGCATTTCTCATATGGTCGGAAGCTTTTAAAACATATGTTGGTTTTTTTTTCCCTCTTCTGAGGTGGAGTTGGGGGGCAGTAGAGAAGGGGGTGGGGCACGGGAAATGTAATAGATTGTGGAATGTGACATGTGTGTTGAAGACAAGTGACTTCCCTGAATGAAAGCACAAGGCAGTGACTGTGAGTTGACTTAACCGGGGCCACCTGCGGAAAACGGGGAGTCGAGGAAAAACACGCCGGCTGGCACACTCAGAAACCACACGTGTGTGTATAAGCTTCTGTCAGCACATGTCAAGGCTCTGCTGAGGACGGTTGCAGGTTGGGACGGCTTGGCAGACGTGGCATGGCCTGGTGCCAAGCACACACACCCAGGCTGGGTGCTCACTGTGATGCCTGGAAGACACCTTCACACTTACATGTGTCAAAGCAAAGGAAAGCGATTGCACTCCCAGAGCTGAACTGCACACACACACACATACACACACACACACACACACACACACACACACACACACACACACAAGCTGTTTTGTTTTCTAGGCACCAAGAGTGAAGCCACATGATGGAAATATCCGGAAACTGAATAAGAAAAGAGGTCGCTCCGTTGGCCTTCCAACCTGCTCCTGGAAAGCTCTTTCTCCTCGGAAGCCTATGGTTGGGATGACTGTTGCCTGTGTTTTACAGAAGAGTCATGGCAGCCATTCTCCAAAGGACTCTGATTACTGGTAAAGATGCCTCACAACTAGCCAGCACTGTTCACCACACTGGGCTGAGAACCTAATGCGTAGTAGGGTCTCTTTGGCCATCAATCCACCATCTTGATCGCAATCTCCAGCATGCTCAGCATCCACTACAGAGCTGAGTAGTCACAGCCATAGCCTACGGCTTTGTCTTTGTCCTGGGAGAAAGGGGCTTAATGTGCTAACCCCTCGGGTGGTTTTCTTCAATGTTGAGAGGGAAATCCTAAATCCTCATTATAGCACCCAAAGGTCGTTTGAGTGGATGGTGATCGGAGCCCTTTTGTGCCCCAGGGATTTGGCTGTTTGCTCTTCCCTCCCTCTCCAAACACACACTAATTACCGACTTTACTCATCATTTACACCTACTTCTTTAAAGAGTCTTTGCCCAGCCTTCCTATCTGAGTTGGTCTTCTGGACTGCGGGCTTCCCAAGCGTGCTGTTGTTCCCCGTGTTTGCAGAAGGCAGCTTCTTACTGTGGTCCTTAACTTGCTTTTACTCCCCTTTCTGTTCATTTGTAGCCCGGTACTGGGAGTCCTTTGTTTAGTGCTGTATGCATTGCCCAACGGCAGCTAGCAAACAGAGAGTGTTTAATAATTATTTATAGAAGAGATTAAATGCATTTGGAAGTAGGAGTTGCCGTTATCAGCCAGATTGGGTAAATTGGCTTTTGTCCATGTGAAATGGTATTATTGAGGCTCTTAGACCATATTGACTCACGTGGTGGTTTCTGGTGCACTGGTGCATGTTTTAGCAGATAGTGGAAGAAAGGAGGTGAGGGCAATGAAAGGGGGAGGAAAGGAGAGACAAGAGGGAAAAGCCTCTTGTCTGGGAGTGAGTCTCGTGTGCAGCTTTCGCCTATTTCAGTAGTATAAATATTTTCACAGCAGATCTTTCTAGCCCACAGTGTGAAGGCCAGTCAAGAAGGGTGTGCCCACCAGCAAAGCAGCACTAGGTATCTGTATTACTGGAAACCCTGATACTCAGGCTATTCAATGTAGAGTCTATACTTTAAAGAATTAAATTCCTGTTTATCTACCTAACATTGGCTTTGCCTTGAACATGTTCCAGGTTCTGCTGTGACCTGAACAGAACTTTCACCTGTGTCCCATGGGGAGGGCTTTGTGAGGGTGTGCTCTCCATCTCCACAATCCTAGAGATGACCTTAGGCACCAGGCTAACAGTATCTGGCCACAGTGTGTTCCTCAGAGTGCACACAAATGTAACTGTGATTCTGTCCTTGTGTGGGTCTGCACACTTTCCAAAGTACAACAATGGTATTCTGATCTCCTTTGCCATTTTCTCTTTTACAAGTCAGGGAAAGAAAGGCAAGAAATCCCCCAAGTTCTGGAGGCTGCCCCCCAAGCATCTTCCTGTATGGTGCGGCACGGCTCCATGACAGTTCATTGTCCAGCGCCCTCACATGGGCACGTATGACTCCACCCTGGCTCTCAGGAAGATCAAAGACAGGTTACAGAGGTCAAAGGTCAAAGAAAAGCATAGGATCCCCTAGGTCCCGAGTTACAAATGGTAGTGAACTGCCGTGTTGGTGATAGCAACTGAATCCAGGTCCTCTGCAAGAGCAGCAAGTGCTCTTAACTACTCAACGAACCATCTAGCTCCAATTTGGTCTTAATACAAAATTTTGTGTCCTCACTCCAGTTTATAGTGTGGCCCACTAAAAGCAAAAGTTCCTGTCAATTGCTCTCCTTACACAGTGTCTGTGTAAAAGCCCACTGACCTGCAGAATCTCCAAGGGGATTTCTTCCAGTGCCCACACATCACATGCTCCAGGTTCTCCTGTTCTCTGCATTTCTAGCAATTCCGTCGCCTTAGGAAAACCCTGCACAGTGATTTGCTCTCATTTGAGGACACACAGGTCTCGGTGCATGCTTCTTATCGTCCACTTAAACACGTGTAATTGTAAAAGCCTGAATGGATCCTCTTACTCCCCAGGGGTTGAAAAATAGCAAAATTCTAGTTCTCTCATTTATCATTCTCAACATTAATTCACTTGTATGATCTTGTTTGCAAATTTGATCTCCTTTCTAACTGCTGAATCTGCCATTCCGTATGTTTCTTTATCTCCTCGCCTTGTTATTTTAAACACATCTTTTCATGGCACAGCTCCACAGGGGGAGAGGAGAACCGGAGACAGTGGAAATCAAGGCAAACTACTGACAGATGTCCGCATCTTCTTGACGTTTTTCATCAGTGCTAGGCAGAGGTGAAACTACTTGCTGATTCTGTTCCCCATACCATCATCCCAGCACTCAGCATCCGGAATCCCTCCTTCATTCTGAGCAGCCCATGCAGTGCGGTGGAAAGGATTGTACAGAAGCACTGTTGCCCTTCTCATCTCCATGGAGACTGGGTGATAAAGAGTTCCAAGGCCCCATGTCTCTGTTCTTATTCCTAGGATTTTCTTCTGAGACTGGAGAGTGAGGCTGTAGCAAACCCAGCCCACGTGTCTAGATGACAAAAACACAAACCAAACCAAACAAACAATCAAACAAAAGACAAAAACAAAAAAACAAAAACCCCCATGCGGTAGGTCCCTCTTAGGTGTGGATGGCAAGCCTCTGAATTCCTGGAAGCATCTTGGCAACCAACCATTCTTCACTTCTCATCTAGACCAAAGTCCCAAGCAAAGACACTAAGAGACTGCAGGCTTGTCCCCATGAAGCCCCACGAGGCCAAGCCTCAGGATTCTCCTGCCCACATGAAATTGATATTAGATGTTAAATGTGGGAAAGAACACACCTGTCACTGGTATACTTCTTGTTTTCTAAGGAGGCTGAGGTCCAGACAAGAGACTGTGAGTTCCTTTATACCAGCGACCCCAAACCTTCCTAATGCTGTAACCCTTCAATACAGTTCTTCATGTTGTTGTGACCCTAATCATAGAATTACTTTGTTACTACTTCATAACTATAATTTTGCTACTGTTATAAACTGTTATGTAAATATTGTATAAGCAACCCCCACAGGTTGAGAACTGCTGCTTTATAGCCTTCTTCAATAAGTATTTTCTGTTCGGTTTCCCATAATAGTACCCGTGGCAACTCAAATATCTGATCACATCTTTAGCTTTCTAGGAAGATGGGTGATGTTTTTCAAGTGTGAAAATGACAAAATCATTTCTTTACCTGAATTTTTTTTCAATCATTTGTCAAGTGCCAGCTTAACAATAGATACCACACTAGCAGTATTGGTATTCGGATGTCTTAATGTCCATTAGCTATCATCTTTGGTTAGACTGTGAGCCACAACAGAGAAGTTCAAATATTCAAATATCTGTGATTTAAAATGCAAAGATTTCTACATGACTTCTGAGACCTGTCCTGCTTCTGATATGTATGTATTTCCTTGATATATGGGATTCTTATTTACTATGCCCAAAGTAGGTCAGTTACATATTTATGAACAAGGAGAATTTAAATAAAAGAATTAATTCCATTTAGTTTAAGTTACACACTTGAAGTATAATAGTAAAGAGAACTAGAAACTACCCTTTCATGTGTGACATTGGCCAAGCTATCTAGTGTCTGTGAAGCCCTGAGTTCCTCAGCTGCAAATAGAGACCATGCTTGTACCTACAGGAAGCATGGCTACAGGTTACAGATGGGAGGCTTAGCATAGCATTTGGAATGAGAAATCAAGGAGAATCTGTGCCTAAGTTACTATGGTATTAGCTGTGGGATTACGGAGAAATTGAGCTCCAATAAGCTCCAAGACTCTTTTCTACTCTTGTTTTTCTCAAACTTGAAAAGATTGAGCTCTTCTCTTGGGGAGGATGGTGCCAAAAGACCCATCCGTGCCTTCATAGGAAGCCATCCGCTGGCTTGTTATATGCTATTCATAGGCTTTTTTCCTCTCTAAAACTTATTTTCTTCCATTTTAAAAAAGATTATTTCTGGTTGTAACAAATGGTAACTTTTTATTATCTATATTTTTAAAATATTTTATTGGTTCCCTGGGGCTTTTATACGAGGTTTTGATCATATTCAACCTCTTCCCCCAACTCCTCTCAGCAGTCATTCGTGGAATCAGGTACAACCATCATGGAGAGCAATGTAGAGCTTCCTCAAAAAGCTTAAAATGCAGCTACCATATGATCCAGCTAGACAACTAGTGGGTATCTACCAGTAGGACTTACTTCATATCCTCGTCTAGAGATGCCAACTCATCCATGTTCGTGTTTGCTGCATTCACCAATGGCCAGGAAATGGAAGCGCCCTCGATGCCCATCAGTCGAAGAGTGGACAGTGAAAACGTGGTTATGCTTACATAATGGGTTATTATTTAGCTATTTAAAAAACTATGAAATTTACAAGTAAATTGATGGAGCTGGAAACAATCATTCTGAGTGAGGTAACTCTACTTAGAAGGACGAACATGACGTCTTCTCTCACTCGTGGATATTATCTTTGAATCTTCAGAAATGTGTGTTTCATTTGGAATACTCATAGAGATCAGGAAATTACTAAGGGGTCATGTGGAGGAGTTTTCAATGGAGGGGAGATAGGATAATGTGGTATTAAGGGCTAAAGGGGAATAATGGAACAGGAAGGGTTGAACTAGGCTTGGGTATTTAAAGGCAAGACATGTCGAGGATGTAGTAAGGGGAGGATTAACAACATTAAGGACTTTCAAAAAAGAAATATGGAAACCATGCCCTCTTACAGGAAAACTCCATTTTCTCTCTTTTCCCCACCTCATATATATGAGTGTGTATCTGTATGTGAGTGTGTGCACATGCATATATATACATATATGGTTTTCCTATTGCTTTTTTGAGAGAGATAGAAAGAAAGAAAGAATACAATAGAGTTTTCCTATAACAGGGCAACTAGTACCCCCCACCCCCAGATGTCACAGACTAACAAATAAAAAGCCTTGTTCAAGGAATTTGCTACTTATTTTGGAATTGTTAACCATTGAAGTCCTGTAGACTCATAAACATTACATGCTGTTGCTAGTGCTGCTTTTTTGTTTTGTTTTGGTTTGGTTTGGTTGTTTCCCTCTAGACATTGATAATAAGACCCTTCTGCTGAAGATACCACATACTTGAGTTACAGAGCATGGAGAAACCAAGCTGACACTAACCTGGATGCTTCATTCCCTGTCAGTCAGCTTCCAGTGTTGGAAGGAACTATGCATGCTACCAGGGGAGAAACATAAACATAGTCTTATCACGCTGGGAACATGTTGGGCTACCACAATGACCTCCTTAGCAAGATATGCCACTGGCATAGTAGTTACAAACATCATAGGAGTAACTTACCACTCTGTGACAGGATTTAAGTTCTGTTCCACAAAAGGAAATCCATACATGGAACTATCATTGGGTGTCTTAGTCAGGGTTTTTATTCCTGCACAAACATCATGACCAAGAAGCAAGTTGGGGAGGAAAGGGTTTATTTAGCTTACACCTCCATATTGCTGTTCATCACCAAAGGAAGTCAGGACTGGAACTCAAGCAGGTCAGGAAGCAGGAGCTGATGCAGAGGCCATGGAGGGATGTTTCTTACTGGCTTGCTTCCCCTGTCTTGTGCAGATTGCTCTCTTATAGAACCCAAGACTACCAGCCCAGGAATGGCACGCACAAGGGGCCCTCCATCGTCCTTGATCACTAATTGAGAAAATGCCTTGCTGCTGGAGCTTGTGGAGGCATTTCCTCACCTGAAGCTCCTTTCTCTGTGATATCTCCAGCTTGTGTCAAGCTGTCAGACTTGGGAAAAGGTGCGTTTACCTATTGAGCCACCTGGCCAGTTTTCGTCCATTTTTCCAAGAGCAGCCCATCCGTTGGGAGACCTGCACCCTGTGGAGAAGACAAAGCAAGCATAGGATCAGAGGGCCCCAGAGACAGAGCAGAGGCCACAGACATAGTTTTATTATGTACAATGGTAGGAGCTGGAAGCGGACTTTGGTTGCATTTCAAACAAGGGGAGAAAGAACCATTGATCCGTGTGCGAGTGTGAGCCCCAGGCTGGGTGTGCGGTTTGCATTCTTCGTTATATCCTCTGGCACAGGTCCAGCTGGCCTCTACCTCCCTCCTGTCAGACCCTGCAGTAGGCCTTTGAACTGGAGGCTGCACACCCAACCCAAGACTCAGAGGCTCTGAAAATGGTCACTGCACGGCAGGCAATTTTAAATCACTTTCGCTCTTGGCTACCTTAAATCATCTCGCACAGCGCTCTGGAACACATTAGACAACTTTATTGCCACATTCCTTGCCAATTTAATTTTTGTAAATCATATCGTGCAGTTGAGATTTCTTCATGTAACTCAGATTTCCCCCCCCCCGAGGGGGCCTTTGTTTGTGGTGGGCTCTGTGGCCAGTGGACTCTGCAGCCGTTGGTGGAGATTGCTGCCCTCCATCCATAGGAGAGGTGAAGATAACTGTGAGCTGTATTCCTCGGCACACCTTAGTGACGTTTTCACTGCCTGGAGTTACCAAGATCATTGTGCTAGCCTGGCACGAGGGTGTTCCTGGTGTCATCTGGGACAAGGAGAAGCAGGCACAGGGGGACACAGTCAGAAGGCATCTGCTCACTGAGAAGGCCACTGCAACCACTTAAGGGGTTTTATTATTGACCCCAAATTTCAATGTGAATGTTTCAGAAGTATCTCCTTCCTGTTCATATCATTTCCAAATGGACTATTATATTAAACTACACAAGTAATGTTACATAAGGCAGAACATAAAAATGCTGAATAAAGATAATCACAAGAGGTGAAGAAATGCCGGAAATGCTAATCCTAACATCTGGTTGTCTTTGGGGAGCAAGTGCTCTTCAGTGCTCACGGGTTTTCTCTGTATGCGGATGGGCACTTCTTTTCTTTTAAAGTACAGTTGGAGTTTTACCCATGCCAATGTGAATTCTTATTCAAAACGACGTTACGAATGTTCTATAGGCAGACTGGCCCGTCCTCTTTTGCAGCGTCTTTATCTTCAATTCAGGTTTTCTGTATCACCCACAACAGTAGTTAAACATTTCAGATGACTCCTTTTATTTTCGATGGCACTTCTTGGGTGTGCTGATCAATAAAATGCATATTTCAAGGGTTTTCGATACACTCAGCCAAACAATCTTAGAGTCAATGATGTTCCAGGCATGCTACGGAGAAAACTTCATTTTATACAACTCGTTACTGGTCCTTTGAAAATGTTCCTAGTTCGATTTCTGCTTCTGAAAGGGAGGAAAGGGTTCGTTTGGCTTACAGATTGTGGACTGTCACTGAGGGAAGCTAGGACAGGGTTTCAAAGCAGGAACCTGGAGGCAGGAACCCAAATGGTTACCGCATAAGTGTGCTGCTTCCTGGCTTATACCCACTGCTTCCTCCTGGGACTCAGCTCCCCCTGCCCAAGGGTGGCACCACTCACAGTGAGCTGTGCCCTCCCCCGCTTGTCATTAATGAAAATGTCTCACAGACATGATCTCAGGCCAGTGATGGGGCCAGCCCACAACTGAAGTTTGTCTCAAGTTGACCAAAATTAACATGCATTTTGACTCACTTCTGTTTGAAGAGGCTGAACATTTTCACATTTCTTGTCCTTTTAAAGTAATTTTAATTGCCTCCCTTACTTCCAGGGCACTCATATTTTCAAATTAATTGTTAAAGACTATTCACAAAAGCTGAATTGACTGGGTAGTAAACTCTTAGGCAGTTACTCCAAGATTGTGCAGAATGGCCTTGCTTCACATTCTTAATGTGAATTATGAATAATGCTAGGAGTATGTAAATGTCTGCACATTTTCTTCGTGTACGACACATTTATCTTTCTTCAGCACCCCCAACCAGGCCTCTGTCCTGCAGAGGATATCTTTGGCTGTCACAACTCAAGGAGAAGTTATGACACAAGCACCATTTGGGTCAACTCTGGGAATGTTGCTAAAACACCTATGTATGGGAACATTTTTCCCAAATCAGAAAATTATGAGTCTTAAAATGTGGGCTAGAGAGATGGCTCAGCAGTTAAGAGCACCGACTGCTCTTCCAGAGGTCCTGAGTTTAATTCCCAGCAACCACATGGTGGCTCATAACCATCTGTAATGGGATCTGATGCCTTCTTCTGGTGTGTCTGAAGAGAGCAATGGTGTACTCATATACATAAAATAAATAATCTTTTTTTTTTTAAAGTGCTGAGGTGGAGAGTCTAGACTTTTGGAGGATTCACTCGTATATAAGGTCTCCAAATGATGTGTTGCTGTATTTTCCAAGGGTGTCAAGGCCAATTCATGATGATTCAGAAAAATGTCTGCAGACTCCCTCTGTACTTGGTCTCCTCTGGGTTCTGATTAGCACCCTCTACATGATTCTGTTTTCGTGTTTGTCATTTGTCTTCCACAGTGGCTTCATTCCTCTCTTGCTTGTGCTGTTTGGGCAGACTGGGTCTTTGCAGACTGCAGAATGCTTGTCTTTTCACCCAGCATTCCTTGCTTCATGTGGCCACTCATCATTAGTTATACTGAAACCTAAGCACGTACTCTTCCATTCTTATAGTTCCTGCAACAAGTCTTTTGTGTGTGTGTGTGTGTGTGTGTGTGTGTGTGTGTGTGTAACAATAATAATTGGAAAAGAGGTTATCAATTATCAATTTGAGAGTGGGAGACATAGAAGGGGCGGAAGGAGGGAACTCGGCAGAGGCTAAAGGGAAGAAAGGGATATAATTATTTTTTATTCTATGTATAAAAGCCCAGCCTTCACATTTGTTTAAGCATCTCTTTTTGTCCTTGCATTTTTGGGGGTGGAGGGGTACTATGGATGCATCATCAAGGGCATTACACATGCCCCAGCTCTGCTCTGCTGAGCTAGATTTTCAGACCTCAACTCCTTCTAATTATGATGGTAGTTACTGGAGAATTCTGTGCTAACTTATATTCAGTTGCCTCCTTCTCTTTCATTTCGAGGAGCAGATAGACACTTGGGGTTCCTTCTTGTCTACCTCAATTCTATTTAGAGATTCCCCCACAGGTGACAAACAGGGAAGGCCACTTTCTGTTTCCACAAAAGTCAGGCTTTCAGGAGCCTGGAGATGGCCGGGATGACAGAGGCTGCAGGACTTTTCCACTGAATATTGTTTTGTTTTGTTTGCTTTTCTCCATGTATTATGTAACCATACTGGGAAGAACCACCTTGGCCAAGTTGAAGGCATGTCCTCCCCTTAGAGGGAGCATTCCTCCGGGTTCAGACAGATCATCTTCCTTGAGATGATGTAAGGCCACCGCTTGCAGATTAGTGGAGACCTAATTGGATTTGTGTTGTTTGGAGATGGAGTCATGTGTTTGTTTGCCTCTCGCTGTTGAAGCTTCTTGTCCGCAAGAACAGCTTCCAGTAAGCTGAAACCAAAGGTCTCCTCATTCTCATTCACAGTTAAGGTTTTACAACTAAATTAAGCTCTGTTTTGCTTTCAGAAGATTGTACTCCAGAGGCAGGGACATGAGGATTGTCAGCCTGTGGTCAGCCCAGGCTGCACGCGGAGATTCTGTCTCAAAACCAAAAGAAACCGACTGAACCAAACAAAAGAGCAGAAGGCTCCGATGTATGGATTATATTTTTAAAGAGCAATATGATAATTTCTTAGAAAATTCAAAACAGAACTACCATAACCCAGCAACTCTGCTCCTCGTGAAATGTGCCCAAAATATCTAAGGCAAATACTTTCACAGCAGCATTCTTTACAAAGCCAAAACACGAGAGCAGTGCATGAATGGAAGGACACACGTGGTAGGTACACGTTCTAGACTCGTCCCTGTTGCTAAGGCATAACACCCCAACAAAAATCAACATCGAGGAAGAAACGGTTCAGTTTAACTTACCATCCAGGTACCACTCCATCACTGAGGGGAACTCAAGGCAGGCAGACAAGCAGGTAGTCACAATATAGCCACAGGCCAGAGCCGAGAAAGAAACATGTATGCATGTATGCATGTATGCTTGCTTTCTTGCTTGCTGGCTGCCTGTCTGCCTGTCTGCCTGTCTGCCTGGCTGGCTGGGTAGGTGGCTTGCTTGCTATTTCTGCTCAGCTATCTTTCTTCACACTCACACAGTTTGGGGGTCCAGATGATGAAAAAGGGGCTGCCTATTCAGGATGAATTTCCCCACCCTAATTGACAATGAAGACAATGCCCCACAAACATGCCCACAGGCCAGCCTATTCTAGATAATTCCTCAATTGAAACTTTCCCCCAAGTGATTCTAGGTTGTGGCATATTGGCATTTAAAACTAACCAGCCCAGTACATACAATGGAATGCTTTGTAAATAGAGGTTTTTAATTCAGTTTGGGGGTAATGTATAAAATAATGTTGTGTATTATGATATATGTATCATTGTTGACTTCCCAAACTCACCCTTCCATTAACCCCCCACATTCTCCTTCATTCTCAAATTGTTCACTACAGGTTTCAAGACATATATGCATATGCACACATGTATATACATATATAAATATGTTCCCCTTCCTCTCTATACACTTTTAAGTTTTACATCATATGCATATATTTAAACCTAGAGTCTGCTTATGACGGTAAGCATACTTGTCTTTCTATGGTTGACTTGTATCACTTAACACCATATTTGTAATATGAATGACCTTATATATTATTTTGTAAAACAGAGAATCCTAACCATCAATATAAATGTATTTATGATTAGGACCTGGACTTTTAACATGTAGTACCTTTATCTCTTCTGCTGTGTTTCTGAGTTGATCTATGCCTTTTTAATCAGTTATGCAAAAAGCAACACTGGCATATATATTTTTTTTTTGCCCCTTTTCTCTCCTCAGTGAATTCACTTCCATTCTTTGGGTCTCAGTCTGTGAGTACCTTTGCCAGTGAGGTGTGTTTCTTAATAAAAACAGATAGTTGGTCCTTGTTTGTAAATCCAACTAGCTAGACTGTGACTTTTAATTGGATAACTGGACCCATTTACATTTACTGTTAGCACTGTAAGAGTTTTGCTAATTTCTGTAACTTTGTTGTGTTTTCAGGCTGACTGGATTATTGTTTATTCTTTCCTTTTCAGAAGAGTTAGTTTACTTTGTGGGACGCCGACTCTTTCTTATTTCCTTTGCTCATGTATCCCCTGATTGCCTCTTTTCCTCCTCAGTGCTTAAGAGTCCCTAAGTATCCCCATCTGTGCAGGCTTAGTGGGTGGGGATATTTTTAGTTTGTGCTTGCCTTGAAATCTCCTCATTTTGTAGGGACAATTTTCAAAGGCATTTTTTTTCTGGATATAGCATTTTCAGTTGGCAGTTATTTGCTTTGATAGATTAGAATCTAACATTCTAGCTAGGCATGGTGGCACACCTCTTTGATCCTAGCAGTCAGGAAGCAAAGGCAGGTAGATCTGTATGAGTTCAAGGCCATCATGGTCTACTAAGCAAGTTTCAGGCCAGCCACTGCTATGCATGAAACCCTGTCTTAAAAACAAGACATCTAACTTCTCTTTTCTTGAATTTTGAGTCTTTTGCTTATGACTTGTTGCTATTCTGGCATTTCCCTCTGTAAGCAAGTTATTCTTTTTCCCTTACAGCTTCTAGTATGGTTCCTTTGCAGTTGCTGTTGTTGTTTTTATCTTCACTATGATTTGTGGCAGAGAAATTCTTCTCTTGATGTTTATCTTTTAAATTCCTCTTGTATTTGAATGCCTATTCCCCTCTTTAGATTTGGGGATTTTCTACTATGATTTTGTTGAATATATTTTTTGCAACATTAATTTATATGCCAGCTTCTTCTTCATCATAAAGTCTTAGATTTGCTCTCATGACTGTTCACCAGGGTTGTTGGATGTTACAGTCTTGCTTGTCTGCTCTTCATTTTCTTTATTGATGTTTGAATGTGGTATCACTTCAACCTGGTTCTCTACCCTGCATTCTTTTGTCTGTTTGGTTTATTATTTATGTTTTCATTACATGTCTTTGTTTGATTCACTGAGTTTTTCATTTTCAGTGTTTCTATGATTTTCTGTTAGAAAACTCAGTTTCCTCCTGAATTTTCTCCCTCGATTCCTCCATCTTTTGACTTTTTCATCTATTTGCTGACTTTCTTCCCCAGGCAATGAAATAATTTCTGTGCTTCATCTGCTGTTCATAGCCTACTCAGAGTTATTGATCATTTTGACACAACTCTCATCTGGAATTTTGCACATTTTGGTATTTTTGAGCCCAGCAGTTTGGAAGAATCACATTGCCTTGGATTTTGTGGTTATGTGAGCATGTGATTCTGTGCTGTCACTTACACACCTGAGTTCTGGATACCTGTTTGTGTTTTGAAGATCTTCAATATTTGCAGTTCTTAATCTGTGGGTCATGACCTTTGGTGGCTGAAAGACCTTTTCTCAGGGTCCATATCAAATATTCTACATATCGTATATTTACATTAAGCTTCATAACAGTAGCAAAATTACAGTTGTAAAAACAAAAAACATTTATGGAGCTGGGGGGCACCACAACATGAGGAAATACATGAAAGGATTGCGGCCTCAGAAAAGTTGAGAATCGATGTTCTAGATACCGGGCAAACTACCCTTGAAGGGTCAATCTTTAGTAGTGCTCAGAGAGGAGAAAACAACAATTGTATTGAAGGAGACAATGAAAACTGACAAACTTTCCTGTTAGCTGAGTATGATTAAAATATTCACTTAGAGAATGTCAGGTAATATAGGAATAAGAAAACTGAGTATGAAGATGTTTCAGATCTAAGACAATAGAGCTAAGCTGAGCTGCTGACTGATGCTTCTATGAAAGCCCCTTCCACCTTCCTGAAAATGGTCACATCTGCTGTTCTCCCTTGAGAAGCAACCACCGCTAATATCTACTTAGACAGTGAGCTCTGTTTGTTGAAGCTCAAACTGTCTTAGCTAGAAACCTACTCATTTCCGCTTCTGCAAAACTTGCTTGGGTCTGGGGAAAATATCCTTTGGGAAGGAAATAAAAAGACTACCCTAGGATGTTCACTAGTCCTGCAGACAAGATTACGGCAGTGTCTGTCCCTATATAAGCTATATAAGCTTTGGAATGTTTCTGGTCAGGGGTAAGCCTTGTAAAGCAATACCTACAGGCTACAGCTGCACACTAATTAAAGAGTTTTCCCTTTATCTCCAAGTGCTGAGAATATCTGACTGGGGAAGGCTGAGCCCCTTTGACAGTACCACCAACAGTGCCAAGCCGAACAAGATACAGAAATATACTCAAAATCAAAGCTTACATGTATTGGTCAGGTGGCCCATGGTGTATGATCACACCAAAATAGAAAGTGGCAAATGTACTTAGAGTGCTTTGTGAGAATAAATTTATTTATGCTTACCAAAGAAACAGCAAACGAATGTAATAAAGGAAGGGGATAGGTGAGGGGGAACCAAAGGAGGGAAAAGAACAATGGAAATGAGTGTTATACAGAGGGAAAGGGAGGGACAGGATGCCGGACTGAGGGCAGGCTCAGCTGGTAAAAGCATTTTCCTGTGCATGCCTGGTGACCTGAGTTCAATTCCAGGATCCGTCAGTACAAGGATGGAAGGAGAGAATGGATTCCTGAAAGTCCCTGGCTGCCCCATGTGTTCCATGATGCATGTGCGTTCCTTCGGTAGCTTCTCCCCTTTCCATACCTCTTCTGATTACATGTAGTTGTAGTCTGTGAGCTGGGCATGTTCTCACACTCTGCAGGGCTCCCCATTTCATGCACCATAGAGTGGTTGATGTCCTATCTGGAGGGGGTGTCCTGCGCACGGTGGAAGTTGGAGAAGCAAACACAACACTGTCATCTACACACATGAACCTCTCTGTGCTTTCTAACCCTTGGGCATTCAATATCTTCTGGGGGGACTGGAGGTGTCAAGCAGTGCACCTCCTGCCCCCCATCCCCCAGTTCTCAGTCTTTACTACAGAGAAGCTCAGGGCAGAGAGGTGACGTCAGAGTCACCTACCCATTGACCTCAGGCTCAGAGATCCCAGACCCCACAGGTCTAAGGTGCTGAGGTCATCCCTCAGCTTCAGGGCACCTACCTTCTCCTGTTTATTTCTTTGTCCAAGGTGAGCCTTCTGACATTGGTGTCATGACTCACATGTATCTGGCACACCACTCTCCTCTTCTGTGACTGTCTTCCACAGCTGCCCCTCCCTCTGGGACTGTGGAAGGTTGATGCTAACCTTGTTTTAAGCATGGCTTCTCAGTATAGTATGAGCCACAGCACTCCCAACTAAGGAGGGGTGACAAAATAAAAGCCTCTCCACAGCTGACCCATGGTGTGGATGTCAGTGTCCTAGGATAAAGCATCTGCCTCAACTTCCCCTGACCAGGGCCACAGCAGGAGCCCTGCACTTTCCTTTTATTAAGACCCTTTCTGTTCCAGTTCATCTGTCACCTGTCCTAACACTCCTTTGTGCTTTCTGAAGCTCTTCCACTCTTTCTGCTTCTGGCATGGAATCTCATCTCCATTATCCTGACGTTTCTCATTCATCATGAAGTATCTTCTATTCTGCCATCTTTATAAAATTGAATTTAATTAAGATACACACTCATACATATACACATGTGTACATGCAATACACATATGATAACATGCAACACAAATGAACCTCAAGGGCATTGTATTAAGTAGATAAGCAGTTACAAAGCGACAGCCTATCATATGATTCTGTCACAGCAAGTCCATAATGTGTTAAGATTCACAGAGATGGGATGTGGAATGGTGGTTACTGGGGCTGAGGAATGGAGAACCGGGGTTGGGGTTGGGGATCGCCATTTAATGGTTATACAATTTAGCTTGAAAAAATGAAAAAGTTCTTGGGTGGTGACCATACAAGATGAATGTTGGTGATGCTATCAAACTGTAATGTTTGCATACAACTGTGCATCTTAAAATGTACTTTTAATTTTTTTTTAATACTTAGAGCAGTGTTACCTTACAGTGAAGTAAAGAAACGGACATCTTGAACAGAGAACCCACCCTCCCGCAAGAATATTCTCACTCTCCACATTCCCCACTGGATGGTACATTTGTTAGAGCTGCCGAGCCTATACAACACAGGAACTTCCAAAGTCTAAGGTTGGAGTTAAGGTTCACTACATTTTGTTTTTCTGGTTTTTGTTTTGTTTTGCAATTACTTTTTCTTTTAATTTATCATTATTTTTACTGCTTCAGCATTCTAAAGGGTCAGATGCTGTATATCCTGAGTTGAGAAAACTTACAGTGACAGAACTTCACTTTATGACGATCGTGCTTTGTGCTTTGACTTCCTGTAGAATTCTCTGGGCCCCACGTTTCCTCCCCTCCTCTCCCTGTCTCCATTGCCTCACAACCACTGATCTTCTTCAGGTAGCCATAGCCTCGTAGAGTTTGAAACTGTATTCAACACACATGTAAGTTTCACCAGTAACCCAGAAAAGCCAGAACAATATGTCCAGGAACCCAAAATAGAGCTCATGAGTAACCTTGGTAGCTTACTGGCACACTGCTGAGGGTATGGATTGTCTAGTGCAAAGTTCTTATTTCATAACGGAAGGCAAATTTCATAAGTGAGACAAGAGTAGCTGTGTGAGGAGAGGGTGGCAGGGCGTTCCCATCCCCTCTCTGTAGGATGGCAGCTGCCTCCTCTTGCCAATTCCTGGGGTGCCTTACACTTTCTTCTACGATATCTCAGCTTCCTCATGATATTCAGAATATTAATTTTCTTCACTGAGATACCTGGAATGGCTCTTGACTTCTTGTCTAAACCTCGTCCAAGAAGAAAAAGGACTAAGTTGTAACTGCAATCTTCCTCCACATCAGCCACGGCCATCTTCCTTTCCTGGACTTGATCAAATGCGCTCACCGAGGACTTCCCTGGTCACCTGCTTATGCACATTATACCAAGATGGGACATCAACCCTGTGTAATTGATGTCTAGATGTTCTGTGAACTTGATGTGTAGATGTTCTGTGTAATTGATGTGTAGATGTTCTGTGAACTTGATGTGTAGATGTTCTGTGAACTTCATGTCTAGATGTTCTATGAACTTGATGTCTAGAGCCAGAGCTAGTCTATGACAGCACTTGATATTACTTAGTCATGGAGTGGATCAAGATAAATTTGCATTTTGAGATGTGTCACATGGTATGGTGACTTTTTCTCTATACTAGTCCACAATTTCGATGCAATGCAAGTCAGCCCCCTAGTAGAGGAGCACACTGAGATGAGGAAGTTGGTAGACATTAATTGTAGACATTAAGCCCTGGAGACGTGAGCAGGAAAGAATTTCCTCCTGCTTTCATTAAGATTTATTATAAAACAGTATTGATAAGCCTTGAAAAATACTTTTGAGTATTAATTTTTAAAATGGAATGGAGTAATATGTCAGACGGACCAGTCCACATTCTACAACATGCACAAAACTAAATTTGAGGAACAAAAACTAAAAATCTAAACATAAAACTTTTAGAAAAAAAAACACAAAACATCAGTTAAGATAGGCTAGGATCACTGAGCTCAGAAGATATGGTAAACTATGAAAACAAATATTATCTAAATATTTCTTTTCCTAAACAATAAAAGAACTACAATGTGAGTAAATTTAACTCTTCTTTTATTTTCTATATTCTTTGTTTACATTGCAAAGGCTTTCCCCTTTCCCAGTTCCCCCCTCACCATATGTCCCATATGTCCTCTTCCACCCCCCACCCCCCATCCCCCACCCCCGCCTATTCCCCAATCACCACCCCACCATTTCTCTGCTCTATTCTAGTACTCTCCTACCAAACTGGATCCAGTCCTTTCAGGGCCAGGGTCCTTCCTTCTTCTTGGGAATCTTTTGACTTGCTAATTGTGCCTTGAGTATTCAGAGCTTCTGGGCTCATTAATATCCACTTATCAGTGATTGCATTTTGTAGAGGGCTGCAAAGTGCCCCTCCTTAAAGATGGCACTGGTTTCCGCCTTCTTCCCCCCAGGGGGAGAGTGCCCTTTGAGATAAACAACACCTTATTTGGCTTTGTGTAATCAGATGCTGTCCTTCCGCTTTGAGGTAGCCTATCTGCCTTGCCCACGTGTCATCCAGGGATTGGCCAGCCTTTGAGATATAAGAGTGCTGGGGTCGAGGTAGGGGGAGACACCATTGTATAAGGTTCCTGAGTAAACTGCTTGAAGAAGATCGCTGGTGTTGTGTCCTTCCTTGCGGGTCGAGGTTGGGCGCGACAGCATTTCATGTGTATTCTTTTGTGATTGGGTTAACTCACTTAGGATAATATTTTCCAGATCCAACCTTTGCCTATAAATTGCATGAATTCATTATTTTTAATTGCTGAGTAGTATTCCATTGTATAAATATACCACATTTTCTGTATCCATTCTTCCTTTGAGGGACATCTGGGCTCCTTCCAACTTCTGGCTATTATAAATAAGGCTGCTATGAACATAGTGGAGCATATGTCTTTATTGTATGCAGGAGAATCCTCTGGGTATATGCCCAGGAGTGGTATGACAGGGTCCTCTGGAAGTGTCATGCCCAATTTTCTGAGGAACCGCCAGACTGATTTCCAGAGCGGTTGTACCATCTTGCTGTCCCACCAACAGTATAGGAGTGTTCCTCTTTCTCCACATCCTCTCCAGCACCTGTTGTCTCTTGAGTTTTTAATCTTAGCCATTCTGACTGGTGTGAGGTGGAATCTCAGGGTTGTTTTGATTTGCATTTCCCTGATAACTAATGATGTTGAACATCTCTTAAGGTGTTTCTCGGCCATCCGAATTTCTTCTGGTGAAAATTCTTTGTTTAGCTCTGTACCCCATTTTTTGATAGGGTTATTTGGTTCTTTGGGGTCTAACTTCAGCAATTCTCAAATTAATCTGGAATAACAAAAAACCTAGGATAGCTAAAACTATTCTCAACAATAAAAGGACTTCTGGGGGAATCAATATCCCTGACCTCAAGCAGTACTACAGAGCAATTGTGTTAAAAACTGCATGGCATTGGTACAGCAATAGGCAAGTAGATCAGTGGAATAGAATTGAAGACCCAGAAATGAACCCACAGATTTATGGTCATTTGATCTTTGATAAAGGAGCTACAACCATCCAGTGGAAAAAAGATAGCCTTTTCAACAAATGGTGCTGGTTCAACTGGAGGTCAACATACAGAAGAATGCGAATTGACCCACTCTTATCTCATTGTACTAAGATCAACTCCAAGTGGATCAAGGACCTCCACATAAAACCTGACACACTGAAACTAATAGAAAAGAAACTGGGGAAGACCCTGGAGGACATGGGCACAGGGGGAAAGTTTCTGAACAGAACACCAATAGCTTATGCTCTAAGATCAAGAATTGACAAATGGGACCTCATAAAATTACAAAGTTTCTGTAAGGCAAAGGATATGGTCAGAAGGACAAAACAGCCATCAACAAATTGGGAAAAGATCTTCACCAACCCTACAGGGGTCACCAATCTGACAGGGGGCTAATATCCAATATATAATTTAACTCTTTAGAGGAGTAGTTCTTAACCTTTCTAACACTGTGACACATTAATACGGACCCTCGGGTTGTGGTGACCCCCTAAGCATAAAATTTTTCTTGCTGTTACTTCATACCTGTAAGTTTTCCACTGTTATGGGTTGTAATATAAATATCTATGTTTTTTGTGGTAATGTCTATGTTTGCTGATGGTCTTAGGCAACCCCTGTGAAAGGACTGTGCAACAGCCAAAAAGGGTCACCACCCACAGGTTGAGAAAGACTGGGTTAGCAATTACAGAAAGTGTGCTTTAAGCCCTGTGTCTAACAAGAAAATATCTAAGGAAAAAACACTTTAATTGTGCAGGTTAATAAAATTTTTTTTAACAATTCAGAATGTATTAACGAACATTGAACAGAAGAGAGACTTGGAATGATTCATAAGTCAATGACCAGATAACACACTACTTGGCTTTTATCAGGAGACTGAGGTGTATCAACTTGGAAGTCGCATCATGGTCCCCATGACAATGGCAGATCTTTAAACTATGGAATCTTAAATTGGCAAGCTTGTAGATGAATGGAAACAGTTATAGCTTGCTGATGGAAATGCTTTATAAATTTGGAAGATGACTTTGAAGAACAGTTCAAAGATGTCTATGAAGACAAAAGCCACCTAATCCTTAGACCCTGTGGTAATTTTACTGAGAGACTGCAGAGTGGGTACTCACGGAGGGGTGTGAATGGAAGGGCATGAAGGAGTCTCCACCCAGCATTCCTTGCTAAAGAAAAGCCAGCCTGCCTCATGCAGGATTTGACAGATTGTGTCACAGCTACAGAGCACCTTAGCTGTTGTAATGGATGGTCTAGATCTTTATGCAGCAAACTGATTAAATCCCTTAAGCATAATGTGGGGAGACAAAAGTTACTTTGTGGAGGAATGAGTACAGGAAGGCACTTTTGTAGCTATTGAAAAGCCATACACACTGATAGTGCATATTGCCTATGGATATTTGCATGCACAGTAACATGGAGGACGGAGTGGCTATGTCAGGCAAAGGGGGTTGGGAAGGGTAATGGGGCTCAGATTACATCTGAAACAGGCATGACCAAAGGTTGACGTCCGTGGATTCAGGGAATTGAGTGTCTATGTATTTCTTATATCTCTCTGTTCTTTCCTATATCACGTAATATAAATATATTTGCCACAAAATGCTGTCATTATTTTCCATTTTCCTCTGGAGCATTTCCATTTACTTTTTATCTTTTTAGAACATGGAAATTACCTTCTAGATCCTCCCCTTTGTCTCCCTGACTCAACCTCTCTCCGTTCTTCCCAGGATGAATTTTTCTTGTGGTTTTGCCTGGTGTGTCAGTGAAGTTTGGAAGATAACAAGTGTTACAGCGGCTGTGGAAGGAACCTGGAGTGACGCTGCCTGAGCAGGCCCCTTCAAAGACTCACCTAGCAGGGCGTAACCATGATGCAACCCACAGACATGCAGCTGAACGCAGATCAAAGGGCTAAAAAGTACCTAAGTGTAGACTGACATTTTACAATATTTAAACTATGCTGTCCTTTCTCTAATAAGGTTCTCTCTCCTCCCCCCTCACACATATACACTTTCTCACTCTCTACTTTCTCTCTCTCTTTGTGAATGTATGCATGTGCATACATTCATGTTTCTGTCTGTCTGTCTGTCTCTCTTTCTCCCTCACCTGCCTTTTCAGTCTGGTTAACACTTCTCACTACCTCTCTCAGCCACCATGCACCATTCAGCTGAGCCTTTGCCACACCTTGCTTGGGCTCATTTCCAGGGAGACTCTGGATGGACAGGGAGCAGTCTATCCTGTCTTTTAACCATGTACCAAATAATATATTTAATTATAACTGGCCAGTGCAGGGAAACACTGGCATGCCCCACTACCCAACAGCTCTCCTTTGGGTAGATTTCTCTCTAGATTTCATATCTGCTGATCCTTGTTGGAAGCTTCTAGAAGTCACTGTTCTCTCAGGATTGCTTTGTTGCATTTCCTGACATGAAAAGTAGTTTCACAAAAAGGAGAGTTTTCATTTACATTGTTATAAGATGCTTACAAGAACCCAAAGATTCTTAAAATCAACAACCATGCCTTATGAGTGGGTCTGCTTTCACAACGAACGTTCTGTGCTTCTCATTCAGAACATAGTAATTCACATCACTGAAAACTCAAAAAATAAAAAAAGAAGGCAAAAATCTTCAGTAAAAAGAGGTAGCGAGCATCTGTTAACTTTCATGTGCATTTTCTTTTGTTTTAATATATTCTTGTGTATAGATAGATAGATACATATATACATACATACATACATACACACACACATACACACACACACACACACACACACACACACACCACATCAGGTAATACATGTATAAATCTGGTAACTTAGGTTACACATGTATAAATCTGGTGAATTGGATTCCGTATTTTCTCCTAATTTTTTATTCCCTTTTATGTATACGAGTGCTTTGCTTGCATGTATGTCAGTGTGCTACATGTGTACAGTGTGTGCAGAGACCAGAAGAAGTGTCAGAATCCCTGGAACTGTAGTTACAGGGGATGTGAACCACCGTGGGAGTGTTGGGAATCGAACCCAGATCATCTGGAAGTGTGCTGAACCAGTGATCCGGCCCTGCGTTTTCTCTTTAAGAAGGTAAGAACGGGTGGGGAGATGACGCAATGAGTAAAAGTTCCTGTTGCACAAACCTGATCAGTGTTCAACCCCTGAAACCTGCATAAGCCAGATATGGTGTTAAACATCTGTAATTCAGTTCTCCTAGGAAAAAGAGGGAGGTAAATACAGGAGAATCGTCTGTAAGTCCAGGTAAGTCCATCGGCCAGCCTAGCTCAGAATACACAGAAACAATAAGGCAGAGCCCGCCTCAAAGAAGTGGAGAGAGAGAGAACTAACTCCCAAATGTCCACTATAGTATAGATGCACCTGCACCGCTACAAATCACAGATACATGTACACGTGTACTTACACACACACACACACACACACACACACAGAAAACAATAAAAACAAACAAAAAATCTTAAAGGAACAGAGCCCCTCACAGGCAGTTTCGTCACTGAAAACCCTCAGGCCAAATTGAAACTGGATCCTTGGCGAGTCTCTTGTTAAGAGTACATATAAACTTGGGGAGGGGTCTTGTGAAGCTTGAGAATTCCTGGGTTCCATGACCTTCCTAAGCCTCTTAAGTTATCCTTAGCTTCCTAGGGACATCTCTACTCTCCATCTAGGCGAGAATATTTCAACTCAGAAGAATTGAGGTTGGAGGTAAAGAGCAGTCCACCAGTCCCCGCGTCTCCTGGCTGTCCAATCCCTCCCTTTCCCTCCTCTGTAATGTCCCTTGAACCTTGTATAGATACACAAATGATTACAGATAGCTGCATATTTTTTTATTTTCTTTTTAAAGTTTTGAGACAGGATCTCACTTTGTAGCTCTGGCTGGCCTGAAACTCACCATGTCTTCCAGGCTAGCCTCGGATTCATAGAGATCTGCATGTTTCAGTTTCCTACTTGCTGAGGTGAAAGGCATTCTTCACCGGCACACCCTGCCTGATTATGATTTTTTCCATTTGTGATAAATTATTGGGCCACTATGCCCTAGCAGTAACCGCCCCAGCAGCAGTTGCTTATTCTCAGAGGTTTGACTGATGGTGAGTCTCTTCAGTTATCACAGCTAGTGAAAAGCAGCCATGTTTGCCTGTGTGACTGAGGAAACAATAGCAACATTCTATAGGTATAAACAATCATTCAGAAGGCAGTTTGTCAGGCCCAGCATATCTGTTTGACAAGATAACTGCCGTAGCCTTTCTCCTGGGTCAAGGCTTGGCCTCCAACCCCAGCCACAGGTCTTTTCTTATAGTACCTGGCAGGGGTCACTTCCTGTGGACTTGACTTAACATTCTGTTGCAAAGCTTTTTGACTATACCTTTGAGCCCTGTTCCTATTGTACCACTGAATACTTTCTGCCTGGCATTTTGGTAGTGAATGCAGGTTCCCCCATTGGAGCAAGACTACTGGCAACAATTCTCCTCAGCAGCCTGAATTAGAATCTTCTAGCATTAAGAGAGAGTGTGCAAGGTAGACTCCAAATTAATTCTCATACTGATTTATTATGGTCCTATAGTCAGTGTTTGGTATATCCGGCATTTATAATCTTTTCCCAACATGCATTACTTTTGGGGATTCCAGTATATTCTATTCTATCTAATCTATCAGTCATCTTCGCCATTACTTGCCAGGCCCATTCATTAAGGGCACAAGTCACCCCAGATTACATAGATGAAGGCAGCTATGCTGATTAGCCTTTGTCAACTTTACTCAAGCTAGAGTGATCTAGGAAGAGGGAACCTCGATTGAGAAAATGCTTCCACCTCTCTTGGTCTGTAGGCAAGTCTGGGAGGCATTTTCTTGATTAATGATTGATGTGGAGTTTTTGGTAGTTAACATCCCTGGGTAGACAGTTCTGGGTGATATAAGAAAGCAAGCCTTGTAGAGCAATCCAATAAACAATATTCCTCCACAGTCTCCACTTTAATTCCTGCCTGGGT
Source organism: Apodemus agrarius (assembly GCA_964023405.1). Classification (NCBI taxonomy): domain Eukaryota; kingdom Metazoa; phylum Chordata; class Mammalia; order Rodentia; family Muridae; genus Apodemus; species Apodemus agrarius. Next base: position 48,380,870 of record OZ030015.1, on the reverse strand, counting down.
TCCTACTTGTGCTGACATCCACCAATGTTGGCCTGTGCCATTGGAGTTACAAGCTAAAATAAATCTTTTCTTCCCCAAGTTTGTTTTGGTCAATGATGTATTACAGAAATAGAAATAAAACTAGAATTGGTTCCAGAGAGTAGACTGTTGCTGCGGCAGACCTGGCCATATCTTGGGGGAGGACTATAGATGTTTTGGGGATCTTAGACTGGGGAAAAGAATTTTTGAATGCAAAAAGCTTAATGGGCAGTTGTGTTGGAGCTTGGAAGGTAGGAGCATTGAGAAAAATGCCACCAGGGGAAGCCTGGTTTATAAAGTTTCAAAGAGAAGAAAAACTCTGTCAAGGCCATCCATGTGATATATCTGAATGAAGGATCTGTGGTTTCTGGTCTGCTGGGGCTGGAGAATCAGATGTGATGAATAAGAAACCAAGATCATTGAGGCAAAATGTGCTGGGAAGTATTTATTCAGGGTCAGAGAAGCTGTGGTCCAGAGCAGGCCAAGAATGCTTTTCAAGCTTGCAGCCAAACTTGGTAGTATGTAAGAGACTTCCACAAATTACTGTTTTCTGTTTTGTTTTGCTTTCTTTCGTTTTGTATTTTGCATCATAGAATTGACAAGATTGAAGGAGTCGTGGAGAGAAGCTGAGGCTTGGCTCTACAAGGCGGGGTTAGAGACCCTGAGGAGAGGCTATTGGCAAAAACACAGCCTCAGTTTCAGTGGAGATGCCAGAATATTGGAGATGCCGGGATGGTGGGATGGCTGTCAATGACAGTGGCAGGTATGGAGTAAGGCCAGCTTGAGCCTGCAGGGTCAGCTGTGTTTGCCTCCTTAGGCACAGCTGGAAACAAGGAGCTACCCCACCCATCTCTTCAGAACCCAGAAGATCATGAGTTCCAGACTTCATTCTTGTAGTCAGAAGTATTTTATTTGTTTTTGTTGTTTTGTTTCGTTGTTGTTTTGTTTTTACGGGACTCCATAATTAAGAGACTTTGGACGGCTTTAAGTGTGAGACCTTGATGATAAATAAGAAAGGAAAGGTTACTGGATTAACAGTGATGTGTTTATATATCAGGATGACCAGGGGTCAATTGTCCTTGCTAGGTTTTTGTCAAGCTAGTGTCAACTGAGCAGAGGGAATCTCAATTGAGAAAATGCTGCCATGGTATTGACCTCTGGGCCTGTCTGTGGAGTATTTTCTTGATTGATGATTGGTTGACTTGGCAGAGCCTAGCCCACCATAGATAATACCGCCCCTGGGTAGGTGGTTCTAGTTTGTATGAGAAAGCCCACTGAGCAAGCCACAAGGGAGCAAGCCAGTAAGCAGTGCTCCTCCATGACCTTGCTTCGGTTCCTGCCTCTAAGTTCCTACCTTGAGTTCTTGGCCTGGATTCCTCCAGTGTTGTCCTGTGACCTGAGACCTGCAAGCTGAAACGAATCATTTTCTCTCTGGTGTTTTATTATAGCCATAGGAAGCAAGCTCAAACAACCGTCACTCTTGAATTCCCTCAAAGGACATTCCCTTCTCTGATGGCTCATCCTGGACTTCATCTCTCATCACTCATAGAGGGAAGCATGCCCCTGCCACCTCGGCAAGAAGAAGACACATGGTCCTATGCTACGTGAGAAAAGGCAGCCATCCATGTCTGGATTGCTCTCACAGATTCTCCACTCTCAGATCACACAAAGTAAGTAGCATATCTTATCATCCAACACAGATGCCATCCCACCGCTCCTTCCATCTTATCTTTTGCTATGCTTGGCACTTACTCGGGGTACTAATTTCATTCTGCCACTCTACTAGACAGACAGGAAACAATGTGCACTCACTCCAGATAGGGCAGTGATGATAAAGCAAATGAACACTTTTACCCAGCTCTAGTTTAGTGAACCATGTCCAAATTACTTACAGAAGCATGTATAGTTCATGGGGGACTCAAAGAAAACCACTTTTCTAAAAGGACCACAATACTGTGGGGGATGACACATAAAGCTGAATCCCTGGAGTCCCTGAATCCCTACCATCTTTCAGGCAGATCCTCTGAAGAGTCGTCTCTTCCGGCAAGTATTTCGTTACTCATGTTATCTTGGGGAGATGAGGTCTGGTGAACCATGTACCATTCTGAGCCTAGTGAGTCTTGACAGTGTCCTGAGCCTTGAGACCTTCCTTTCTCCCTCTGGAAGCAAATGTTTTCGTTCAGAAGAAACACGTACACAGCACATCGTCAGGGGCTTTATAAATGTGAATCTCCTTTTTCTCCTGGCCATTCCTAGTCAAACAACCACTCTCAGGCTTAATGTATCTTTTCTATGAGTTATCATACATTTATTAGCATAAAGCAACACAAAATTATCTCTGGCAGTTCCAGAGGCTGGTGTTCCCTCTGGAGCTATAGGGTAGAAATGGTTTGTCTGTATCATCCAGCTTTGAGAGGCTGCCTGCATACCTTTGCTTGTGGCTCATCACAAGCGCCATCGGGTGTGGCTTTGCAGGATGCAGTGCACGTCAGCTTCACAGGGGTGGTCCTGTTTTTAGTCTTGTTTTTGTTTTAAATTTTGTTTTGTTATATTTTGCTATTTGTTTTGTATATGTTGGATCTAATTCTAACTCAGTCGGACTGTTTGCAAATAGCTCTCCCTCCTATTCTATTTGTATTCTGTTGTGCCTTTCCTCTACTGTGCAGAGGACTTTCATTTGGTGTAACATCTATGTTTGAGCATTGTTTCTGGTTTTAGTGTCAAAGCCAAGAGATCAGTGTTAGGACTAATGGTAAGTCTTTGGCTTTCTTGGAAGAATTTTAATGTTCTGAATTTTTTTAAAAAAAAAATTGTGTGTGTGTGTTCATGCGTGTATGTGTGTACCTGCTTGTATGTGTACCATGTACATTCTGGAAGCCAGAAGAGGGTGTCAGATCTCCTGGAACTGAAGTTAAAGGCAGTTGTGTGCTGCCCAGTGTGGGCACTGGGAACTAAACCCAGGTCCTCTGCAACGGAAGTAAATGTTAGTAACTGCTGAGCCAGCTCACCAGCCCTTGAATTTCAGGTCTTAGGTTAAAATCTTTATCTATTTTAAATTACTCATTTATAGTCAAGAATGCTCTCTACAGTTCTTGTTGGCGTGAGGATCCACTCTTCTACATCCATTTGCAGAAGAAACTATCATTTCACCATTAGAGATACTTAGCACCCTTATGCGTGCAGAGGGTGGGGGGTGGAGGGTGGGGAGTTCAATATCTGTTTTCAGATGATCTGGCTTCATACAAAAAATGCTGAAAACTTTACACAGGGAGGATTTTATGCCGTGAGGCACTGGTGGTGGGGTGGTGAGCACTCAGGGAATGAGGGAGGACTTGGGAGTCCAGTTCAACCAATGTATGGAATGAGATCATCTTTTGATCAGGAGTCTACCTCAGAGAATTCCTGCTGGCAGAACTCTCATGACCTAACCACTTCTGTAAAGAGTCATTTCTTAATATTATCAAAATGGTAATTAGGAGCTAGGAAGGTGGTTCCTTCCATAACAGCAGGAAAACCGGAGTTTGCATCTTTGGCACTACCTAGAAAACTTGAGCAAGATCACAAGTGATCAACCCAAGTGCTTGGTGGGGAGGTAGACAGACAGATCTCTGGAGATCATGGGCCAGCTAACCTAGCCCTATGGATGAGCTCCAGGTTCAACAAGACACCCTACCTCAAAAAGGTGGAGAATAACTGAGAAAGACATTCTATGTTGATGCAGGCGTCTACACAGACGTACACATATATGCACACATATGCATACACACCTGACACAGAAGTCCTCACATCTACAAACCCATACACCACACCCACACAGCCAGTTAAATTTCAGCATATGTTTTGGAAAGGACTTTTGAATTACAGCATCTTCATTTTTTTTTATGCCCTAACTTTCTTCATTTTTGAGGTACGGCTATATCCTCTGGATTTGGAGTGCCTGGAAAACATTCCTGGTCCACATTCATTTTTAATGTTATTTCTTCAGACTGAGAATTCAGAGGGGGTGGTTTTTGTTATAGTTGTCTCAAAATGATGCTCTCTTGCCTTTTTTCTGTGGTAAATTCATAGTTGTTTGTCTTCATTCCTAGCGTCAGGATGCCAACCCACTCAGCTGCCTAAAAAAACCTTTTCCTTTTTGGTTTGCAACATCTCCACTGCAATGGCCTCATATTTTCTCTGTACTTTGATGGACAGTATGGAAACTCTCATCCATTGTTTCTTTGAGTAAATTAGATCATTTCTCTTCCTCTAGTGGGAAGGCATTATATCCACAACATCAAGCATGCCTTCCTGGCTTGGGGAATTTTAATTCCTAAGTAAACATGCAGGGATCTCACTCCCTGTGAACCATCCTTTTTGGAAGTGTTAGTGGGGATTGACAACATAGAACTTGAATTTAGTTTTCTCAGAAATAGTCCCTGACACTGACAGACCACCCTCAATATGGCCCTTAGTCATTGTCTCCTGATACTCATGCCCTGGTACAAATGTTTCAGGCTGGATCGTTGCATGAAGGTGACCCATGGAACCATTAGAATACAGCAGAAAAGACAATACAATCTCAGAGGCAAAAGATTTTGCATTCTTTTTTTCTGACATCTTGGACTCATTGTTCCGAGGGAATCCAGAACTCATGAGGAAAAACAAACAGCCCTGTGGGGAGGTCTGCCTGACATGGAATTGAGTCCTTCTGCCAACCACAAGGGAGGAAGTTAGATCTGCTTACAGCCACGTGCAGTGGCCATCGGGAAAGAGAATTCTTCATGTGACCATGGTCTGGTCCTTATTTTGAATTAGCTTTATATAGAAGTTAAAATAGCACATCTAAACTGTTTGGGGATTGTTTTATTATATAATAAATGTTTACTGGTTTCTCAATCTGATGAGATAATTTGGTACATACCAAAAGATAACCAAGGCACATTTTTTGTTGTTGTTGTTCTAGATGAATATTCTAGGTTAGGATGCCTTCCCTCAATCTTTTGGTAAAGCCCTTTTCTCCTTCTTCTTCTTCTTCTTCTTCTTCTTCTTCTTCTTCTTCTTCTTCTTCTTCTTCTTCTTCTTCTTCTTCTCCTCCTCCTCCTCCTCCTCCTCCTCCTCCTCCTCCTCCTCCTCCTTCTCCTCCTCCTCTTCTTTCTCCTCCTTCTCCTCCTCCTATTCCTCCTATTCCTCCTCCTATTCCTCCTATTCCTCCTCCTATTCCGCCCCCTTCTCCTCCTTCTCCTTCTCCTAATTTCTTACTTCAATTGAAATGGGACAGCTATACTGCAATGAAGCTTACTAGTCTTATAAAGAGTGGATATATATATATATATATATATATATATATATATATGTGTGTGTGTGTGTGTGTGTGTGTGTGTGTATAATATCTATGTATTTACATAAATAGGTAGATTTCTCATATATGTATATATATATGAAATTTGTCATTCTCATGGTGTCTCCTTATGGTGACATGTGGGATTTAAGGAATTTTGTAAACCTCATGGATTCTAGTCAATGTACTAAGGCATGGATCTCTCTCTTCTGTGTCTTATATTTCTGGGGGCCTCTGATATATTTTCTGCTGTGTATCTGTATAAGTTACTTTACTGTTGTTATGGTAAATCACCATGGTCAAGGAAATTTATGAGTCTACTTGGCCTTATAGTTCCAGACAGTTAGAGTCAATGAGTATGAACCAGAGCATCAGGCATCATGACTAGAGCAGCTATCTGAATGCTCCCATATTGAACAAGTACAACACAGAGAAAAATGGTATGTCTTTGTTTCGTTTGCTTGTTTGGTTGGTTGCTTGCTTGGCTTTGTTTTTTGGTTTGTTGGTTTGTTTGTTTATTTGTTTGTTTCAAGACAGGGCTTCTCTGTGCAATCCTGGCTGTCCTGGAACTTGTTCTTCAGACCAGGCTGACATCACAGATCTTCCAGTCTCTGTCTCCTGAATGCTGGGATTAAAGGCATTCTAACTCCTCCACCCATCATAATGATATGAATCTTGAAATTCCAGTTACAAACTTCCTCCAGCAAGGCCACACCTTCCAATCCTTCTCAAACAGTGCCACCAACTGGGGACCAAGTGTTCAAATGCCTAAGACTATGGGGTCATCTCTGTCAAACCACCACAGTGACCACTACTGTACACTACTTCAGAATTATGAAGTTTGAGAAGGCAAAGTCAGAGTGCTGTGTATAGGATGTCCTAAGGAACACCCAGGGGAGAAGGATTGGACTTTTCTATTTTGCTTTTATATTCTCACAAAACACAAATTGCAAATGGCCACTGAATGGCCAGAGCTGCTAAAAAAGTAAAGAAGGAGTTTGCAAATGCTGAACTGCTTGTGATGATTGACAGCTATGTTGATAAATATATAGACCTGGTTCACTTGTCAGAAAGTAGTAGATTAGTAGTAGATTTCTGTTGCTGTCTCCCTTCAACAGCAGATTCCAACCTTTTTATTTTTCTTTAAATTTGGCCTACCAGAGCCCCACCTTGCATCTTGAACTGAGCTACTTTACCAGTCTGAATTTTTGGACTTGAGCTACACTTCCAGACTGCAGACTGCCCTTGTGGAACTGTTAGCCTCTGTGCCTATCTGAATCAGTCTAATAAACCCCCTACTGGGCCTGGATTTCCCTGGATAACCTTGCCTAATAAAACCCCTGACTTAGCAGAGTCTCAAAGGACCAAACAGCAGGAACCCTGAGATGGCTGTATACTGATGGTCACTTGAGTTCCTGTTCATGATCTTAACCTTCATGACTGGTCTATAGAGAGTTATATCAGGTCAACACCTCCAGGGTGAACTTCATATGTATATGATCGCCATGCTCTCTATTAACTGATGATGAGTGCCCATGTTGTACATAACAAGGCTACGGGTGTAAATTCACTCCTTCAAGCCATGTGGCTGGAAAGTGGTAGACACCATGCACAAGCTGTGCCCCAGAGCCCACAGACTTCCCACTGTGATACACTGCCTATCATTTTAAGCAGTACTGGTTTTGGGTCTCTCAGGCTGCACAGTTAAGTAGTACAGACTCCCTGGCAAGTTCAGAGCCAGCTTTCTCTTCCCTAGGAGGTCATTCCTTTGAATAGAAACTAAACGGTCTGCAATAATATTTGGCTCTTGCCATGGAGTCTTCACAGATGAGAGCCCTTCTCTGATCCATGAATCTGACCTTGAATCCATGGATCCTTGAGCCAAGGCTGGGCTGAATAATGGTTCCTAGAGTTTATTCACTCCCTCAGCTCTCATTTCAATGCAGAGGGGCATGTCCCATTCAGAATGACCTGCAGTTGGGCTGTGCATCCTGGGCACTGTGCATCCTGCATGTGGATGGAGTAGCTCAATCACAAGCTCACTGCCAGAAGAGGCAGTGCAGAGTTGACACTGTTGCAGGCCACCGGTACTGAGAGCAGTGATTATCAAAGTATGGCTCCCAGCCTGTAGCAACCTCACCTGGGTACTTGTTAAGAAGTTATGTTCTGCGGCTGGAGAATGGCTCGCTGGTTAAGAGCACTGGCTACTTCTCCAGAGGTCCTGAGTTCAATTCCCAACCACCACGTGGTAGCTCACAACCACCTATCGTGGGATCTGATGCCCTCTTCTGACAAGTAGATGTACATGCAGATAGAGCACTCAGACAAAATAAATAAATAAATCTTTTTTAAAATATATATTATTAGACTTCACCCCAGAAATTTGGGGTATTTGCCTCAGGAAATCTGAGTTTTACTGGCTTTGGGTATATTCACAATAGCAGAGCACCAGGCAATCAAATACTGTGTTCAAGCACAGCTTCAGTCTTATACACAAGTCCATACCACATTGCTAATAATAATAATAGTAGTAGTAGTAATAATAATAATAATAATAATAATAATAAATAACATTAATCTGTCCAAAGAAAAGAAACCATCCTTATAGTAATATAATGGTCTGTGTAGTCCAATATTAATTTCCTAGTAACTGACCAATTTTATATCAACATAAAGTCATTTCTGAACGGAAAAAGTAGTTTCCTGTTTGTTCTTAAAATCACTAGAGAACTTGTTATCAATTATCTTTTGGAGCTCTGCACATACTAAGAGGCGGTGGGAGTGAGGTGGGAGTCCACTCGGATATGGCTCGCACCCTGTAAGAACAGCAAATTCAGCGCCTCACTGTCTTGTCCAGCTTCCCACTTCTGCAGTCACCGGGTGGGACATCTAGGATTCCTACGAAGAGGAGACAAAAGAGCTGTCTGCCTGGCTCTTGTCAGTGGTTGAGTTGACAGCTTTATGTCCTCAGAAGTGGGAGGTCCTGAAAGGAGGTGTCATGAAACTGTATCTGTGTGGCAGGAAGGGAAGATGGCTATTTTTATAGAGGAAGAAAAGCATCGAACAAGGGAAATTAGATGGAAGGACCATAAAGGTCTCAGGTTGGCAAAACCAATTAGTAGATGTTTATGAAAGATAACCCCTGAGGTCAGAGAGGATTTGCTTTGATGTGGGTACCCTTGGGTTTGTAAGATGGATTAGAGTCCTTTCTACTGTGGTTAAGGGAGAAAGACCCCAGTCTCCTCCTGGAGACTCCAGCCAGCTGTGCGCCCTTGGGCAGGCGATTTAAGGTTCCAGGCAGCCTATCTTCATCTGCTGCAGGAGAGGATTAGGATCTTTGAGTTATGACCTGCCAACAAATTCTTTCTGATTTCTGCAATGCTGGGGGGACACGTCAGAGCTCCCGTGCTCGTGGCAGACTCCCTGGGCTCTCTGCACAGTTCTTAGTCTCCTCTGCCTAATTTGAAGGGAAAGGTTTTCCACTTCCATTCCTAACCCATCGCAGCCACTTTGAAACAGGAGTTACTTACATCTAAACGAGCACAAACCCCAGAGCCTCCAGCTCTCTGATAATGTTTGCCTTACTGTAAACCATGAAACAAAATTGAGCTGTACTATCGGGTCCAAATCCGTTTTATTGTTTGTTTGCTTGCTTGCTTTAAACTTTGAGTGTGCACTCATGGATCTGTTATTAATAGCATCATTGGGAACATTTTCATAACATCTAAGGCGATGGAAACATATGCTACAGGAAGCAAAGAAAGCCAGCTTTGCATCTCATATTCTCATGGAACAAGATAAGGTACAGATTCCAATTGATAAGGCAAACTTGCCCCAAGTCCCAGATGAGTGGGCTGCTCTACCCAAGGAGGAAGGCATGCTGAGTGGCTTGGCAACAGAGCATTTGCCCAGAATGCCTGACTTCCAGAGTTCTCACCCAAGCACAATCCCAGAACACTGTTTCTCTATCCTGAAAATCGCACCTCCCCATAGCTGGTCTCCTTTTATGCCCAGCTACTCTGTGAATCAGGGATCTAAGTGGCTTGCTATTTCAGTTAATGCTATCAACCTTGCAGAAGGATGGATAGTCTTGAGGACTGCCCCCCCCATGTTAGTATTACTTTTAGGCTTTGCCCAACAGTTTGCTAGCAATAGCCAGGTAAGCCTGGCTTGCTATAAGAGGGGCTGTTTGCCCTTCTCTCTGCCCCTTCTCTCTCTGACCCCTTTCTCCCCTTCCCCCTCCTCTCTCCCTCCCTCCCTCCCCCCTCTCCTTCTCAACTCCCCTTCCCTGCCCTGGTACCTCAGGAGGAAAGGATGCCTCAGCATGGGCCCACCCAGGCACCCCTCCCACCACACCATACCTGGCTCTACAAAACATATTCTGATCTTTTTTTTTTTTCTAAATTACAACACTTAGCTCTATACACATTTATGAGGAAATCAGTAAACATTGAGTGGGACAAGCAGATGTGTGCCTGGCTCTTGTGGACAGAAGGACTCCCGTCCCACACACCCGTGACTCTCACTTATACTAAAGGTGGGGCTCCAGGGTAACATGCTGTGGCACACAGTAGGGGAGTATCAGAGGTGGACTCTGTACTCAAGGGCTCTGACTTTAGAAGCCAGGGGGTTTATTGGTTTTTATTTTTAATTATATTTGAGTGTGTGTGTGTGTGTGTGTGTGTGTGTGTGTGTGTTATCCTGTGTGTGATCTTGTGTGTGATTTGAAGATAGTTCTCTCCTATGTGGGTCCTAGGTATTGAACTCAGTTCAATAGATTTGGGAGCAAGCTTTTATCCACCAAGCCATGACATCATCCCAGAACTGAGGCTCTTGGTCGATATGCTTAAATGTCTATCTCTGCCCCTAACTACGATCTGCATTCTAAGTCTGTGTTCTATCCATGTGTCCTAGCCTGCTTTCACGGGGTCTAGCCACATGAAAGAGAACTTGTCTTTCTTATCTCTCATTTTCCATTCCAGTCTCTATCTGGACTGATCCGCCAATTCCTGATTGTGTAATAGCATCTTCTCTTCTGACATGAGTCCCCCAAATTAAAAATAAAAATAAATAAATAGATAGATAGATAGATAGATAGATAGATAGATAAATACCATACTGATCACTGTACAACTATATCTGCAACCAAGACCAGGAGGCTCCTTTGTCTTTAATCCATTTTATCAGTGAATCAAAAACAACTGATTAATAGGCAATGTAAATAGGATAGATTATGATGAAACATCTTCTTATAAACAAGTCCGCAGCTGGGTCAGGCAAGCTTCTATTTTCACTGTGGAGTTTCAATTTATGATAAACTTTCCCAATGGTGTCACTGCCATCTGCCCTGCTAGACTCTCAGGAAGCTCGAGGTGTCAGTTTCAATCCCATTCTAAGTTGGAGCTCTGTCAGCTCAGCTCTGAAGTTGAGGAGCAACCTTCTGTCGCCATCCTCTTGGAGGGGAAAAGGGGTGTTGATACCTACCCTGCTCAACTCCTGAGATTTCTTTGGTTGCTCTGCATGAATGAGCTTGGGAAGCCAGAAGATACAACGCAGTATACGATGGCATCACTCCACCTAGGAGGCTAGCAGAAGGGTGTGCCTTTTGCCAACTTCCGTCCCTGAAACCCAGTTCCCCCACAGTGGGCTGAGCAAGTGCCTCTTCAGGAGGATCCTCTGCCTCTCCACAGTGCAGCTTGAAGCTTGCTTTTCTGGGCCTGCAGTCCCTGGAAAGCAGTTAGAGATGCTTATTTGAGTCCTTACCCTCACCAATTGACTCAGTTGCAGGGTCCTTTGGAAGTGATCAAACCAAACGTGAAGTCCTTCCCAGAATGTCACAGAGACCAGTTTCTTGATATATGTAAGGCATGCTATATTTGAATGGCTTAGGCCATATTTATATTGAGAAAATAAAAAGAAATCCCATAACAAGCCATTAAACAAAAGTGCAGTGTGTAAATAGGATAGACTATGATGAAACATCTTCTTATAAAGATGGATATCATTATATAAAATGCAATATTTAGTTTTTAAAGGAGGATCATGTTTATACAAATCTAAAGATCATAAAGATACTGATGAGCTAATATTTGCCACTAAATAATCCTTTCCCCTTACAAGGACACTGGGACAAGATTGCACTGCAGTAAAACTGGAATCCTGGGCCAGTGAGATAGAACTGAGTTCCATTCATGGACCCAAATGGTGGAAAGAGAAAACCTGCTCCCAAAAGTTCCCCTTTGACCTCCTATAATACAGCATGTGCATTTACACAAACATGCACACACACTAAATACATTTAATAACAATAAATGTTAGTAGCTGTTGCTTTGGGAATTTGTCCTGAAGCAATCCGTGTGTGTGTGTGTGTGTGTGTGTGTGTGTGAATCCATATATATATATATATATATATACGTTTATTTTTCTAAGAAAGGAAAAACAATATTATGTTTCAAAATATACTATAAGGTTCCCCCTTACAGCTACTTATTTTGTTTTATTATTCCATTTAATTTTATTTACTGTAGATAATTTTCAAGCAAAAAGCCATCAAGTATATATCAATGCATAGCTCATAATAAGCAACCCTATCCCATACCACTGCCAGTTGGTGCTAGTTATTAACAATCCGTGAGTGTCAATCAACTTGGTAGAAGGCTATGAGAGACTATTTCAAATCTCCTACCCTGAAGAAAATTGAAACAAATCTATAAAACATAATGACATTATGTTGATCAGTCATAAATCACTCAAAAACAATAAAGGCAGCTAGAAGAAGAAGAAAATCAAATAAAGCCCAAAAGTGCATAACCCAGGGAAAGATCCAGTTAGAAATATGTTCTAAAGTCCCTTTGCCAGAACTTGATGTACCCCAGACAACAAATTAACCAAATTACACACTTCCGGAACACACCAATCCAGTGAATCATTAACTGGTATTTTCTATTACAATCAAAATACTTGTGGTTTATGCAAGCGTTTTGTTTGTTTATGTTTTTGTTTAATGTGTGTGTGTGTGTTTTTAAGGTTAAAGGTGGGGGCTTGGTGGGAATTGCTAGCAGGCATTTCTTTTCCTTTAATTTGCTGGAGAAAAAAAAACAGAACTGTTTAATTTTTAATTTGGAGAGAATTTTCTATAGCGTGGTTCTTAAATGTCAGCAGCATCTGTCAAACACAAACCACTGGCCTCATCGAAAGAGTCTACTTCAGTAGGTGCTGGGCTGGGCGGGGTCCAACTTCCTCAGCAGCCTCCCTGGTCGGGAAAGCCCAGTGAGGGGGCGTTCCCCCAGCCCACGCCGAGGGTTAGGGGCAAGCACGTTTATTCTATTGCTTCTCCCACGGAGATTATCCCTTGCAGATCAGCCTTCAGCCTTGTCAGTGGGGAGTGACTTCTCTAGAGTCCAACTGAGCGCGTTTGCTAATTAGCTCCAATTGGACAGGCTGGCTGGCAGCAAAGACTGCGCAGGGAGGTTCAAAGGAACGCTGCCACCCTCCCCACCACTCCTCTTCAACAGAGACAAATTGAAAACTAGAAAGGGAAACCAGCTCAAAGAAAACCATCAAAATTAGAGTCAGAATATAAACTAAACCTTGAAAATTGCTTAAATCATTTAATCCGGGTAATTAGCAAAACACCTTGAGATAACGCTATGCCTTCCTTCATGCTCTTCACAAGATTCGCCGCCCATAAAGCACGTTGAATCCTTAAAAGCTTGCATGGTGCTTGCCACAATGCTCAGCACTGTTTGAAGCACTCTGCTAATAAAACCATTTAATTCTCACCAATATTCCACAAAGGAGTCCCACTAACCCCCAGTTGCCCTTTTTAAATGATGAAAAATCTGCTACATAGACAGGTTAAATAAATCACCAAGGTCACACCATCCTGTAAGGGAAGGCTCAGAGATGTGGACCTAGGCAGTGTGAATACAGCTTTTGGCTCTCCATTGTCAGGCACTGGAGCTCATGGATTGGCTCAGGTTAAATCAGTCTGGTCAGTTAAAACTGTGCCTGCCCAGCCGGGTATTGGCGGCTTATGCCTTTAATCCCAGCATTCCGGAGGCAGAAGCAGATGAATCTCTGTGAATTCAAGGCCAGCCTGGTCTACACAGCAAATTCCAGGGTACTGAGAACTGTTACACAGAGAAATCCTGTCTCAAAAAGCAAAACAAAACAAACAAACAAACAAAAGGGTGTGGCCCTTTAGACTCACCAGTATCTGGACCTTCCCTGACCAACCCACCTTTGGAGGTGCTGCAAGGCTCTGGGTATATTCCAAAAGGGTCCAAGTAATTGCTGTGTGTGTGTGAGTCTAGAGAACAGTAGCTAGGGCAAGCGATATCCTAATTTGCTTTCTATTGTGTAACTTTAATTTTTTTTAAAATCTTATTTATTTAGTTTGTTTTTAAACAGCCAGAAGCTGGAAAGAATCCAGATGTCCAACAGAGGAATTGATACAGAAACTGAGATATATATACACAATGGAGTACTATTCAGCTATTAAAAACCTTGAATTCACTAAATTCCTAGGCAAATGGATGGAACTAGAAAGTGTCATCCTGAGCGAGGTAACCCAATCACAAAAGAACACACATGGTATGTGCTCACTAATAAGCGGATGTTAGCCCAAAAGCTCAAAATAAACAAGTTGCAATTCACTCAGCACAGGAAGCTCAAGAAGAAAGAGGACTTAAGTGAGGGTGCTTTGGTTCCTCTGAGAATGGGAGCAAAATACTCACAGGAACAATAAGGGAGACAATGTGTGGAGCAGAGACTGAAGTAAAGGCCACCCAGAGACTTCCCTACCTGGGGATTCATCCTATAAACAGTCACCAAACCCTGACACTACTATGGATGACAAGAAGTGTATACCTAAAGGAGTATGCCATGATTGTCTCTGAAGGAGCCCTACCAGAGCCTTACAAATACAGAGGCAGATGCTAGCAGCCAACCATTGGACTGGGCATGGGGTCCCCAATGGAGGAGTTGGAGGGTGGTCCAGAGGACCTGAAGGGGTTTACAGCCCCATGGGAAGAACAATGAATTCGGCCACCCAGATCCCCCAGGATTCCCAGGGACTGTACCATCAACCAAGGGGTACACATGATTCCAGCCAAAAATGTGTCAAAGGAATGCCTTATTGGGCATCATTGGGAGGAGTGGTCCTTGGTCAGGTAAAGGCTCAATAGATGCCCCAACAAAGGGAAATAGAGAGGGGGTGGGAGTGGGTCAGGTGGAGGGGCATAGATGTGGAGGCAGAGGGTGGGAGGAGGGGTTGGTCTTTGAGGAGAGGAGAAATTGGGAAAGGTTTTACCATTGGCAATGTAAATGAAGACAATATTCAATAAAAAAATCTTATTTTTAATGGTGGTTTTTAAATGTTTTAACCTTTCTTGTAAACCACCACCCACTAGAAGTAGTGGAAGAGAAAGGATACAGGAGATGGGAGCAGGGTGGACCTGTTTAGAAAGGGTCTTTGTAGCAACTTCCATCTGTGTTGTCTGGAAATCAGCAGTTCAGTTCACAGGTCAGCAGGCAGCAGCAGCTCAATCCATTCCCAGACACCTCACAGATATACCAGCAGTCCAGTTCGGCAGAGTTGGGTTAGCAATAGCTATGATACAACCTAGCAGAGACAGCCAGGCCTCAGCCTTGGTTCGAGTCAGCAGGAGGGACCGGCAGGAACACCAGGAGAAGTTCTCAGCTGTGCCTCTCTCAGGGACGCAAAGATCAGCAAAGACTCAGACCCACAAGCGTTGCACAGCTAGCTGGACCAGCAAGCCAAGCTCTGTCTCTGTCACTCCATGGAGTCCTATTTATACCCTCCAAACATCACAAGTCCTCCACATGCCTTGCCTCAGTATGGGTCTTGCCCTTGCCTGAGCACATGCATCCAATCAGCCCGAGTCCTTGCGAGCAGCAACAATCTGCAGCACACCACCAGAAATGGTTTGGTATGTTTCTCTTCATGGGGTCCTAACAAATATAACTCAACTGCATAACGTAAAGCAGACCAATAAATGTGTTGTTAACAAAGACTCCTTTATCACGTGTCCCTTCACATGCTTGCTTTAGCAGAAGAACATCCTCTCTCCTGCATCCACATCACTGAAATGTCCCTTCACGAGTATGCCTTAGCCTATTACACCTGTGTCCACTTTAATGAAATGTTCCTTCACGTGTTTGCCCCAGCAAACACTATCCAACTGACTTTTCAAAGCACCCCTAGGTTTCCACTTCACTATTGCTCTGCTGAAACATCCTGACCAAAATCAACCTAGGAAGAACAGGGCTTATTTGGCTTACACTCCCATGACACATGCTGTCATTGAAGGGAGCAGTGGTACAAACTGATGGAGACAATGGAAGGACGCTGATTACTGCCTTGCTCCCCATGGCTTGCTCAGCCTGCTTTCCTATAGCCCCCCCAGGGCCACCTCCCCCAAGGGAGACACTGCCCACAGTAGGCTAGGCCCTTCCACACCAATCATCAATCAAGAAAATGCCCCATAGTCAGGCACACTGGCCAAAAGGATAGAGGCAAGTCCATAACTGAGGTTTCCTCATCTCTGTGACCACTTTGTATCTAGCACACAGCTTTGTATCTATGTACAACAACACATTCAGCACAATAACCAAAGACAGTAAAAGGGTAGGAGCGAAGGATCCTCCAGCAGGGGCATTGCTGAGGATGAAGTCAACACACACACACACACACACACACACACACACACACACACTGACTCTAAACCAGGATCAGTTAAAGCAGTGGTTCTCAACCTTCTTGGTGCTGCGACCATTTAATACAGTTCTTCATGCTGTGGTGACCTTCAACCGTAAGATTATTTTCATTGCTACTTCATAGATGTAACTCTGCTACTATTATGAATCATGATGCAGATACCTGATATGCAGGATACCTGATAGGCAAAGGGATCATAACCCACAGGCCAAGAGTCACTGAGTTAAAGCATACAGAATCCAGATATAAACTATCAATGAGGGGCTTTTGTTTTAAGCAGTTATTTGAAATAGAAACAGCAGGGCATAAAAACAAAAACCATATTCCTTGTAAGTAAGAGGAGACTCCAGGTGAGTATCCAGAGCACAGACCCACAGAGCTAGGGCCACTCAGAGTATATCAGAGCTGCCAGCATCCTTATGAAAACTTCTATCACATCATGGAAACTATAAGAAATGCTGCATCAGGTCTGTATCATTTGTTGATTGTCATGAGTCCTGGGAGGCAGGTTGCACAATGAACTCTGTGGGGTACAGTTCTAAGATCTGAGCCTCTCTCTGGAACTTGCATCATCAGCAGATGTGGGATGCCCTAATTTGGGGGTTCACGTTGCCCCATCAGCACCATGGAATGCAAACACACTGGCATTTATATTTCTCTGATTTATCAGGTGGATCTTCTGCAAGCATTGGCAACATGTCTCCTTTGTGGTCTTTTGTTCAGGTCCTATTGTGAATGTCTGACCAGTCCCCACCACCACAGATGTGTGGTGATCTTCCCCTCAGAGCCATTGAAGCAGACAAGCCTGCCCTGGATGACACAGGCCCACAACTGGTGCAAATTCCTAATGAATTTTTAAGCTTGTATCTCAGCATGACACCATGCCTAATGTGACGGCTAGGTAACCATACAGGCAGAATAACTCAGGTCTTTGGGCTAAGATACAGGAGGACCAGTCAGAGAAGCTGTGTAAGAAGAGGGCACAGTAAAACAGCCATGAGCCAAAGAGTGGGCGGCCTCTGAGAGAGGCTGGGAGACAGGATGATGTCCCCTGGATATCTGACAACCCATGCCAGACGTCCTGAATGGTAAAAGAATAAAATTCAGTTGCTTTAAGCTTCTGAGTTTGCGACAACTTCTTACAACAGAAGAAAACGAACACAATTCTCAAATGCATGGCTCCTACTGAAGCTATCACTCCAGTGTAGGTGAGAGACATCCTCCAAATCTCCAGTGCATCAAATTCTGAGCCTCTTCCTTCTGCCTGAACTCTAAGTTCCCCTGGCTCCACACTTAGCCTTGTCCCACAGAACTTCTTGACTTACGAGGGAACACATGGAAGCCCTGTACTTCCTACTGTAAGTGTGCCTGCGTTGTCTGGGGGACAGACTTCCCTGTGTTCAGACTTCTAACCTAAGGACAAATGTAGTTCATGGAGGATAGGATGGCAGGTGTGAAATGTCAGGATGTTGCCTCAGCTCCAAGGCGTACCCCAACACCCTCCCATAGGCTGATGGAAACTCTGTCGTGGTACAGCCTGGATAGTTGTATTCTGTGCAAAACTTCCAAGAAACTCTAGATTGTGATCAGTCATTATAGTGATTTTGTGTGTGGTGATCTTCCCCTCAGAGCCATTGAAGCAGACAAGCCTGCCCTCTGGATGACACAGACCCACAACTGGTGTAAATTCCTAATGAATTTCAGAGCCTGTATCTCAGCATGACATCATACCTAATGTGACGGCTAGGTGACCATGCAGACAGAATAACTCAGGTCTCTGGGCTAAGATACAGGACCATTCAGAGAAGCTGTGTAAGAAGAGTAAAACAGCCATGAGCCAAAGAGAATGGCCCCCATAAGCTCTGATATTGGAATCTTTGGTCACCAGTAGGGAGAACTGTTTAGGAAGGATTAGAAGGTGTGGTCTGATTGGAGGAGGTGTGTCATAGAAGCAGGCTTTAAGGTTTCAAAAGCCAATAGCCATTCCCAGTGCTCTCTCTGCTTCCTGTTTGTGGATCCAGATGTGAACTCTCGGCTGCTGCCAAAGTGCTAGCCTGCCTGTCTGCCTGCCTGCTTTCCAGCATCTCTCTGGAACTGAAAGCCCCAAATAAAACTTTCCTCCTCTAAGTTGCCTTGGTCATGGTGTTCTGTCACAGCAATAGAAAAGTCACTAAGACAGTCATGCAGATAAGAAAATTTAAAGTTAAATTTAAGGGTTAGCCTAACCATCACTCTAGACTTCCCATGAGAGACACCTCTCCTAGCCCCAGTGTAGCCATTGGGTCATGGATGTTAGTATCTTTGGGCATATCCTGTTCTCCCTTTGAGGTCTCAATGTTGGCACTATTTATTAGTTAAGTCACCTCATGTTGCTTGGTTGCATTTCCACATCTGCAGAGTGCTTCTCTGGGCCACTGGAAGAACTAGATGGCCTAGCACAAACACCCAGCCATTGTCTTTGCCTGGCTTCTCTGATCCCATGACACCTAGGGATCAAGGCTTTGTGCAGGAAAGCAGCAACTCACATCCTCAACTACTGGGCTATCCTGCTTCCCCACAGTATCATCACTGTGACTGTCATCTCATGCTGATGCCTGATGAAAAAGTTCCTGAGGAAGCCCTGCCGATTTCACCATCTCTTGTAACAGATGGTGCTTTGGCTGTGTACAGGGGTAGGCATCTGCTGATTCAGAGTCTCTAGGAGTACCCATCTATTCTGGCCTTTGTGCCCATCTCTCTACCCAGCTTTAATAATTGATGATCAAACAGTTACCGCACCTAGCTTGAGATGCAATAAGCTCCAGGTGGCATAAGCTATACCTGGCATGCCAGCAGGCAGTTCTAAAACAGCTGCAGATAGATCGTATGCATGACCCTTCCCCCCTGAAGACCACACACTGCTGCCCTTTACTCGGTGGCCAAAACCCCTTTGCCACCATAGACCATCAATATGGTAGGCTACAAATGAGAAGAGGTCCCCTGGCTCCAAGATCAACTCTGTGATTTGGGGGCATCTGATCATGGACTCTGATATGCTCTAAAATAACGGTAAAGCTCTGGCAAACATTCGGCAAGCTTAGGATTCCATAGAATGTTAGGACCTGAGAGGGAACCTTCTTCAAGAGCTGGAGAGTGAGTGAGAAATCAGAAGCTGTGGAAGAGCCTGAGAGGGGATCTAGATTGAGAGCAAGAAGAATGCAAGAGAGATCCAGCTGGAAAGCGGAGGGCCACATCTGACTACAAAGGTCCTCACCTCAGGTTGCCAGGAGCTCTCTATGTTCTGAGGTATCAGCCAAGCCAGGCACGTGAGAAACCTTGCGAACTGGAGCCTGAGCCATCTTTCCTTGTAGGGGAGGGCCTCTGAAGCTTCAAGAGTTGGGAAAACAGGGAGGGAGCATTTGAAGATGCCTAGGAATAAGCGAAATACAGTGATCCCGCTGCGGGCACCTATCTGTGGCAGGCTGTGGGTAAGCAAGCATATAAAATCACTGGCCATATCCGCATAGTGGGGAAAGATAAGCTCTGAAACACAGTCAGTCCACCAATGTTGGGAAGGTGCTACAAAAATCTGCCAGCTTGAAGGATTTGTTGATGATATACAGGTTTTCGTTTTTTCCTTTTCTCAGTGTGTGTGTGTGTGTGTGTGTGTGTGTGTGTTCATGCACTGTCGTATGTGTGCAGGTATGTGTAATACAGATGATATGAAGGCTAAAGGTGGATGTCCACATTTTCTTCTCTCATTCTTCCCGAGTTCTTGATTCAGGCTCTCTCTGTATAACTGAAGCTTGCTGTTTGGCCTGGCCAGCCAGTCCTCAGGATCTGTCGCCTTGCCCAGTGCTGGAGTTGCAGTCCTACACCACCACAGCTATGCTCTTATACAGGTGCCCCAGGACTTGACTCCAGTTCTCACCCTTACACTGCAGGCGCTCTGCTCACTAAAGAGCCTCCCTGGCTGCTTTTAGGAATTTTTTTTAAAAACAAATTTCTTCTCATGCTCTGTCCTGCTGTGGACCTGAGACACTTTGCCTCTGGATGGCGTTCCCTGTAGGCCTGAACCATCAATGTCTATGTGCTGAGTCTAAAGAATGTTCCTAAGGGGAGAGGACTCTAGTCGTTTCACCTAATTAATTAACATATTTTCAAATGATGTCCAGTGTGTTGGTCTCTTTCTTCCTGGGAGAAGTGCAAAGCTCCGGTGATCTAGGGATACTTACAGGGCATTCTTGGGGCTATTGTGGAATGGAGGTAAATATAGGCTCTCCCCCATATTTATCGTCATCAGCAATATCACATCCTTCCACTGGGCTGTCGGTTGCTATGGCCAAGAGTACAGAACTCACTATGTACTTTAGGGCCCAGAGACTGTAGTATGGCTCATGATCAGGCATTTCTAGTCTGTAGTATTTTAAATTAGAGAAGATTATGGCCTGAGTTTTGCTCTCCTGTTGCAGCAGCTGCGTGGACTGAGGCACGGAGGAACGGACACAGCTATGCCGCTGGCAAGGGCCTGTTTTCTGAGAGACTCCTGCAGGGAAGGGTTTTCTTAAAGTAATATTTTCTTTCAAAATTCTCTTTAGTCTGACTTTTCTTACCATGAACTGACACTGCTTTGTGGTAATCCCAGGCTCCTTCCTCAAATTATAGTTGTCTCTAGTGTTTAGCCATTCTGTTTCAGAATAATGCTTACTAAATTAGTATTTAAATGGAAATTTTTTGTATGCATGCCAAAAGGCTGGATCTCCTCCTACTGATGCTGCCACGAAACCAACCGTCGGAAGCAAGTAGCTACTAAGACAATCACTACTTTTGTGTCAAGTTATGAACTACAGGGTAAAGAGCTGGCAAGGAGAATGGAGGCTGTGGGGTCTTAGCATAACCAGTCGCCAGAAAAGCTTCCAATTAGAGGAAAAGACACAGCCACTCACGATATCCAATTTGTACCAGTGCAAAGTCTGAGGCTGGGCATGGTGGAGCACACCTGTGATGGCAGCTCTCGAGAGGCTGGAGCAGGAGGATTAGGAGCTTGAGGCAGCCTGGGCTACATAGTGAGACCCCATTTCAAAGATATGAGGAGAAAGTGGGCAGAAGACTTCTGTCTTGTCAAGTGGTGACCTCATAATTGTCACAAATAGGGAGTAGGAGGCCGAGGCTGATGTGAGCGTCTCAACACAGGGAGAGCTTCCTGAGAGCGTTGTTAGAAAGCCTTTTTCTGACTTTTCATGCTAACACCGCTTATTTCAAAATATCCATCCAGGCCATGAGATGGGAGCGGGGATGTGAT
Source organism: Apodemus agrarius (assembly GCA_964023405.1). Classification (NCBI taxonomy): domain Eukaryota; kingdom Metazoa; phylum Chordata; class Mammalia; order Rodentia; family Muridae; genus Apodemus; species Apodemus agrarius. Next base: position 48,359,510 of record OZ030015.1, on the reverse strand, counting down.
CAGCTCTGGATGGACACATCAAAAGGAGATTAAGTGGCCATAAAACAAGGACCCAATTTATAGGATAGTACCCGATTCATCTCATGGAGAAGCCTTTGAATTGTAACAAATACTAAGCTGTCCCTTGAAGAGATCGTCACATGAGGAGACAGGAACATATAAGGCCTGGCTGCTGACCCTGGCTGTTACCTGCTGGGATGGTCCAGAGGAAGAAGCAGACTTCAGGTTTTTGGTCTTGGGCACTTGGGTGGCTCTGTTAGTCCAAGTCACACTGTGCCTGCTGAAGACTGCGCAGTGTACCATAGTGGGGTATAGATGAAAAGACGTTGGTACAAAGCAGCTGACCCACTGGGCTCTCTTGCCACTCCAGCGAGCCAGGCCACCGATTTCTCATAGGCTCTCCCTCATTCCTGGACTTGTGTTTCCGCATTGTACCCGCCCTCTGGCCCTTTTAAAATGTATTCATTGTGATTCCTGCACTTCAGATGTTCTCAGCGTCTCATGTCAAGTTCTAAAACTATTGTTTACATTTACTTGTTAATTTCAGTCGGAGTCATGTGTACCAGTTTTCTCCTTCTACCAGGCGAGAGAGACCAAGAAATCAAACTCAGGTTTTCAGGCTTGACACCAAGACCCTTTACCCACAGAGCCGCCTCGCCAGCTCCCGGAGTCTCGTGCGTCTTTTCTTCCCCTTTGTACAGGTTTCTCTGGAAAGACTCTTCCCAAGCATGTGACCATGCCCTTCGTTTCCTTGGCATGGAAGTCCCTGTGTTGTGGAGTTTTTCTGGTCCAGATATCTTTCAGAGGGATCTGTTTGGATATGGTCAGAATGATTAGAATATTGCACCAACAAGAACTTGAGAATTAGATTGCTTTCAATTAGAACATGTTGTGAAATTTACATACAATGGGTGCAGTCACGGAGACACTCTCGGAAGGAGCAGAATGGCCCTGGGCATTGTACCAGGACCTGTTTGTCCAAAGTAAAATGCGCTATCTCCGAGAGATGTGTGGGGGTTAAAGACAGAATAAAGCCTTGGGTATAGTTTAGGAGGGAGAGGGCTGAAAGGGGACCCAGGAAGGAAATGAGAGGGTAAGGATAGAAGATAGAGGGGTGGGGACAAACATACATCGGGTTGTTGGATGATGCCCACCCCATGCCCACTGGGAACTCATCTATAGGAGATGTGTCTGCCCTGGGCCCCCTCAGAGCTCCCTTTTTAAAGGGTCACTTTAGCTGCTTCCCCTTTTGATTTCATTCCCAAGAAGAAGATTTCTGATTAGGAGTTGGCTTCCTACATAGCTTTGCCTATAGGGAAGGAATGTGCGGGTCATGCTGAGAGGCGTATTCCAGACAGGTGACAGCTCTCATTAGAGGTGCCGGCTCTCTAACCCGGTCTTTTGAATTTGGTTGGCATGTTTCCCTCTGCCCCAGTAGGCTGTGAGCACAAGCTATGAAGTTGAAAGGCTAGGAAGCAAGCCACAGACATAGCAGAATCACCTCCAAATGCCACTGCACAGCCCGGACACTGCTCCAGCCCCAGCAGACGCTTTCTCCTCACAATGGCTACAGATGCCTGCTTTCACTGATACCTTTTGTTACAGAAATACTTAGTGAAAGCAAATACGCTGGACTCAACTCAACCTGTTAGCAATAGATTTTCCCTCTGCCAGGTTTCCAGTTTCCCCATTTCTTTAAGAGTACTGGGGTGGATTCTCAGAATGAGCTGAGCTTAGGACCCACCCGTGTTCATCTCAACCTTGGGCTCACTTTAATCAAAAAACCTGCCCTGGTGATTGTTTCTAGTCCTGCAACTGCCTCGTCATTTTCTACAACCACGAAGCTACTCTCACAAACCTATGCATGCTGGGATGAATACAGTGACCTCCAGACCATCATCACTCCGGGTCTCTAATGTTACTGAACTCCACTGTTAGCTAATTAATACTGCCCACTGAATCATGCCTGCTACATAGCAGTGATCCATAATTGTTGCTCAACACCACACAGGTGTTTTATTTACAGTGCACAGTGCACACACACACACACACACACACACACACACTTTATCATGCAGTCATCACTTACCTGTTGCTGAACAGCCGACCATGCCCAGTCCTGTGCGTACAAAACTATAAGGCATTTCTTTTGCACATAGGATGTAGCTGGGAAGGGTTGTAAGGGGACAGCCAGTCTGGACCTCATATATTGTCAAATAAACAGCCTGACAGGGGCCTATAGGACTCGTGTGGAGATGAAATGCTTGCAGAACTGGCAAGCCACTGCTCAGGCAATGGATTGGGATGGGGCGTCTTCACACCCCCAAATGGTGGGGTTCTCTCCCTGCCTGGCAGTGGGATTTCAAGTGTCAGGATCCCAGCAGAAGTGGGAGGGGGCCCTTTATATCTTACCCCCAGCCTGAGAAGTTGGAGAGTGTTATCTGCACTGTGATGACTATATCACATGAATCAAAGGAGTGGAACATGAGCACATTCGGCAGAAAGAGTACCAAGGTCATGATTGAAAGACAGAAGGCGAGAAGGATGGGAAGCAAGTGGGATAAAGAGGGAGGAGAGAAGGCTTTAGGATGGGAAAGACTTTTGGGAAAACCTGGGATATCACAGCAACCTGTAAATGAGTGGGTTGGATGAGGTTGGCAGTGATTACAGCAATAAACTTCCAAATGAGTCACTCGAGACTAGTCAGGTGACACTTTTTCTCTAGTGTAACAAGTGCCCTGCAACTATATTGGTGGATTGTAGAGTTTCCCATCTCACAATATACCTGTGAAAGCTGAGGTCCACCAAGACAAATGTGACTTTCCTGGTTTACAGCTGGTGGCAGTGTTGGGGACAGGACCTAAGCCTATTGAACTATCCTAACGGATTATTACCAAATAGGTCCAAAGCAGAATAGGCCATGTCTATCCCTAGCAAATGCACACAGCGATCGATCCTCGCAGTCTGGCCGACTTGGGAACCCCGTGCTTCCTGGAATTCACTGTTCACTGGAGCTGCAGTCACAGACCAGCACACAGGTGGCTTGTCACTGAAACTCAGCAGGGTGTGGCTGCATAGTCAAAATATTTGTAAAGCCCGCCCCCCAACCATGGAAGACATTATTACTAGTCCACAGTCCTTGCACAGGAATTAATCTCCCTGGGTAATTAGGAGGGTGACTACTCGGGCTTCCCTGTCCTGCCCTGGAGAAACAGCAGTCAGGCGCTGACTTGCTGGGGATCATTTAATCCATGCTGGTGTGTTGGCAGCCTGCCGTTTCCCCTCAAATGCTTCAAGAACAAAGTAACCTGTTGCCACAAGCAGAAGTCGTTCGGGTACCAGCTGCAACTGTGAACTGGCAGAGGCAAGTGGGCCCTTCATTACGCAATTATCCGTAATTAGGAGCTCATTACTACTTTATCATCGGGGAGTCAGCACCCACCTGTGCAAGACTGTCGCGCGGCCTGGCAAGCCAGTGAAACAGTGCCTGGCTTGTTCGCTAGGAACGTGACATCTCAAGGCAGCAGCTCTAGCCCGTGCGTGCGCCTGCGTGGAGAGCCCATCCGAAGTGACGCGCAGACAGATGCGAGCCGTGGAGCCAAGCGTTTGAATGTGCAGATGGCATAACACTGTGTTCACTTCGGGGCTTGCTCGAAGTAGAGGGACAGTAGAGAAGAAGGGGAGAGGTTCTCAGTGTGTGGAGAGACTGCACAGTCAGAGCGAAGCTGCCTAACACTGAAGCGGAGAAATGGAGTCGATAAGAATGCTGACACCCTGACCTGCGCCTTAATTTTTCTTTGCAGAAGAGACAGACAAACTCTACCCCACTTCCGTAAGGTGCCTCCTGGATCCTAATATCAGTAAATCCTCTTTCTTGTCTTCTCAGCTCCCGGTCCACAGTGCTTTAGGGACATCAGCACAAGTTTTTGCGAGTGGGGCTGGCTGGGTAAAAGAAATGCTAACAATCAAATGGGGGGCAGGGCTAGAGGGACTGAGGGCTGGTCCTGGAGCACAGAGAGCAAGGCTACAGTTAGCTGTAGTTACTTACTCCTAAAGCAGCAGGAAACACAGCCCGCATGGTCACGCTGAAGCAGAAGAGACTACAGTTTGTCGCTGCAGAAGCCCTGGGAACAGAGACTTCTCTGCAGACCCTAAATTTGAATCTAAATCAGAGCCAAGTAGTGGATTAATCGTCTTCAAGAACCCAGATTTTACTCAAGTTCAAATGTTTGTATTGCTGCTATCCCCAAAAGGGTTGGTACTCTGGGGATAATCCATTCTTCTCTGGCTTCCCAGGAAGGAGGGAATGTAAACCCATTGATTTATCTGTTAAATGCACGCAAAAGCTCCAGTAGTTAAAAGATCCAGACTGGGCAGCAATGGACACAGGTGCATTGAATTCACCACAAGCTTAGAAACAGCCTCCTTACATGTGGATTTTGGTGGAATAAGATAGTGATAGAGACCGCACAGCTCTGAGGTGACAGAAAATCATATATCACTGTGAATTCAACAGAATAATTATATTGGTTCGAGTATAATGTCACTGAAAAAAATTAGAGTAGACTTTATTATACCAAACTGTTCAAAGAGACATATTACAAATGTTCTAGACAACAACTTGGGCAAACTGATTTTTATTATTTAGCTGTGAAATGACCTTTCCAGCATTATAGAAGTCTTCCAAACTAAAATTAACCACATAATTGAAAATTATTGAGTAATATGGAGGAAAAAATTACCCCCCTCTCTCTAGAATCAGGACAATGTAAAACAAGGCAAACTTGTAGGATGTGACCAACACCTAATTTTGGTGGCATTTACTGTTCATACAAGTTGGGATAAGCTCAGTATTAGAGCACTTGCCTAGCATACACAAGTCTCCTTCCATCCCCAGGACAGAAAGATCTATTTAAAAAAATCACACACATGTGTGCATGCACACACACCAAAACATAAAAGTGGTAGGTTATGGAAATCTACTCATATTTAAGACACATTTGCAAGTGCATACAAATACATGCACATCTATAGGCACGCATACACAGGTGCACACACAGTGCATATGCACACATATAGGAGTATTACAGACAAAGAACTTGATGCTGTGTAGTATACTACATATGCTATGGAGAGGAAGCCTTGTGTAAACGTGTGCTGCTGACAAGGACACAGCCATGTCAGGGACCTGAGTACCTCAGACCCAGACTTCAAAGCCTTCCCCTGGTCCCTGTGCCGATTTTGACAGAGTATACAGACATTTTCAACTGCATTTTTCTCCTCCGGGATGCTTATAGGTAGAGGTTGTTTCCTACAGAACCCCCCCTCCTACTAAGATTAGCAAAACCTTCCTCCTTGTCCAGCTATATATAGTAACACACCTCCCTGATTCAGACGTGTAAAACAAATGCACTGAGTTTGGGGGGAGGCAGGGTAGTTTCCTGGTTGTGGCTGGTGGGTCTCCATCAGCCCACATGACCCATCCCATTCCAGTTTTGGTGAACCTGTGTCTACGTGTCTGTCCTTCCTTCAGTCACTCATTGCACCAAATAGATCAATCTCTAAGCCCTGCAGAAAGGTCATACAAGTTCTCCTTTTCTTGTGTAGAAAGAATGTCTATCCAAGTGCAAAAAATATTTAGATTATTTCTTTAAAAGTGTGTGCTTTCTTTGTATTCTCTTTGTTAAAACACACACACACAAACACACACACACAAACACACACACAAACACACACACACACACACACACACACACACAATCTGAGTGTCAAATTTCTGAAGGAGACGAAGGCAGATGTTCTGGTGTCAGGACATGCTGTAAAGTGGACTGCCATTTGAGACTCTCTCTCAAAAACACAATAACAAACAAAGCAAAACAGAAAAGAAGATTACATGCTAAGAAACATACCTATAAGCAACACAAGGCCCCACATCCTGGGTTGAACAAAATCTCAAAGAGATAAAAGACTTTTCACATTCATAAATATATCTCTAAAAGGAGTGAGGTACATGTCTTGTATCATTTACACACAAATAGGGCACATACCTCACATGCAAGTGCATGCCATCATAAAAAAAAAACAAAAAACAAAAACAAAAAAACAAAAAAAAAACCTTACCCCTTGAGAAACACATGCAATGTCTCTGTTTGTTTTATGTTGCTGTAACAAAATAACTAAGGTAGGGTACTTTATCTTTTAAAAAGTGGGTTTTTCAGGTCATTTGTGATGACTGGAGGTTCTTAACTGCATAGCGCACTGGCATTGTGGTAGGGCCCAAGACTAGGTCAAAATATAGCTGAGAAGCAGAAAGGGAATTGCCCATGTGCATAAAAGGCCAAGATAGAGGTAGCCTTGCTTTATAACAACCTACTCCCAGGATGGGGCTATAGCTCTGTATAGAGTGATTGAATAGAATATTCTAGGCCCTGGGTTGAATTCCTGGAAGTTGAAAAGGAAGGGAAGAAATAAAAACACATAATGATCCAATCATAATAAACCTGACCCACTTCTGCAAGAGAGCATTAATGGGACGGTGAGAGTAGAGTCTGGTGCTAATGTGGTTTCTCTAAGAATGGAAGCAACAGAACAAGTATATATTAAGAAGGAATTGAGCAGATCACCTTACATGATATGATCTGGGTATGGCCCAGGTAGTACAATGGCCATCTCACTCGCTGAGGCTGAGACCAGGAGTTGCTCAGTCCAGGCCTGGATGTCTCAATAGTCCCTTCCTGAAACTGAATGCCTGGAGTATTCTTGGAGAGTTGCTGATCTCTCGGTCATGCCAGAAACCTAAAAACATTGGTTCTAACGCCAGCGAAGCAATCATGATTGGCAGCCACGGGATAGATGAGCTGGCCAGCGAGAGTGACGATCCAGGGAACAGGAGGCGGCACAAAGCCGCCTCCTTCCGAGTCATTTACCATCATCAGACAGTGCCACCCACACGGAGGGTGGGTCTTCCCATACCAATCATCCTGTCACTTTCCATTCCTCTAGAGAACCCTGTCTGTCAGAGATTGTGGCACCAGAAGTGGCTCTGGAGAATCAGTAGTAGGGATGAATTTCTGTGGTGGGCTTGGTGGAATCTGAAGCTGTTTCTCCAATTCAACAAATCTACATTCGCTGAAGACTCCTCTGGTGGCAAGGAGAACAGAGAGTCCAGGGCAGCTGAGGGTTCTTCTATGCATAAAGCTTTTGAATATTTATGGAAAAGTGAAGAGAACAATGCTGGCTAGTTAAGACTAGCATTCCTGGATAAAGTGACAAAGGAAACGAATGAGCTTAGTGACAAAAGCAGCCCGTTCTGGCTGGAGAGATGGTAGTTACGAACACCAGCCCAGAGGAGCCAGGCTTGATTCTCAGCACTCATATGGTAGCTGACATCTGTAACTCCAGTCCCAGGACATCAAACACCCTCTTCTGGCCTCCGCAGGTACCACGTGCACATGGTGCATAGGCAAACATGTAAGTAAGAACACTATACACATAACATTTAAATAGTATCCAGCTTCAGATGCAAAGAAATACCGTAAAGGTTTCTGTGTGTGAGAATCTTCTCTCCAGCAGCCAAAGGGTCCAAGGTGCCAAAAACAAAGCCCAATCCCCATCATATGATTGGCTGGCTTCTAATGTCAAGCTTGGATGTCTTTTGAGGGAACTTATTATGAAGTGAACATATGGCCTGGATATTTCTTCTGATTGGAAAGCTTGCCCAGGCAACTTCTGTTATCTTCAAGCATTAGGCAAAATGTCCCTGCGGGCCACTCTTCCCACCCCAATTAACACTCTGCTGCCCACGGATTTCCCTTTCAGCTTGCTTCTAATTTCCAGCCACCCCCATAATATTATCATCTTCCAACAAGCAATTAAGTTGCATGTTTCGTTTATGCTTATTGGCAATTTTCCTCTCTAAGTACAGGTTCATAGGTAACACACACACACACACACACACACACACACACACACACACCAGTGGTCTACAAACTGCATGAAGGAAGGGATCTTATTTAGTGATTTGGATCTTGATGGGCCAAGAGTCATGACCAACAGCAATGATGGACACACCTGACAGCTCGCCCAGGCTCCCCTCAGCCATGAGTATCTCTGTAGCCTTGAATGTTTTTTTATGTCAGAACACAAACAAGGCTTTGGGACCTCTGATGTGAATAAACCCCTTTCATAATTCCCTATATAAATGGAAATATCCACTATCAGCTACTCTGTTTATGTGTTATTTTATCAAATGATATTAATTGAGATGAACCAGCCACAGCCTTGCTCCCTCAGTGAAAGAAGGGGCTGGACATAGAAGGACCGAAGAGAAGCCGCGAAGGCTCTGCCAGGGATGCCGACATCAGTGAAGGCTGTGAGACTAGCCGTGAACAAAAGACACTGGAGCCACAGAGCTTTGAGCTCCAGGATGCCCCAGCCACATATGAGCCATGCTTCCTCTATCCACAGCAAGTGACAGAAGTGACTGAGCGACTGGAGGAAGAAGGAGAGGCGCGGTGCATCTATAAATCTTCAGGAATATGCTTATGGTGATGGGTGCAGTAAGGGTCCAATCACTTGGGAGGAACTGTGTGGATCTCCCACTCTTGTAGATCATGGTGGATTTAATCCACAAGGGCAGCGGGAGCAGGGACGTCAAACGGGGGCTTTGGAAGCTCTGTGAGCATGTACGGTTAATAAACCACACTGGGACCTGCAGAACAGCTTTACTTAGGTGACTGAAGGCTTGTAAAGTTTTGGGAGACTGAGAGTAGGGACATACAAAAAGGACAAAGATCACTGGCTGGGGGCTTAGGGTACCCGACTTTAGGTACCTTATTAGCATGGGAAAGCATTTCAGGAATCTCAGGTGCTGTGTGAACAGATTTTGTCAGGAGAAAGGAAATTGATCCTATAAACTAATTGAGGCTAGGTGGCATTCCTCTGATAAAGGAGAGTATGGGGGCTTAGAATTCCCTGGACCAGGTCAGAGAAGGAGAGATTCCATTAATGAAGGAAGTCCTCCATTCCCTACCAAGTCCCATGAGGCTATCCAGTCCATGGTAGACTTTGACCTTAATTAGCAGCTCTCCCACAGAACTGGAGGACCTTTGACTGCTGATGGTAAACATACAAATAGAGATAGCAAAGAAGATTGGGCATGTGTGACAGGAAGGCAAACAAAACCATTGGGAAGACTGGGTGCATTGAGTGGGTGTCAGACTTGACGTGAGGAAAATGCCCCACGGTAACATGACAGAGAAGGCAGAGCCAAGAGGGTTTTAGTTCTGGTTGTCGAAATTGGTATTTGCTTCTCTGGTGTGCTGGGAGGATGGCGTCTCCTAGCTAATCCTAAACTGTCAGAATCTCACGCTGTGATTATTTGAATGATAATGACACCCCAATAGGCTCATTCATTTGAATTCTTGCTCCCCACTTGATAACTATTTGGGAAAGATTAGGAAGTGTGGGCTTGTTGGAAGAGGTGTGTCACTAGGTATAGACTTGGATGTTTCAAGTCAGTCTTTCTCTCTCTGTCTCCTGACTGTGGAGCAGGATGTGAAGCTCTAAGCTACAACTCTAGCACCATGCCTGTCTGCTTCCCACCATGATGATTATAGACTCAACCCTCTGGAACTGTAAGCAAGGCCCCAGTTAAATACTTTCTCTCATGAGCGTTGCCATGGTCATGGTGTCTCTTCACGGGCATAGAACGACAACTAAGAAATACACATCAGCTAATTCTAGTGACAATAAGTGTCTTTGGCTCACAGCACCCAGGGTTAGAAAGCTCCAGGTGAGAGCGCTGGTCCTGGAGGTCCGCTCATAGCATGGCAGATGCATTTCATGATGAAGGTTGTCGAACAAAGGCATTCGACTGCTTTTGTGATGAACTGACCCAACCATGACAAACTCCACAAGCCACACTAATCCTCAGGACCTTAGGACTCTTAAAGGTCCCACCACCACATCACAGTTGCATTAGGGAGTGACTTTCAGAGGAACCTTGGGAAACACATTCAAACCCAAAGTAATAGGAAAGTCGGAGGTGTGAGGCGGTGACAGCCAATCAGCTTTCCCTTTAGACCACAGAACACTTGGGGACACACATTTGAGACTTTGGCTGCACTCATTTTTGGTCCTCAGGAATCCCTTTGCTTGGTGAGTCAGCACTCAGCAGCTCAACTAGAGAGGGAGATAGAGAGACGCACAAGGGAATGCTTGCCAGGTCTGAAGAGACAAGACCGGTGTACGTGGGCTGTGGCCAAGCAGGCAGGTCGCACAAATGCTCTGTTAATGAATGAAAGACAGATGGGTGTTTACTTAGTTCGTGTGACACATAGTTGCAGAGGGCTCAGAGGAAATATTCAGGCTGTGGGAGTTTAAGACTGAAGAAACAGCCATGCAAGTAGAGTAGGCGATAGGTTATATTGCTCCATTGATGAAATGGGCCAATTCAAGCCAGATTAGATTATATGAAATGCAGGTTGATTGGGAAGCTGCTCTGGCGTGGGTGAGTTCACTGGCCCCAAGGAAGAGAAATCACCATGGGGAGAGGGGAGTGAAGTGGGGAGAGAAAAGAGAAAGGGGATGAAGGTGGAGAGAGAGGGTAGGGGGAAGGAAAAGGGGGGGGTGAGAGAGAGGGAGCGAGAGAGAACAAAATGTCTGAATTATACAGGGAGCGTCTCCAGCAACTCCTAGGCTGGAAAGGTTGGGCGCAGGGTATGCAGGACTGAGGGATGCTAGGGAAACCAGGAGGCTGGGTCTGCTGTGATATGTAAAATATGTCCCTTGTCCAAACAGTAAAGACACAGGGGATCAAGTGTAAGTTAATGTCCTACAGAGGCCCACATGGCTCCAGCCATAATGTGTGTGTTCACTTGTAGGTGAAGAGAGAACTCAGGAAGGAGCACTGGGTGATGTGTGCTCACATGCCTAGAGCAAAATACTAACAGGTAGAAATAGCCCGTGTTAGACAGGATGCACACTGATTCCTTGGGCGTCTGTTCTTGGGGTATGCCAGAGCAAGTAGATTGATTGATAGGCAGGTTGCCGTGAATAGGTGAAATAGAACACATGCCATTCCCACAAGCCTCCTCCCCATCCCCCACCCAGATTGCACAGCCAGGGCACTAGATGGGGCTGAGTCTATAAAAATGTCCAGTGTCAGGGTTTTGCGTAACTATATTTGAAGAGCACAATCTGTTAGCATTTTCTCTAGGTTCCACCCAACAGTTACCTAGCAACATCCAGGTATCAGCCTGGCTCACATATAAAAGAACTGCTCAGTATCTCTGTCTTTCTTTCTCTCTCTCTTTCTCTCTCTCTCTCTCTCTCTCTCTCTCTCTCTCTCTCTCTGTGTGTGTGTGTGTGTGTGTGTGTGTGTGTGTCCGTCTCTGTCCCCTCTCTTTCTCTGCCTCTACTTCCTTCTCAATGCCCCTTCCCATGTCCAAAAATAAACTCTATTCTACGCTACACCCTTTGTCATATGGCTGCTACCTGGGGGAAGAGATGCCTCAACAAGAGCCCGCTGAGTCAATCCCCTCACACCACACCATACCGAGCTCCACAAAACATACCTCTGGTTTTATAGAACACGTCAGGGTGTTGGATACATAGGAATCGCTTGTACTTTAGCATTACTTTCTAGACAGCTGTGCAAATTGTCCCAAGATGGGCTTCATTTTGTTCCACAGAAATTCTGAATTTTATAGGTATTATTTTTAGGCACATGCATCTCCCCACCCCGCTTTCCCTCTCTCTGGTTTGCGGTACCTATTCTAGTATGTATATTCGAGGATCTATAAGTCCAAGCAACAGAATAATTCCAACAGTGGAGCAGCTGGATTAAAGATTGTACATATTTCAATCTCTATGTAGCCAGACTTCTGTCAGAAATGTCTATTCCAGCTATAGGAATAAGAATACGTGTGTCTCCCCATCTTTGTACCAATGGGATGAGGAACAAAACCGCTCATTGTTTAGTGTTACTTTTGTTTGAGTTTTGCAGCAGAGGTGGCTCTTGGCACCTCTGTTTCTTCCCCACCTCTCTTCCCGCTGCTGCTTTAAACTCCCAAATTGCTTACTGAGAAATCTTCTGAGGCCAGAAGAATCGCAGTAACAGCCTTCTGTGGGCTGCACTAATGTTAACAGGCAACGTTAGGAGCAAAGGTCTCTCAGGGTTTCCACATCTGCAGCTTTGTACAGGCCCTCACCTCTGAAAGGACTGAAAGTGTGAAGCCAGGCTTGGCCTAATGTGAATTAGCAAGACAAAGTGCTGTCGAGGGGAGGAGTGGTGATGAGCTTTAATTTACTGAAGATTTATGAGCCCTCGTGGATCTGCCCCAACCACCCATTTTCTATCTCCTCTGCCCACATCTGAACGGGCTGGCTTTGTTAGCACGTGATGGTCATTTTGAATCATCCAGCAACAATCTCACCACTTAAAAAGGCATACCGATGGGAGCAGAGCGCTGGAGAGAGTTCATGCTCTGAGCACAGAACCCCAGAGCTGGAAAGACGGGAATGTGGGAATGTCTCAGTGGCCCTGTGCCCCCCACCCCAACCCCTTGACTTTTGTTTGTGGTCTCAGCCATTTAAGGCTGTTTGTTTACTTGAGCATACGAACAAAGCCTCTCGGAGGCCCAGACTCTGCTGGGGTGAGTCTCAGAGAACCAGTGCCCAACCTTTCAGACTCAATGGAGCAAATCCAATACTACTTCAAAGCTCAGCTTGCTAGTGCAAGATCTCTCTGGGGTAACACAAATGTCAAGACAGCTTCTCCATAATTCCAAGGAAAGGTAAAAGCTATCGGGGGCTGGTTTTCCATTTAGCCTTGGGCTTCAGCTCATTACTAGGGTGCCAGAGAATTCTCTTGAGTTCTATCATCAGCAACTAACAGAACTCTCCAGGCCTCAACAAGTTTTTATTTGCCTATCCATGCAATGGGTAGATGCTGCAAGCTTTGTAATGGGAAGGCTCAATGGTTATCTCTAACCTCCCTTTGCTTCACTCAGTGTTCATAGAAGTTTCAACAAATAAAAGTAAGGCTTTGTCCACTTAACAACTGGAAACGGTAACATGGTTTGTGACAAATTCTGAAGAAGCCTTCCTGCAAAGGCCTGCAAAGATGCAGAACCTGGGTGATGGTGTACCCCACAAAGATTTAAACTAATAAAAATAATCAAATAAAAGTAGATTATGCTCTAATTTAAAACAAAAACAAAAACAAAAAACCCCTACAGAACAAGAAAGAAGGGCTATTCTTTCAGCGTGAAGACTCATCTTTGAATGTGGTCTAATGGAATGGACTAATTGAACTGGACTAATGGAATAAACTCAAACAGAAAGGCAGCTGATGGGAATAACCCCACTGCAGCTCTGCCCTGCAGCAGGACAGTGGTGGAGTTGCTATCACAACGACCCACACTCTGCCCTATGGTAAGGAACCCAGAGAGAGCAAGAATCCCAGAGTCTGCATTAGGCCTGCTTGAAAATTCAAGTCAACTTCTAGGACCCAAAGCAAATAGCTTTAAAACAACCTCCAAGCTGTTTGTTTTCCCATCAAAATACAATCGTGTGTTTGACTGTGGGTTGTCATACATCATTCTTAATCTGTCACTGCTGAAGTCAGTGCGACAGTCGCAGTCCTCAATTAATGCAAATTAAGCCAGTTGTCTTGTCTATAATTGTCTAAACGAGCAAAGCGCCTTTCTCTGGTGACAGGGCATCCCGGACTCCTTGCTCTGTTGCCCCTAAGGGCCCAGCACTTGTTTCATGCTTTATCTCTTTCTTGTGGCTTTTATCCACACAACATTAAAGGGAACTCTCTTCCCTTTATGCAGGCAAATAAAAAGTAGATTTAGAGAACAAAGATGAAAAGAGACATTCCACTGATGGAGTACTTCAGGATCCAGCGGCCTCATGTTCAGACGCTGCCCAAGTTAAAAGTTGCGCTGGGTTTTTGACATCAGAAACTCATACCAAAAGAAGGGTTGGTGAGGGGGGGGGGAGAAAGAGAGGATGTTCCGGTAAGGACTTGTACATTAAAATGAAACAGTACTATTGGCTGCTGTTGTGAAGGGGTTTCCAGGCCTTGGCTAACAGGGAAGAAGAGCTCACAGGCAGCAGCCTGCCATTTACCCTCACAATCTAGTTTCTCTTAAAGGACATTGTCCCTAAGTGCAGAGCAGGTAGCAGAGTCGGAACTGAGCCACTACCTGTAAGGCATCCAAGTCCCCAGCAGCAAAGCAAGCTGGGACCATCTGTGGTGAACTGAAGAGTCCCCCTAGGAGCTTTCTTGGGCAGATAATCATAAAGCAGTGAGAATTCACTTAGTTCCCCAAATGAAATCCCTCAGAAGAAGGGAGCTGAGTTCTTTCCAGAACCTTCTAAAAGTCCTAGGAGTACTAACCAGAAACAGCTTATGGGTCCAGCTTTGGTCAGAGACAAGGTCGATGTCACACTCATTGAGTTTTCCCCTCTCATCATCATGTCATATTGAACATGTGACCAGGTGAGTTCACATGTTTGCATATGTACCTTCCCTCTGGCCACATTTGAATCATATATGGGATTTGATTGAAACAGTCTTTCTCATTGTTACCACGCATCTTCCCTCACAGGTCAAATGTCAGTGACCTGGATATCTGCATTCTAAGAAGCTCTAAAATCTGAAGCTCGCCGAGCATTGGTGTGACACATGGGACCATTCTACACCTGCCTTCCTGTTGGTGGATCTCAGCAGAAATGCAGGCACACTGACCCTGTGTAAAATCATCTCCAGGCTGTGTGGAAGGTGCGTAGGAGACATCAGTGAATGGCATGCTTAGATGACATAGGCTCTGTGCCTATGATATTGCATTATATGCATGCAAAAATTTCCAAAATCCAAGACTAAATAAGATATTACTGAATCTGTAATACTCTGGTTGTCAGAATTTCACATACAAGGTATTAAGCATATAATTCTTTATGACAAATACAATATCCATTTAATATGATCACTGGACTAAGTGGAGAAGTGGTTCTTTTGTTTCAACATATGTGTTCTTTGCTCTTCCAAGACAATTCAACTTTTCCTGTATCCCACATACAACCCAGAGCTACCAGCTCATGAGGTCTTTGTTGTGGGTTCAACTTGGGGGCTGAAGATGACATAACTTAGCCAACCTTGCTAGTGAGTCTCTACTCAGATACTTACTAACCCTGCAAAGCCAAGTCTCACAGGCTACCCCTCTGATGTCAGAGCTAATGAAAACAAGCCATGTGCTCTAAAGCACACACTGTGGGGACATAGTTTGATGCTTAAAGTCCTAAGTATAAATTATAGAAACAGTTATCAGGGGTTTTATGCTTTATTTTTCTCCCATAAAGAACTTAAAAAGTAGGTGAGAGAAATGATACTAAGGATATGACTTATTTGGTGACTGATTACTTTTCTCGCTGATCAAGGGACTTAGAGAAGAGTTTATTTGGACTTATGGATTCAAGGAGTTAGAGTCCACGATGGTCCTGTGGAGGCAGCAGGAAGCAGGCACGGTAACTGGAAGAGTCAGGAGCTCACATCTTGAACCACAACATGAAGCAGAGAGAATAAACAAGAACTAGTTTTAATAAGGGCCTTTAAACTCTCAAAGCCTGCCCCAGTGATGTACTTCCTCTACAAAGCCACAACCCCTAAACCTTCCAAACAATACCACCAACCAGGGAACAAGTATTCAAGTCCCTGAGACTATGGAGGACATTTATCATTCACAATGGTGCCACATGGCTTTAAGACTTCATATTTATGTTGATTATAATTTCTTCTTATACATGATCAGAGAAACTCTGGTGTGGCCAGGAAGGCAAACCAAATGTACTGAGATCAGATAGTGAAACATGTTCCTGTTCACCCCTCTTCTCTTGGATCAAAGCTCCACGGAATGTCTGCACGCGCTGAACCTTAGAACTTCCCATCTAGAGCCCACATCACTTACTTGTGTTTTATGAGTGAGATTTCTTAGAAAATGATTTTTCCAGCCTCAGGTAGACCTTCAGATGACAATAGCTCTAGGTTCTATACACCAGAATTGGAAGGACCCCAAGCTTATAGCCCAGCTAAGCTTCTCCTATATTTGTGTTTCACAGAAAGTATGTAATAGATATTATTGTTGTAAATGACAAGTTTAGGGGTCATTTTTATATGCACCCTACATGCAAGCATCTAACCATAGGTTCATTCTCTGTGGCAATCATATCTCAAAGCCATTGCTAAGAATCTTTGTATGTCTGGACCACATGTGACCTCACACAAACACTTCTGAGGAACATTCAGAACTATCCGCTACCTCTATTATCCCTACCATTGATAATAGAAACAGGAAAACCTCTGCCAGTGGAAGCGCTTCCGGGTGGGTTTCAATGTATACTCAGCAATAAGGTTTGTAGCATTTAAAGCACACCTATGGATGAAGAATCTTTAGCCAGTAGTGATACTGAAGATTTTTCATTTGATATCATTGAAGGATCATACTTTAAAAAAAAATCATTCTATCTTCCAGGCATCCTCATACTCACCCATTTGAAATGTCCTACCCAATCTTGGCACTAAGTAGGTGATTAAAAAGCACATTAGCTGAATAAACAAGGTGTCAGAGTCCAGAAGCAGCAGTAGGCACTGCTCATTGTCCTACCCAGCCCAGGGGGCCTTGCTTGGACCCTCTGTTTGCCTAAGCTCCTTCCTGTGACAGAGCTGCAGACAGCTCCTTGCCACTGCTGATGAGAGCAGCAGGCAGAGGAAACCTTCTTCTAGGACTGAAAAGACTTGGCTCCAGCTCTGAGATGCCATGTCAGGCCTTGAAGAAATCATTTCAGACACTGAGCCTCAGTTTCTACTTCTGAGGAATAAGAAAAGCAACTCTACCTGTTTTTCTTTACTCTCCTATTCCATTTCAGGTACCACAAGGTAGCATTTCATGCTATCAAAACCAAGGAATCATTATGGAACTTAGAAATTTGGAGTATTCTTCAAAAGAGTCTGGCCAGGTCTACACACATCCCTGGGGGTTAGTTTTTGTCATATTGACACAAGTGTCATCTGAGAAGGGGGAACCTTGGTTGAGGAATTGCCTCCATCAGACTGGCCTGTGAGCAAGCCTGCCAGGCATCTCCTTGACTATCAATTGACATGGGAGGTCCCAGCCCACTCTGGGTGGCACTACCCTTCAGCAAGTGGTCCTGGGTTATATTGAAAAAGCAAAGCGAATGAACCATAGCAATCACGCCATTCCTCCATAGCCTCTCCTTTAATTCCTTCTCCAGGTTCCTGACTTGAGTTCCTGCCCTGGCGTCAAGGCTAATGCCAATTCAATTGAGTCTAGAATCAATAAGCTTAAGCTGCTGGGGTCTCCTGTGAGAGATTTTCTTGATCGGAACATTTGAAGCAGGAAGTCTCATTCCATTATGAAAGCACCGTCTGGAAGTTAGCCCAGATCACAAAACAAGGGAGAAGGAAACGGACTTTCGATTGCTTCTCCTCATTCTCTCTGGTAATTCTAACAGTCCTATTGCTGCAGGATTTCTTTGCTGGCATTAGAACCAGCTTCTTCAGGATTCTAAAAAGCATCAGCTCCCAAGGAATCTTCCAGGCCTCCCACACCAGATGGGACTGCTGAGGCTGTAGCCTCAGAGTGAGCACCCTCTCAGCCTCCTCAGCCTCTCCACATAAGACAACTACCAGTGGACCATCCGGATCCCATCTTGTGAGCCAATGTGATGACTCTCCTTTTTGTATATGCTGTCATCCCATCAGTTCTAAACTTTTAAAGAATCCTGACTAATAAACACACTTAGCTTCCCTTGAAGATGGGCTGTTAGCTGTAATATGAAATGAACCCTTTCCACTCCGAATTTATATTCAGTCACCAAGTTTATCGCAACAGAAATCAAACTAAGACAGTGGCCCTGCCAGGACCTCAGTTGTATAGTTTCTGTGGTTCTATTGCTAAAAAAATAAAAATAAAAATAAAAAGATTCCCCAGGGCTGGTATCAATGCTCAAATTTGCAAGACTCTATGTATTTGACCCTCTTACCCATGGGTACTATATCAGGGACTTTAGCCAAGCAGAAGTTTAAAATGTGGGAGCCAGGCGTGGGGAGGAGATCGCCCCTACAGTGAGCATGTTTCCTTGCCATTCCTTAAAACAGAATAAACATTGCTTAGGCAGCATCTGCGCCACCTTGGGTGTTATGAGTAATCTGGAGATGAAGTTTACAGAGAAGAATCCCTTGACTGTATGCAAATACTATCCCACCTTACAGAAGGCATGTGACTGCCTGCAGAGTTTGGTACTCATGGAGAGACCTGACATCAATCTCTGTGGATACCAAGAGCTGAACATACTCACAATATATACCAGGCTTCTCACCCAAGAATCCGTAAATTCTACCCCTGATCCAGCACAGACAGTATGCAAAGCCTCTTCTTCCAGAAGCCTGAGCGTGCAGGGCTATACCACCCCTGGTTCTTGTTTGATTAGATGAACCCTGAAGGGTTAATTTGTTTAGAGCTGTAACCACAGGCAGCAGAGATCTGTGCCGGAGACAGTCTACACAGTTCAGCGAGAGTCTGAGCATGGAAGGTCTTAGCACTGGGCTGCCTTCCCTGCTTCAGCGTGGAGCCTAAAGTGCTCCTGACACAGGGAATGAAACCCAAACCAGCCAATCACCTACTTCCAATGGTCTCACTGACTCTCCCTGCAATGAAGTGCCCACGTGACAGAGCACAAGAAAATAGCTAATTTCCTTCCCCGGGACCCAGGTTTCCCTAATGTCACTGAGCATGTTCAAACATTTTTGGGAGAAGGTGATGGAAAAAAAAACAAGAAAATAAAAATATATCAAAATGGAGCAAACACGTATTCTTCCTGTCTGTGGCTGTGCATGTGCCGATGCATGGAGTGCTTCTAAGGCCAGCGCTCATCTCCTCTGTTTTCACAGCTCCTGATGTTTATTTGGGAGCTCTGTAACCTTTTAGAGAGGCTCTTCTTTCAGGAATGTAAGCGCTTTCCAGTTTTTCACTGTGCAAACCACACAGTAGTGTAGGGAACATTCCTTCCTCTAAGCCCATGCTTCTGTCCCTCTGGTTAAATTTCCTGAAGTGGAATTGCTATGTTGGGAGAAGGACACATTCAAGACCTCTGATATACCTGTCGAACTACTCTCCAGATAAACTGTCCCAAGTCTCACCCCTCTGCCTTCCATGCGCTCCTTAGAGTCACGCACGATCGAAGCATGGTCCAGACAAGATGCTAACCCAAACTACAGTGGGCACGTTTAAATGTCTTCGTTACCTGCAGTGTAAAGTATCTTTTTCACATACTGCTCCTTCTGGGTATGGTGGGTGGGTGCTGCTCACCGATAGTATAGTATATTCTGGCCCTCCAGAGTGACCTTTTGGTACGTATCAGTGATGTTAACTTTCCATGGGAACTGTATCGAAAATGTATGCAAAAGTCTTATTTTGAATTGTTAAGACGGGTGGTGTTACTGTTTCTGGTTTGATGTTGCCAAACACATCTCCTTTTCCCTATGAGCTCTTTCTGTTGAGCATCAAAGCCCTGATCTTGGAGAAATTGCCAAAAGTGCGAGGAAGTGTTTGGACATTTGGAGCGTATCCCATGGTTGACACGGCAAATTCCAGGCCTTGGCTTTCAGGTCTGCAGCCTCTGCCTTTGGATATACTGATCTGATCCTCTCAGGGAGATGGGGTGGGGCTGGATCTCTCCATACTTTATATACCCTCTAGCAGCTGCCAGGAAGACTGCCCCCAGGTTAGATGGTGTCAATGGTTCTCAGCCAGGGTTTCCAGCAAGTCTTCCCTAGAGACTGCCCATCTGCTGGAGACTAACCTCACAGCTCTTGGGAATTCATTGTATCTATTCTCCTCTTCTCTCAGCATTCTGGAAAATCCCCTAGAGTTCAGGATGTGCCCCTGACATGTTTCCTGACCTTAGCTCTGGGTCAGCTTTCCTGAGACACAGTTCACTTCAACTGTTACATGCACAGGTATCTGCGCCCCTCCTCATGCCTCACCTTACCCAGGATGTTAGTTCCTATTTCATATTAGCCCCTGCGAATTCACTTCCCCCCACACACGACTGCTCTACTGGAAAAGTCCTGACATGTTTTTGTTTTTCACCAGACAATGTTGCCGAAATTTTATTCCAGCATTCTTCCCAATTCCTTTATTCCCTAGACAATCTATTAAAACATCTGAAAACAATGTTTTCTCTCTTCTTTCCATATGTACGAGTTTCTGTTTACATGTGTATTTACATTTGCACAGATTTTCACAATACTGAATAATAGCTATAACAGTGAAAATAATATGTACTGAAGTTCTTACAGGCTGCCAGGCGAATGCTGTTTCACGTGTTCTGACAGCCCTGGGCGTGAGACTGACATCTGTGAGCAGGGGCCGGGCAAGAGAGCTTACACAGTGATGTGTCAATTTGCAATGAACAAAACTTTTTTTTATCATTAGCAGATTAATAAAAGTGTTCAGGATTTCTCCTCTGATTTATAAATGTTAAAGATCCCATTTGTCTGTGTTGTCTGGGTCTTTCCCAGCATTCCTGGCCCTGGCATTCTGTTCTTTCCAAACATTACTGTGTCTGGTTTCCAGTTATTTTGTAAATATTTTTCTACCATACCTTCTACAACATTAACCATACTTTGAAAATATACTCTCAAAGTTTTATCCAACAGTGACATAACTTGGGATTGAAATCCTAGTGTCATTTAAACAAACCTCTCAAAGGGGGTTTGAAAGAGTGAGAACACAAAGTTCCCATGGAAACCTGAAATCTGTAGACACATTGGAGGTGTGTGTCAGGATACTGCTTAGTGATTAAAAAAAAATACTCAAAAACCTGGGATCAGGAACACCTTCAATCTGGAATATTACCTGTGAAAATTCTAAAGCTACCATCACAATTGGTGATAAAAATAGAACACTTCCCCCTACAATCACAAGGGGATAAGAATGGATACTCTCACCATTTCTGCTAGACAGCCTTAGAGATATTAGCCAGAGCAATAGGTCAAGAAAATGACAAACACCATACAAACTTGAAAAAAAAACAGACAAAATGGTCTTATACAGAAAGAATCCTAAATAAATAAATAAATAAACAAATAAACAAACAAATCCTACAGGAACTCATAAATGACCTCACCAAGTGGGGGGAAACTTCCAGTGCATAGACATCATCTCTATTGCTACCCCATTAAAATAAACAAGCTAAAATGAAATTAATAATTTCATTTATTAAATAAATTTATCAAATGTATAAAAATAATAAAATATGTAATAATAAAATAAATGAGATGAAATAATAAAATAATAAAATGCAATAAATTAAGTGTATTAAAAGGTAATTTGATTTATGAATTTATAGAAAATAAATTAAAATTATAGGAATTAACAAAATAAGTGCCAAAAAGGAGTTGAAATCTATCAGTGTTGGTTCATAAACAGTGAAGAACTAGATTTTTTTTTAAAAAGGCACTTATGCTCACAAGGCAGCTAGCACCAAGATGGTATTAGTTTCTAGACTGTCCTGCAGGTCCAACATCATCTCTGACAAAAATCCAAGTTGGCTTCTTTTCAGAAATCGATAAGATGGTTCTAGAAATTATTAAGAAATGCAAAAATACAGAGGAGCTGAACCATCTCTTTGGGGGCAGGGAAGGTCAAGGCTGTGTGTGTCGATGCACACCTTTAATCCCAGCACTGTAGAAGAAAGGCTACTCTAAAACCAAACCCACATCCATGGCTGGCAACTGGACAGCTGGCAATGATGCCAAGATAACTCTACAGTGGAAGAAGACTCTGCAGCTGGTGCTGCTGGAACAACTGAGTTCCCACACACAGAAACGCAAAGTCAAATCCTTTCTCCATATGATTTAAAATATGAGACTTGGTGAAACTGTAGACGTTGGAACTTTTAAAAAAAATATGCAAGAAGTGAATATCAATCTGCATGTCCTTGAGTTAGGTGACGATTTTCGACAGAAAGTGTGAGTATAGATTAAAAGAAGGGAAACACATTAGACATAATTGATGTTAAATAATTTCATGTCTCAAAGGCCTCCAAAAGAAATTACGCCATCAGCCCACACATTATGTGTATAGCTGATACCTATGATGTATATACGTACAATATATAAATAATTCCCTTAACTTGGCAACAAAAGTACAATCCAAGTAAGCTATAAGGATCTGACTTTTTTACCCAAGCAGCCAGGATATCACTAAGCTTGTGAAAAGGTGCTCAATTAAATCATCCGGAACACAACTCCAAAGGAAGAAAACATACTGATATGCATGACATTGTAGTCTGTCTTCAGTATGGAGTGTAAGTGGAGTAACAGAGCCTTGGAGGACGCTGGACAAGCAGAAGGGGCACAGGAGAAATCGCACAATGCCTGCTTATATTTTATTGGCTAAAGAATGGTATTTGCACAAGTTCAGCTGTGAGGAAGCAGGAAGAACATACCACCTTTACTGGAAGAAGAATTGGGAATATCTAGTGGACTTCAGGAATAGCTTAGACATTTTCTCTCTCCACTCCACCAAACATTCTCTCATAGATGCTTTTTCCTCAGAGGAAGCAAAGTCCATCACATCCAGATTGTGCCTGTAGCCTCCAGAAGATGTGCACTGTCTCCTAGGACTAGGGGTGATTCATCTCCATCAACACAAGTTATCTGTCTCTACACACATTTAGTGCAAAGCAGTGCAGCAGGGAGATTGGGAGAGAAGGATCAACTGCTTGTCTGTGATGCTTCTGGACCTTGCTGGGTGGTCACTGAGACACACCCGCTATGTCATAGAGTGTGTCTGGATCTGTTCCTGGGCTGTACACTGTCTCACAGCTATTGGAACCTTAATCCCCTCTCTTTTTGGAAGTGCATCTTTTTCCTTGTCTTGCTGTGATTATTTCTCACCGGGGTACTGGAATACATTATCTCTGGGAGTCATTTGCTGAGCACTGATAGTTGGGTACCCAAACTGTTGGAATCCATGGTCTTCTACTAGTACTCTTCTAAAATCTAGCCAGCATGCCTTCTGTTTTGCTCTCATCAACAGCTACATCAATAGACTTTCTCGATGTATTTGCTACAATTTGCTTCTTCTTGCTCCCATCCCTTACCTATTTTTTCTGTTATTATCCCCACCCTCTGTCCTCCATTTTTTTTCTGTTATCACAATAAGCAGACTTGAGTTCATTGCTTAATAATTAGAGCGCAGGCTTGACTATTCTTCCAAACTTAGAAAATTTATGTGAATTTGTCAAGAATTCCTGGCATTCAGGATTAAATATACTTGCTGTTTGGTTTTTGTTTGTTTTTTAAAAAGGTTGGGATTTTTTCCGAATAACAAGTGTAGGAAATAGCAGTTGTAATGATCTCATGACTCATCCATTTGGGGGAAGAGTGGCTTAGAGCTTACCCACTATGCTTTAAAATAATATCCCTTTGCTATCTTACTGAGCAGTAGTTGTTAAAGGAGATTTAGTGAGCAGTTTGTGGCTAAGTCTTATGCTGCTTTGAGTTTGTAACATTCTTAAATTGACATTGTAACTAGATTTTTCTTTTCCCACTAAATTTTCCTATTAAACAAATTTAACTGTCTCCTGGATTTTGAATGGAGACCAAAAAAAAAAAAAAAAAAAAAAAGCCACCTCATCATGGCTCACAAAACCTTACCCAAATGAATTTGCCTTCCGGGAAATCTAGACATAGGTCTGCCATTGTGACAACCATGTTGTATTCCATCTGAATGGCGCCAGACTGGGATTCCCTACCTCTTCCCATGAACATTTTGTCCAACTAATATTTCTAATTCCTCTTCCCTGTGGTGTCACTGTGAGCCACTTTCATGCTGGTTTTCTCTACCCCTCCCCAGGCTCTTTCCTTCTTCCTTGTCTTCATCATGTTGTGTGCCCTCTTTGCAGGCCCATAAAGTCTGCTTTATTTGAGGGATAACATGATTACCACTGCCCTTACAGAGTGCTAGCTTCATCAAACAGCGACCACTCGCTTTCTCTCCTCAAAGACTGAGGAATTCTTCACTCCTTCCATAGGCACACAACTAGTTTTGAAAAGGAATAAACATAGACTGTGTCTCAATATAAGAAACACACTCAGTCCTTTGCATGTAAGATTTCTTAGATGGCTAGAATTGTAGAAACACTTCTGACATGTTTCAATTAGTTCATCATTTAGTTTCATTTTTTCTTGTTGCCATAGCCTATAAAAAATAGACACAGGACCTAAGAACATTTTCCTTTCTATTTTGGTCATGAATTTTCTTTTCTTTTCTTTCCTTTCCTTTTCTTTTCTTTTCTTTCTTTTCTTTTCTTTTCTTTTCTTTTCTTTTCTTTCTTTTCTTTTCTTTTCTTTTCTTTTCTTTCCTTCCTTCTTTCTTTCCTTCCTTCCCTTTTCTTCTTTCCTTCCCTTATTCCTCTCATTTTTCCTCCTCTCTTTCCCTCCCTCTCTCTCCCTCTCTTTCTCAGATGCTTGGACACAGTCCCATGTTCTCATGACACTAAATTACCACTTATCTCCCCAGACCAAGATTCTCTTATCAGACATTATGACAGTCTACAGCCTTAAATTATTCTTTCTCAAAAAACTCATATTTTAAAAACTGATTATCAGAAAATAGTAAAAGCTTCCAGTTTTTTTCATTTAGACTGGAATGCTTTGTGACATGTCCAGCACCACACAAGATTTTTTTCTTCACAAATGTGTACTGGAGAGGACACACATTACAGTCTTTCCCCTCAGGTAACAAACCTACGTCTTGGTAGACCCATTGTGAAGCAAAAGGAATTCCCTAAAGGGAAACCTGGCTGCAGCTGCAAATTATAAATAAGTTGTGTGGTTGGTGAGATGGCTCAGAAGTTCAGAAATGACTGTTTTTGCAGAGGACCCAAATAGAGTTCCAAGAACCAACATCAGGTGGTTCGCAGTTGCCTGTAACTGCAACTCCCAGGAATCCAGCGGCATCTGCTGGCCTCCTTGGGCACCTGCACTCATGTGCACACACCTTCATAGGTACACACACGTACATGTAACTAAAACTGAAATAAATCAATAAAATGCTTTGTTAGTCCAAATCCTTTTTCCAGAGTTTAGAAAAATCTGACACTGTACAGTTTTATTCACTTCTACTAGTCTGATTTTATTTATTTTTTAAGCACCTGGTCATTTACTTGTTCATTTTAGAGTTGATACTGTGGGTGAGATTTTGCGAAAGGTTGCACTGAGCAGGCCTGACTCCCCCTGCGGCCCTGGAATAAGCATCAGGACATAAGCTGCTAGACTGGAGCAAACTGTGACCCACAGCTCCGGGTTCAGGCTGTAAATGGGACATTATTTGGCTGAGTGCTGCAGTGGCTGGCACATGGCTGGCTTTCTGTTCTGCCCTCTTCTCTAGATGGTTAAGAATGGGAGCAACTTCTCCTTTTTCCATGGAGGCCCAGATGTAATTCCTCTCAGCATCACACTTGTGCCCTGCCCTGACCCCACTGTGCCCAGACCCATGTGTGGACCCCTGTGAGTACTCCATACCTAGTGGTACATTCCAATTCCCACCAGTCACCTACAACCAAACATAATTAGCCTTCGGGTTTTTTCTGGCTTTGTGATCAACTTGATGTTTTTGTTTTGTTTTGTTTGAGACAAAGTGTCTCTGTATAGCTTTGGCTGTCCTGGAAATGACTCTATAGGCCACGCTGGCCTTGAATTCACAGAGATCTGCTCACCTCTGCCTCCAGAGCACTTGGATTAAAGCTGTGCTCCACCACTCACCCCTACATCTGACTTAATTTTGATTTTTAAATAGCCCAGGCCAATTTAAACTCAAAGTCTCCTGCCTAAATTTCTGTGATACAGAGATTATAAGAGTGAGTTACCATATCCAGGTAAACTTAGGTTTTTAAATTTTAATTTATTATGAGAGAAGGTGACATTTGCCATGACATGCATGCAGAGGTTAGAAGAAAACTTTGTGGAGATGATTCATGTGAGTTTTGAAGATCAAAATAGAGGTTTTTGGCTTACATCACTGGGCAGTAAACACCTATACTCACTGAACCATCTCTCCACCCCTACAGACTTACATTTACATAATCACATCATTTCCCTTTCTCTTTATTCCTCCAAACCCTTCCAGTTATTTTGCCTTGCTCTCTTTCAAGTCATGGCTTCTTTTCTCTATAGTTGTTGACACATATGTATATGGATAGTTAGATAGATAGATAGATAGATAGATAGATAGATAGATAGATAGAAAGATAGATAGATGTACATATCAGATATGTATAATATATGGCATATGTGTATATGTATAATAATGTTAACACATATGTGAAGTGGAAATTTCTGGTTTCTTTGGAAATTCAGTTATGTCATATGATGTTTGCTGGGGTACACAGGTGAAAGGATGTTTTGCTGAAGCCGAAATGATGTTTAGAAAGAATATAAATATGACCCCACAGACGATGGGAAGGGTCTCTGGCATTGGTTCGCCTTGCTCCACCCTGTTGATCTTTGCTGACAACTCTCTTGCACTGGTTCACCTTACATTGTGTTGCTGATCTTCACTTGTGACTTTGTAGAGAGTAACTCATCAAAGAAATTCTCGTGGTATGTCAGTGGCTTCTTGTCGCTCTCACAGACTCGGATCTATTGGCAGAGCCTCACAGTTTCTTACAGATCAAACCGCTACTGCTGATTTGTGAGTGGTGACTGCTGAGTGAACCGATTCATGTTGACGTTTTGATAGTGGACTGGACTGAAGACAACAAATATTGGAATTGCTACAAAGAACTGTGTCTAAACAGGTCCACAACCCCCATTTCTTAGTAGCCATTCTTTTCTACTACCTCTGGTGGGTGGTGGGCTAGAAAGGAGGTTGAAGATTTTAAGAACACTTATTAAAGTAGCTTTTGAAAAATCAGAGCCTATACATATGTATAATATTTGTAACACATACATGTACATGCATACATGCATATTATATATGTAAATAAAACATATACATGCATGTAGATCATGTATATTACACATGTGTGTTAATATTTATTTATATATAATATGGATGTTGACAATATTTATACATATATATAGATATGATGCTAGAAGGAAGCAAACTATGACCCAAAAAACTTGGTTCACAGACTGTAAAGAGAGACATTATTTGGCTGAGTGCTACAGCAGCCTCTTTTCTCTTTAATTCTACACACAGACATACACACACACACACACACACACACACACACACACACATTCCTAACTATAGAAATACAACCTGCTCAGTCTGTATAACATTACCTATTCATATATTTCTGGGCTGACTATCTAGTATTGCATAACTAGTTGCTGTATTCTCAGGGGAAGACTGTTTTTCTTGCTCTCATTATACCCTAGTTGTCTGTAGTTCTTTATATAGGAATGAGGCATTGTGGGCTTTTTTCTGTCCACATTATCATACATATTGGTGTTGTCTTTGTTTAGGTCATGTTTACCCATTCATGCTGGTGATACTTCATGTGCGTAGTGTCTGACAATTCTAGGAAACGTACTCTTATAGCAAGTTGCCTGTTCCTCTGGCTCTTGCATTCTTCCTCCCCTTCTTCTGCAATGATTCCTGAGCCTTAGAGGCAAGAGTTGTATTGTAGACATATCTGTTGGGACTTGGCTCCACTGTTCTGCCTTTTGATCATTAAGGCTTTCTGTAATAGTCTGTTGCAAAGAGACAATTTCTTCATGAGGGGTGAGGACTACACTTATCTGTGGGCATAAATACAAACATTTAGTATTCATTGGGGGTTTTGCTGGTTTAGTAAAGTGGTAGCTGTAGGTTCTCCTTCAAGGCCCAGGCCTTAACTAGCCCTGAGTAGCTGTCTAGGTGTCCTGTACCAATCATGTCTTCCCTCCTGATGAGTGCTCTTAACATCTAATTACAGACCTGCTGATTACCTTGGAGATATTAATATCACTACACCCCTTAGGATTAGTGCCATGCTAGTTGTTGTGGTTTATAGATGGCATGGCTGTGTTGCATGTTTCCTTCCTTTGGAAGCTGCATATTCCCTTCTATTACTTCAAAAGCGAGTCCCCAGGGAGGAGGCTCACGTCAAGCTCAGGGGCCTCTGGGTCCTGTGTCTGAAGTGCATATCTGTAGCACCTTCCATCTCTGAGGGGCAACCGAGGACATTCACAATAGCCTATAGTTTTGGAGACTCTCAGACAACCTCAACCAACAACTCAAGAGAGGG
Source organism: Apodemus agrarius (assembly GCA_964023405.1). Lineage (NCBI taxonomy): Eukaryota > Metazoa > Chordata > Mammalia > Rodentia > Muridae > Apodemus > Apodemus agrarius. The sequence continues at coordinate 48,331,175 of OZ030015.1, read as the reverse complement.
AGTCTCATGCCTGGCCAACACATTAAATTTTAAGAGACATATCTCCCTAAGGTAAACTTTGAAAGAGTGTTATTTAAGAAACCAGTTGTCAGCATAAACCTTGACCCAGGCTGCAGCTGTTCTGACCAAACAGCAGGGAGGACCTGAGATCTGGCTATTTCAGTCCTCCAATAAAAAGGATAATAAAATGAATGTTTGGTGAGAAAAATGCTTTTGTGGAAACTTGTGTAACCCAAATGTTTTGGTGGTGGTTTTAACATCAGATTTTACAACAGTCCAGTTAAATGGTCAGCTGGATCTTTTATAGGTTGAGGATTTTAATGGAAGAAAGCATATCCTTTGTAGTTTTGTCAGTTCAGAGAAGTAGGCAGGCAGATCGGATACTTTGGGGTCAAGTTGCCCAGCTGTAGCACCTAGGGAGTTCCTTCTTGAATAACCCTCTACAGTGGAATCCACTGTGTCTAAAACAAAGGATGAGGCAGGTAGCACACTGTTAGAAGGGGCTGCTGCTTTCCCAAGAGAAGAATATGTTATTCTAGGTCTTAATATCCTGGCTGGGTCATTTGTAGAAATCAATTAAAGACAAGTCTTGGGGGCTGGAGAGATGGCCCAGTGACTCCTCTTCCAGAGGTCCTGAGTTCAATTCCAAGCAACCACATGGTGGCTCACAACCATCTGTAATAGGATCTGATGCCCTCTTCTGGTGTGTGTCTGAAGACAGCTACAGTATACTCATATAAATAAAAATAAAGAGATAATATTTTTTTTTAAAAAATGACAAGGCTCAGGCCATTATCTGCCAAACAGAAGTGTCCTGGAAATGAAGAAAGCTGCTTTCAGCTCAAACCCACAGTTCCAGTTGTTTAAAGCCAACCCCCACCCCCCAACCTCCCACCGCTCCCCCTACTCCCCCAGTCTCCCACCCCCTCTACCCCTCCACATCCCCACACACACACCCATACACACCCCCACTCCCCACCACCACACACCCCACACACCCATACACCACACATACCACACACACATACAACCCTACACACACACACCCCACACCCCCAAGCTGCTTGCCCATAAGTTCCTTTCTGGGTGACCAGCTTCATGGGCCACTCTCCTACTCTCCTCAAGGCCTTCTAGTTAATGGAAAGGAAAGGAAAGGAAAAGAAAGGAAAGGAAAGGAAAGGAAAGGAAAGGAAAGGAAAGGAAAGGAAAGGAAAGGTGGCTCATTATCCCACTCAACTCCTCCAAGCAACAGGCAGGTGGTAAAGCAATCCAGTTTAAAAGACCCATGTAATAACATCATGTTGTGACCATATTAACCATCCTTTCTGGATGTGAATGAAAAGAGAAGCAGAATCGTGGTCCTTAAAAGGCTGTGCGAATGGATTAGCCACAGCTAACATTTTTATTACATAGCTATCTGGTCATCCCATCTCCATTCAGATATCCAAATCAGGTGGTAAAGTGTGTGTGGTGCCTCTAACTTAGTAGCACTTGTATAACCTATCCATGCCCTGCTACAATCTTTAAACCTTCTCTAGCTTCTGAATAAATAACAAATATAATATACACGTTATAAAGACATTATACTGTATCATTTGGGGGAGAAAGACAAACATCTGTACATGTACAAGATGGGCATAATTTTCCCCAATATTTTCCACCCCTCTTGGCTGGATCCACAAGCTACGGCAGCAGAGGCTCTGAGCATGCTCTATGCCTGTGGCACTGCTGGTAAACTTGTCAGACCATAAGATTGTTATCTATAAAGAAATCTCTAGAAACCATCCTGCTTACCTTCTCCAGAGTTTGTTTTTATTCCCCTACTTGTTCACTAACCATTTGGAACTCATTGTAAATCTCTGTCGTATGTGGCCATTTATAGCCATTGTGCTTTATTAGTTTAGTAGGCAGAAAACAATTGGATCTATGTCTTCACACAAGTCAGGAACTTGCCAGGGCATTTGCTTGAGAGACTCTGACCCTGCGCTGGGAAATCCATTCAACCCTCTATCCATCTTTGGAAGTTCTGTTTTACATTTTCCTTTCTGCTAGTGAAGAACCTGAAGGCCCACCATGGGGTGAGACCTTGGGTTCTTCTCAGGTCTTGAGTATGTATGTGGGCACCCCAGGGAAATGCCCAATGATGCACAGGCACCTGACCTTCTGGATTCTTAAGAACGTGTTGCTTTCCCAAACCTCTTTGGATGTCTCACCCATCGGCTTTCCTGCTAAAGGTTCTCTGGATTTTTTATTGTTTGCTCTCCCAGGTAGCTATGATGTTAATTAATTAGCTTTGACTGACAAATGTCTTATGGGAAAAGTCTGTTCACATGGGGGCAGCCTTGAGGTGAAAGCAAAAATGGGTAAACCTTGTGAGTCCAGTCTTCCTCGGAACCATCAGACAGTTGAAACATTGACAATTCCTAAGACGTGGGACTTCAAAGGACGCAGTGCTGTGTATTATTCCTTCCTGTGGCTATGATTTGGGCCCATTGATTATGGTTTATGTGAATGCAATTTGACCCTGAAATGGGCAGAATGGGAGTTGGGTGTGTTCAAAATGACACACATCTTGCTCATCTTAATAGAAGCAGGTGCTTTTCTTGTGGAGACACTACCTGGGTTCCCACACGCCTTTGGCGGATTTATAGAATGCTCAAGGATTTGATTGGTCCGGCGTTTGCTGGTTTCCCCATTGCTCCTGTGGGCGAGCCAGCTTTTGACTCCCTGGCCTCTCAGTCCCCACGGACACCATCTACTCTTTTGATCACTTTTCAGTTCTTTCCCTTGTCGTTATTGAGCTATATAAATTCTAGACCAAAGTCCTCTGTAGAACTGTGAATGGTGGATATTCACCCGGAGAATGTGGCTTGATGTTTTATTCCACTGAGTGTGTCTTTCAAAGAATGGAAGTTTTCCTTTTTATAACCCACGCCTTCTGGGTTCTAGGAGATTTCTGTTCCAAAGTTTGCATGGCTTGGAAATTTTACAGTGTTGCCTTTTCTGTTAGGTCTGCGATTTACTTCAAGAGATTTTATCTGTTTGTTTATTTATCTAGTGAGCCCGGTGAATAAATGCAGAGCTGTGTGCATGCTAAACTTCAATCAGCAGAGCTGGAATACTCACACTCCTTAACATCAGAGCTTACTTGAAAGCTAATTGAACCAAAACAATGTGACTGTCTATTAAGGATAGGCACGGAGACAAAAGGAATAAAACCAAAGGTCCAAAATTAAGTTCACACATTAACAGCTAATGGATTTTTTGATGAGGCTACAAAGACCAACCAGTGAGGTAAGACAGAATCTTTAACAGATGTTGCGGAACAACTGAAGTGCTATGTACAGAATAATGAATGAGGGCCTATATGTTAGATGGTTTTGAGTTAGCTAAAAGTTAACCAAAAGTTAAGTCAAAAGGAGTCAATGATCTATGATAAAAGCTAAAATCTCATGTTATTTGAAGAAATCATCAGAATAAATGTCCACAATCTTGGATTTATCAATTCTAAGATAGGTTACCAAAAACAGAACTATTCACAATTGTGTAATTGGGTATCAACGTCAAAAAAACATTTGCACATCAACTCCTGCTGACAGGAAATCGAAAATACATCAACAGGATTGGGAAAAGCACTTGCAAGACATTCATGTTATAATATGAGGACCAGTCAGTCCCTAGAATACAACAATATACATCCCGGTGTTAAAAAGATAGCAACAGGCTCTGCTTCCCACGTCCCTGAGAAAATGGACTGATAAGAATTCCCCAAACTCACAGAAAGCTCAGCTGCGGGTGCAGACTACCGCGGCCGGGACCGGCTCTTTGAGCAGACTAGCAGCGAGGGGCCACCTTGCCGCCTCGGGGTCGGAACTCTAGCAGCTGGAGTCAGGGGCCTGGACTCAGACCTAGCAGAGTTCAGCACAGACAAAGCTGCCAGAAGGGATCAGCAGAGCCGGGTACCAGCAGCTCAGCCAAGGTCACGCTGTGCTTTCATCGGGGCAGCCATCTTGCCTCAGGACCCCTCGCGCGCAAACAGGGCACACTGGACACAGCGAGCGGCTGGAGTCAGGTGCATGGCCAGAGATATAGCTTAGCTTAGCTCTGCAGGAGATCCGGGCACAGAAAGCTCAGCTGCGGGTACAGACTACCGCGGCCGGGCCAGCTCTCTGAGCAGACTAGCAGAGAGGGGCCACCTTGCCGCCTCAGGACACAGCTCGGAATTCTAGCAGCTGGAGTCAGGGGCCTGGATTCAGAGCGAGCATAGTCCAGCACAGACAACGCTGCCAGAAGGGATCTGTCTCCTGGGGACAGGCGTGCTGTGCTTTCAGCGGGGCTGCCATCTACAATAAGACCAACTAACACCAGAGATAAAGAGATGGCAAAAGGCAAACGTAGGAACATTATTAACAGAAATCAAGGCAATATGGCACCATCTGAACCCAATTCACCAACCACAGCAAGTCCAGGATACCCCAGCACACCAGAAAAACAAGAGTTAGATATAAAAGCACAGGTCATGATGCTCCTAGAGGAACACAAAAAAGACATAAACAAATCTCTTAAAGAAATGCAGGGGAACATCAATAGGGTAGAAGCTCTTACAATCCAAACACAAGAAACACTTAAAGAACTCCAGGAGAATATGGGCCATCAGGCAGAAACCAATAAAGAGGAAATGAGAAAATCAGTTAAAGAAATGCAGGAGAACTTGAAACAACAGGCAGAAGTCATGAAAGAGGGAGCACAAAAATATATTAAAGAATTACATGAAAACACAAACAAATGATGGAACTGAGCAAAACCATCCAAGATCTGAACACAGAGGTAGAAACAACTAAGAAATCACAAAAGGAGGCAACTTTGGAGATAGAAAACCTTGGGAAGAAATCAGGGGTCGTAGATGCAAACATAAACAACAGAATACAAGAGATAGAAATAAGAATCTCAGATGATGAAGATAACATAGTAACCATTGACTCCACAGTCAAAGAAAACGCAAAATCCAAAAGGCTTGTAACCCAAAACATCCAGGAAATCCAGGACACCATGAGAAGACCAAACTTAAGGATTATAGGGATAGATGAGAGTGAAGATCTACAACTTAAAGAGCCAGCAAATATCTTTAACAAAATTATGGAAGAAAACTTCCCTAACTTAAAGAGAGAGATGCCCATGAATATACAAGAAGCCTACAGAACTCCAAACAGACTGGACCAGAACAGAAACACCTCCCGTCACATAATAATCAAAACCCCAAATGTACTAAACAAAGAAAGAATATTAAAGGCAGTAAGAGAAAAGGGCCAAGTAACATATAAAGGAAGACCTATCAGAATCACACCAGACTTCTCTCCAGAAACCATGAAAGCTAGAAGATCCTGGGCAGACCTCATGCAGACCCTAAGAGAAAACAAATGTCAGCCAAGACTACTCTACCCAGCAAAACTGTCAATCAACATAGATGGAGAAATCAGAATATTCCATGACAGGACCAAATTTACACAATATCTTTCCACTAACCCAGCTCTACAAAGGATAATAGGAAGAAAACTCCAATACAAAGAAGGGAATGGCACCCAAGAAAAAGCAAGACAGTAAACTTCTTCCATCAAACTCAAAGGAAGATAACTACTCAAAAACAAAAATAACATCAAAAATGTCAGGAAGTAATAATCTCTATTCCTTAATATCTCTTAACATCAATGGACTCAACTCCCCAATAAAAAGACATAGACTAACAGACTGGATATGGAAACAGGACCCTACATTTTGCTGCTTACAGGAAACACACCTCAGAGTCAAAGACAAACACTACCTTAGAGTAAAAGGATGGAAGACAATTTTGCAAGCAAATGGTCACAGGAAGCAAGCTGGAGTAGCCATTTTAATATCAGATAAAATTGACTTTCAACCCAAAGTCATCAAAAGAGACACAGAAGGTCACTTCCTGCTAGTCAAAGGAAGAATCCACCAAGAGGAACTCACAATTCTAAACATCTACGCCTCAAATGTAAGGGCACCCTCATTTGTAAAAGAAACCTTACTAAAGCTCAAAGCACACATTGCACCTAACACAATGATTGTGGGGGACCTCAATACTCCACTATCTACAGTGGACCGACCAGGAAAACAGAAACTAAACAGAGACACGGAGAAACTCATCGAAACTTTGGAGCAATTGGATTTAACAGATATATATAGAACATTTCACCCTAAAGCAAAAGACTATACCTTTTTCTCAGCCCCTCATGGTACCTTCTCCAAAATCAACCATATAATTGGACACAAGACAGATCTCAACAAATATAAAAAGATCGAACTAATCCCATGCCTCTTATCTGATCACCATGGAGTAAGAGTGTTCTTCAATAGCAACAAAAACAACAGAAAATCCCCATACGCTTGGAGGCTGAACAATATTCTACTCAATGATACCTTAGTCCAGGAAGAAATAAAGAAAGAAATCAAAGAATTCTTAGAACTTAATGAAAATGAAGGTACAACATACCCAAATCTATGGGAAACAATGAAGGCAGTGCTTAGAGGAAAACTCATAGCCCTGAGTATCTCCAAAAAGAAACAGGAGAGAGCATATACTAGCAACTTAATGGCGCACTTGAAAGCTCTGGAACAAAAAGAAGCAATTTCACCCAGGAGGAGTAGAAGACAGGAAATCATCAAACTCAGGGCTGAAATCAATCAAGTTGAAACAAAGAGAACCATACAAAGAATCAACAAAACCAGGAGCTGGTTCTTTGAGAAGATCAACAAGATAGATAAACCCCTAGCCAGACTTACTAAAGGGCACAGAGACAGTATTCAAATTAACAAAATTAGAAATGAAAAGGGAGATATAACAACAGAAACTGAGGAAATTCAAAAAATCATCGGATCCTACTACAAAAACCTATACTCAACACAACTGGAGAATCTGGAGGAAATGGACACTTTCCTAGACAGTTACCAAATACCAAAATTAAACCAGGATCAAATAGATCGTCTAAACAGACCCATAACCCCCAAAGAAATAGAAGGGGTCATAGACAGTCTTCCAACCAAAAAGAGCACAGGACCAGACGGTTTTAGTGCAGAATTCTATCAGACCTTCAAAGAAGTCCTGATACCGATACTCTTCAAATTATTCCACAAAATAGAAACAGAAGGAACACTACCCAACTCATTCTATGAAGCCACAATTACCCTGATACCAAAACCACACAAAGATCCAACTAAGAAAGAGAACTACAGGCTAATTTCTCTTATGAATATCGATGCAAAAATACTAAACAAAATACTTGCCAACCGAATCCAAGAACACATCAAAATGATCATTCACCATGATCAAGTTGGCTTCATCCCAGGGATGCAGGGATGGTTCAATATACGGAAATCCATCAACGTAATCCACTACATAAACAAACTCAAAGAAAAAAACCACATGGTCATCTCATTGGATGCTGAAAAAGCATTTGACAAAATTCAGCATCCTTTCATGCTAAAGGTCCTAGAAAGAACAGGAATTCAAGGCCCATATCTAAACATAGTAAAAGCAATATACAGCAGACCAGTAGCCAACATCAAGGTAAATGGAGAAAAACTTGAAGCAATCCCTCTAAAATCAGGGACTAGACAAGGCTGACCCTCTCACCATATCTCTTCAATATAGTACTTGAGGTACTAGCTAGAGCAATTCGACAACAGAGGGAAGTCAAAGGGATACAAATCGGAAAGGAAGAAGTCAAACTATCACTATTTGCAGATGATATGATAGTATACTTAAGTGACCCAAAAACCTCCACCAGAGAACTCCTGCAACTGATAAACAACTTCAGCAAAGTGGCTGGTTATAAAATCAACTCAAGTAAATCAGTAGCCTTCCTATACGCGAAGGATAAGCAGGCTGAGTAAGAAATTAGGGAAATGACACCCTTCACAATAGCCACAAATGATATAAAGTATCTTGGAGTGACGCTAACCAAACATGTGAAAGATTTATATGACAAAAACTTCAGGTCTCTGAAGAGGGAAATTGAAGAAGACATCAGAAAATGGGAAAATCTTCCATGCTCCTGGGTTGGCGGGACTAATATAGTCAAAATGGCAATCTTGCCCAAAGCAATATACAGATTCAATGCAATCCCCATCAAAATCCCAACTCAGTTCTTCATAGAGCTAGAAAGAGCAATTCTCAAATTCATCTGGAATAACAAAAAACCCAGAATAGCTAAAACTATCATCAACAGCAAAAGAACTTCTGGGGGAATCAATATCCCGGACCTCAAGCAATATTACAGAGCAGTGGTATTAAAAACTGCATGGTATTGGTTCAGTGACAGGGAAGTGGATCAATGGAATAGGATCGAAGACCCAGAATTGAACCCATACATCTATGGCCAATTGATCTTCGACAAAGGAGCTGAAAACATCCAGTGGAAAAAAGATAGCCTTTTCAACAGATGGTGCTGGCTCAACTGGAGGTCAACATGCAGAAAAATGAGAATTGATCCACTCTTATCTCCTTGCACTAAACTCAACTCCAAGTGGATCAAGGACCTCCACATAAAACCAGACACACTAAAACTAATAGAAAAGAAACTGGGGAAGACCCTTGAAGACATTGGCTCAGGGGGAAAATTCCTGAACAGAACACCAATTGCTTATACTCTAAGAACAAGAATAGACAAATGGGACCTCATAAAACTACAAAGTTTCTGTAAGGCAAAAGACACTGTCAAAAGGATAAATCGGCAACCAACAAATTGGGAAAAAATCTTCACCAACCCCACATCCGACAGAGGGCTAATCTCCAATGTATACAAAGAACTCAAGAGGTTAGACCCCAGAAAACCAAATAACCCTATCCAAAAATGGGGTACAGAGCTAAACAGACTTTTCACCTGAAGAAATTCGGATGGCTGAGAAACACCTTAAAAAATGTTCAACATCACTAGTCATTAGGGAAATGCAAATTAAAACAACCCTGAGATTTCACCTCACACCAGTCAGAATGGCTAAGATTAAAAACTCAGAAGACATCAGGTGTTGGCGAGGATGTGGAGAAAGAGGAACACTCCTCCACTGCTGGTGGGAATGCAAGCTGGTACAACCACTCTGGAAATCAGTATGGCGGTTCCTCAGAAAACTGGGCGTGATACTTCCGGAGGACCCAGCCATACCACTCCTGGGAATATACCCAGAAGATTCCCCAGCATGCAATAAGGATACATGCTCCACTATGTTCATAGCAGCCTTATATATAATAGCCAGAAGCTGGAAAGAACCCAGATGTCCCTCAACAGAGGAATGGATACAAAAAATGTGGTATATATACACAATGGAGTACTATTCAGCCATTAGAAACAATGAATTCATGAAATTCTTAGAGAAATGGATGGAGCTGGAGAACGTCATACTAAGTGAGGTGACCCAGTCTCAAAAGAATACCCATGGTATACAGTCACTGATAAGTGGATATTAGCCTAGAAGCTTGGAACACCAAAGACACAAATCATATATCAAGTGATGTCTCACAAGAAGAAAGGAGTGGACACTGGTGCTAGAATGGACCAAAACATCATTGTGGGAGAGTACAAGAACAGTAAGGTGGGAGCGGTCGATGAGGGAGCAGGGGGAGGGAAAAGGACATGTGGGACCTTTGGGGCTGGGGAACCAGAAAAAGGGAAATGAATTGTAAATATAGAATATATACAAAAAAAAAAAAAGATAGCAACATGGTGGAAGTGTCTCCAATGATAGACAGGAAGAAAGCCTTGTAGAGATGCACAGCATCATTGGGTGCCAGGGAAATCTATCAACTCGTGACAACACACCACTTCACACTCATTGGTTTGGCTGCAGAGAAAAAGCAAGGTGAAAATAATGGTTGGCGAGGAGGTGGAGAAACAGGCCTTTGTGTGAGTCTGCTGCAGGTGAACAGAGATCAGTCACGATGGCCAACAGTTCCACAGGGTCTCCCAAAGCGAAACGTAGATAGAGTGCCACACAACCTGGCTAGTGAATTTCTAGGTTTAAATCCAATTCCCCTGAAGCAGGGACTTGAGCTTGATACTGACAGACTTGTGTCGGTCTACTGCAGGCTTTGTTTGTTTGTTTGTTTTTTTCATTTTTTTTATTGGATATATTCTATATTTACATTTCATTTCCCTTTTTCTGGTTCCCCGCCCCCCAAAGGTCCCACATGCCCTATTCCCTCCCCCTGCTCCCTCATCCATCCCTTCCCACTTCCCTGTTCTTGTATTCCCCTACACTGATGCTTTGATCCTTTCCAGCACCAGTGTCCACTCCTTTCTTCTTGTCAGACATCATTTGGTATGTGAATTGTGTCTTTGGTATTCCAAGATTCTAGGCTAATATCCACTTATCAGTGAGTGCATACCATGAGTATTCTTTTGAGAGGGTTACCTCACTTAGTATGATGTTCTCCAGCTCCATCCATTTCTCTAAGAATTTCATGAATTCATTGTTTCCAATGGCTGAATAGTACTCCATTGTGTATATATACCACATTTTTTGTATCCATTCCTCCGTTGAGGGACATCTGGGTTCTTTCCAGCTTCTGGCTATTATAAATAAGGCTGCTATGAACACAGTGGAGCATGTATCCTTATTGCAGGCTGGGGAATCTTCTGGGTATATGCCCAGGAGTCACAAAGTGTGCTAAATTTAAGAGTGTGTCAATGAGTGGGTGGATAAACAAAATTTTCTGAATCTTGTTCAGACATTAGAAGAAGTTCTGAAATGTGATACAACATGGAGGAGCCGTGAAAACAGGCAAAGTGACTGGGACACATAACCATTATGTAAAATGGCTACAACGTAGAGTTTTATAGATGGGGGAGCTTAGAATTTTTGAGCAAAGGCGTTGAAGAGAAGGAGGAGTCACTGTTGGCGGTGACAGAATTATTGAGGACGGTGAACGTTTTTTAGAGCAGTTGAAGCAAGGATGACAACATGCCATGAATGCAATTAATGCCACGAAATTGTAGACTCATTATTAAGTGACAGATTTTATGATATACTTTTATCATAATTTTTAAAAAGTAGTAACATACCAGATCCAATTATTTTTATACTTTAAATAATTAATTTTATGATTTATATCTCAAGAATCCATTTGTTAGTCAGAAAGTGTAATTTTTTTTTTGAGACAGGGTCTCTCTACACAGCCCTGGCTGTTCTAGAACCCTGTAAACCAGGCTGGCCTCTGACTCACAGAGATCTGCCTGCCTACTGAGTGCTAGGATTAAAGATGTTTGCCACCATGCTGGCTAGAAAATACCAGTTTTCATGTTGAGAAGAAATAGCAGTGAGACATGAAGTTCTTTGACTCCATAAGCCAAGCTCTGTTTATGGGATTTTAACTTGCTTCACTGGTCTTCTTTTATGATATTTTTCATTGAATATTCTTGCAACACATTCATAAATGTTACTAATATCCTAAAAATAAACTTATAATTTCCTGTTTTCTGCACTTTCACCCGTTTTCTCTTATACTGATTCCTACTTTCTTTTTATTTGATTTTGCATAGTTTTTCAGCTTCTTAAGGGGGAAGTCTTGAACCATTGATTTTAAATTTCAGAAACATTTTAATGTAGGAATTTACAGCTGTCTTGTTGTGTTGCTGAGTTCAGTTACAATATCCACATGCCATATTTTCATTGACATTTACCTCAAGATATTTTCTAATAGTGTAATTTCTTTAACTCATAAATTCATCAGTGACTGACTTGTCTTGAAATGTTGTTATTTACTTTCTAATTTAATTATATTAGAGTGGGATCATCTGGTGTTTCCTGAGAGTTACATAATAGACAATACTCTAGTAAATAGTGCATCGGATACTTCACATTGCAGGCTTCTGAACTTATACAGCAGTGGATATATATATATATATATATGTATGTATGTATGTATGTATGTATGTCATGAACCTGGGTCACAACTCTTTTGGGGGGGGGTCAAATGATCCTTTCACAGGGTCACCTGAGACCATCAGAAAGCACAGATATTTACACTACAATTTGTAACAGTAGCAAAATTACAGCTGTAAATTAGCAATGAGAATAATTTTATGGTTAGGGTCATTAGGGTCACCACAACACAAGGAACAGTACTAAAGGATCCCAGTGTTAGGAAGGTAGAGACTCACTGCTCTATCGGCTCTGTAGCAGTCTTCTGAAATCCCACTGTGGTGTTTCCTACGTGTTCAGACAGCTGCTGGAAAGAGGATGTTAAATCTCTGAGTGTAACTTGGGAGTTGGCAGTTTTCTTCAGGCTGCTCTTACTTTTGCTTTGTTAGTTTTGTCTCACCATTTATCAGTTGCATATATATTTATAGCTTTTAATACTTACTACGAGTGGCTCCTTTAATCATTCTACAGTTTCTCTCTGTCTTTCTGCCTTGAAGTTAACTTTTCCTAATATTAGTAAGGTCCCATGAGCTTTATTAGTCTTATTAACATCAACATAGATCTTATATCTGTATTTTTATTTAAGTTTATCCCAACCTCTGAGTTGGAAGTTTGCTTTATGCTGAGAAATTTTAGTTTGGTTTTTCCTTCTTCACACTTCGGATCAGTTTCTGATTTTCAGTTACAGGCATGTATTTTACTTCTATTTTATTGTAATAACTGATGTGGATGAAGTTATGTGAAGTTACATTCAAATTCTTTTCACTTTCCATTTGCACCTTCTGTTTAAAGTTTTTGTGTTTGCTCGACGTGCTTTTTAATGCTTTCTCTGATTTCTGTTGGGTTAGCTTTCAGCATTGCCACGTATTTCAGCATTACTGTCTTAGGCCCGCCTCATCACTCTCTTGTGATAATATGTTGTCTGTGGGGAAGGAATGTGGCTTCTCTTCACCCTTCATTCCTGATGCCTCAGAACCAACCTTCTACTGTGTGCCTCATCCACTGCTGACACCGGACAGTCCCAACTCCAGACCGGCCTCATGGAGCAGACAAAACACACTTCAGCAGTGTGATTCCACGCTCTCTCCCTCTGGCTATATCTTTACTTCTATGGACACTGTAACTCTCACACTTTATCCACTTTGAATTTAGTAAGTTATTTAAGAAAATAATGAGAAAGTTGTACTCTATTTTCATAGTGATATATATTTTCAATCCGCAACTCTGGTTTTTATGAAATGTACTTCTCCTCAGCCTGACAGATATAACTTTTTTTTAACAGAGCAAACTCTGCTTATGATAAATTTTGTTTTCACTTATGTAATTAAAAAAAATGCTTTTACTCCATTTTGTTTTCGCTGTCTTGTTTGTTTTGAAGGGCTGGCAGTAAACCAAACATTCCGTGAATCTTAAGCGTGTGCTCCACCCCTACACCCCCAGTCTCTGCTCTCTTGGTTAAATGATGTGTCAATGATTGCATTTTTAGAGTGACAGATATGCTTTGCCACTCTCTTGGGTACTTTTGTTGCTTGAGAAAACCCCTTAACAAACGCAGCTCAAGAGAAGCAGAGTTTGTTGGGCTAACGGCTGGAAGGGAAGTCTGTGGACGAGGGGAAGGTGGCAGACGGGCAGGAAGCAGGGGGCGATGAACACCCATCTTGCCTAGCTTTCTCCTCTTGATTCAGTTCAGGACCTCACAGTGGGAGTAACTTTCTGCTTTAATTAACCTATGATCTCTCAGAGATATGCTCACAGGTTTCTCCCGGTTGCCCACATCTCATCTAATGGAGATTAGCAGCCATGGCCAATATCTTTTGATTACCATTACTTACAGTAAAAAAAAAAAAAAAAAAAAAAAAAAAAAAAAAGACAATTCTTATTATTGTTCCCTTATATTCGTCCTGTACCTCCTGTATTTTACTACATTCAAGGTACCCCACCCATTCATTTGTTACTCAGCCGTTTAACCAGGAAGAGTCTAGATACTGATTTTTTGTTTGTTTTTATACCAAGTACTTGGGGGGTTTGTTATGTTTCCTGGATCTGTAGATTGGCATTTTTAAAAATATGATTCAATTGCTTTAAGCCTTTCTTCAAGTATTTTCTTCAGATTTTCTCAGTCTTAATATGACTCTTCCTTTAGGATCTCCAATTATTTACTTTAGACCACTGTATGCTGAAGCGTACCAATTTCTCATCCCCTCCTCATACAGATTAGACCATTTCAGCTGCTCTTCCTTAATATTCACTCTCTGTTCTGCCACCCCTTGAGCTATGGGCCACACCCAGAAATAGTCTTTTATGTTTGGTAGAAGTTCTAGATTTTCCATGTTTCTTTTTATAGCTTTCTTCCCTTTTTCTTTCACTCCTGACTTTGAATCCCTTAAATTTAAGTTCACTGAGGTTTTGTCTGTTTGTTTCATCTTTGAAAGGAGCTCTATACATTTTGTTAGGTTTATTTTCACAAGCTTGCTATAGTATGAACCTTGATTCACTTAATGAAGTAACTGATAAGTAATTCACTTAATGGAGGCATTAAACGGTGGCTCTAGACTCCATGATTGACCTGTGGAGAACATTTGCTTTGTCCTGGTGAGCAGGTATTGCTTAGCAAAACTTTATCTGTTTACAGGCAATTATGGGGCTTTAGACTTGGAGGAAGCAATGGTCAGATCCACCTTTCGGGGTTTATGGATGGGCTTTCTCCAATTGGTTGTAGAATGCTTTTAATTCGAGAGTGTGTCTTTTACTCTCAAGACTATCTTGCAGGTGTACCAAATGGATACAAAGATGTTAATGATCCTGACATAGGTGATTCTGTTGCTGGGATCATGGTGGTCACAGAGCTTGATACAGCTGTTCTGCCTTGCTTCTTCAAGCTACCCCCTGTTTCGTCTCAGCCCCATATCAACTTCTTTCTTTTATTATATGTAAGTACACTGTAGCTGTCTTCAGACATACCAGAAGAGGGCATCAGATCTCATTACACATGGCTGTGAGCCACCATGTAGTTGTCGGGTTTTGAACTCAGGACCTCTGGAAGAGCAGTCGGTGCTCTTAATGGCTGAGCCACCTCTCCCAAGTTCTTTCTTTTAGTTTAGGGCATAGACTCACCTCCCTGAGTGCAGCATGTGCCTCAGCACCGGACTAGACACAGCTCTGCACAGATCTACTTGGCTGCCTCTAGATGAAGCTCTTTCCTCTCCCTTGCAGTGACTTACAGATTCCCAGATAGTTCAGCTACTCTAAAAACATCCCTTCTCCCTCATCTCAGAAAAGCCTCTAGGTTCTGCTTAGAGCCCTCTATCTGGCTTCAGGCAGGAACCTGTCTTAAGAACAAAAGCCTTCTATCAAGGGCTTTCTCTGTGGTTCTTCCTTAGTAAGTACAGCCTCTACCCTGAATGAAAGCAGTTGCCCGGGATATTTTGTAACAAGTTTATAGCTGTCTAATGGTAGGAGGCCTGGTTTAGCATCAGTTACTAAATCATGTCTGGGAGCAGAAAGCTCCTCATAAAAATTTATTATGAGATGGAAGATAATGAGGAGCCAAGTAATATTCCTTCCAGACAATGAATTCATAGCAAAAGACAAGCGTTAGAACATAACAAACCCTAAGATTTCAAGACAAGATTAAAGATATTAAATATATTATACAATAACACAGAAGAACAATATTATAAACAAACAAAATTAAAACTATCCAGAAATAAGATGACAAAATCCAGGACAGGTTTATAATTAAAAAATACTGCAAATCAAAAGAAATTCTAGGAGCATGCAGAAAACAAAACAAAACAAAAACAGAAAAAAAAAGTACTGTCCTAAAATGAATGGAAGGTAAAAAAAAAAAAAAAAAGAAAGAAAGAAAGAAAGAAAAAAAGAAAGACGTTTATACAGGCAAAAATAATAAAACAGCAACAATATCAATAGTAGAATTTTCAGCAAATAACCTCCTAAGCTCTTTAGAGTATGCTTGACAGTTAATAACAAAGCTTATGTCATAGTTAGATAAGGTTTTAAGTGAACAAAACAGAAATTTTACCGCGTAAAAGCAGGAGAGTACGTGTCATAGTGAATGACCTATATTTCATTTCAAATAGCAAATATTCCTTAAAAATGTTTTGAAAACTTTACTATGTACGTTTTAATATCCAATGCAACCAGCAAAATAGATAGGTAGATATTTTTAATGTGTAAAAGATAAATTGTACACATTTCAGTGCACAAAATAAGAAACGAAAGAATTAGTAGTCCTGACACATACCTGTAACCCCAAACCTAAGGAAGGAGAGGAAGAATTAGGAGTTCAAGTCCAGACTTGGATGTGAAGCAAACTCAAGGTCAACCTGGTCTGTATGAGAACTTGTCTCAAAAACAAATAGCACTCCAAACTCTCCAGGCTACTGTCGTGGGTCCCTCCACAGCTTGACGGTAAGACCACATTGCTGAAGATATCACACACTTATGTCATGGAACATGAAAGAAATCTAGCTGGTACTCTACTGGACTCTTCACCTCTACTTGCTAATGTTTGTAGTACTGGAAGGTGCTATGTAAACTACTAGAGAAGAAGAGAAATAGCCATCAATCTCACCCAGCTACAAACACTGTGACATAATAATGACCTGTCTGGATGATGTGCCCATTGTAGCAAAGAAGCATGACTGCTATGGAAGTCGCCAACTACTCTTTGATTAAATTTAGGCCTACTCCATAATATATAACACATATCCGATATTGTTAATAAGGCCAGGAACCTGAGGCTACCAAGCGAAGAACTTGGATAGGAAGGAAAAAGAAAAAAAAAAAAACCTGGACTGTTGTTCATCCAAATGACCATAGCAATAAAATAACTTCTAATGAAAAAGTAGAGATGATAAAAAGAAAATAATAAAAGTGTATATTTACAAATAAAAGAGTCAATAATTACATTAAATATAAATGGCCTAACAATCTTCAAAACTGAGATTGTAAGAATGAATTTAAAATGGCATGGCTACAAGAAACTCAATTTAACATATGAAAGGTACTCTATAGGACTGGAACTCACTCTGTAGACCAGGCTGACCTTGAACTGAGAAATCTGCCTGCCTCTGCCTCCCAAATGCTGGGAGTACAGGCGTGCACCACCACTGCTCGAAATAAATCTTAAAAAAAAGAAAGGTACACTATAAACTAGAGAATTAAAAGCATAGATATACTTAAGCCATACAAACACAAATCAAAAGAAGCTTGAAGTATTATGCTAATGTCAAATAAAGTATAAAAATGTTCATAAAGATTAATTCTCCAAGAAAATACAACACATTTAAATGTGTATGTCCAGAGCAATGGAGCTCGAAAATCCATGGCACAAAACTTAAATAGCGAAAAGAAGAAAAGGAAATGTAATTAATTTAACATTTCAATATTCTTTTCCAGCAATATAAAGAACCAGTAGAGAGAAATTAGTAAGACATTGAAGAATCAAGCCAGACTGACATGAAATGAGGTCTAATTGACATGGATAAAACTTTCTAGTCAAGTCTATGAGAAACTACATTCTTATTCTCATACAGAAATATTCTCCAACATTGATCATATTCTGGGTCATTAAACTAATGAATTTTAAATCACTGAAATTCAGTGACATGATCTCTGAATACAATGTAATCAACTAGAACCTAACCAAATAAATAAATAAATAAATAAATAAATAAATAAAACTCTAAACATGCTTGGGAATTTTAATAGTAATCTAAAACATCAAAATTTGTAGGGTGACGATAAGATAGTGTTTAGTCGAACATTATAAAAGACATTAGAAATGAAGAATTTTTCTAAGTCAATAACAAAAGCTCTTACCTTACAAAATACAAGAAGAGAGCCGGGCGGCGGTGGTGGCGCACGCCTTTAATCCCAGCACTTGGGAGGCAGAGGCAGGCGGATTTCTGAGTTTGAGGCCAGCCTGGTCTACAGAGTGAGTTCCAGGACAGCCAGGGCTACACAGAGAAACCCTGTCTCGAAAAATCAAAAAAAAAAATACAAGAAGAGAAAACAGCTGGAAAAGATGGATGAGAGGAAATAACAAAGGTAAAAAAGGAGGAAGACAAATGTGAGTTTATGAGAAAGAAACAATAAAAAGGTCAGCAAAAATCTAATATCCAGCTTCTGGAGATTTCAAAGCAGTAAATCCTGGTCTGTAGTGATGACTCAGTGGCTAAGAGACTTGGTTGTTCCTTCTGAGGATCCAGGCTCAGTTCCCAGCATACATATGGCCAATCACAACTGTCCGTAACTCCACTTACAGGGAATAAAGTGCTCTCTTCCAGCCTCTCTAGGAAGCAGTCATGGAAGTAGTAGACAGATAAATATGCAGGCAAAACAGTCGAGCATATAAAATTAAATTAATTTTTTATAAAAAGAAAAAAAAGAAAAAATATAAAAGAAAGTAAAATCTACAAATCAAGACCCTTTCTATGAGTTAAGAGGAAAGCACACTATGTTAACTTAAAGTTAGTCATCCAGATTAATCCAACTGATCCTATTCTCTGATAACAATTATATTTTTGGAATGTATTTATTTTATAACTGACTAAAATGTCAATAAGAATCACACATTTTCAAATCTTGTACTGATCTATGTATCCCCAAATTCGAAAAGGTCAGTAGAATTTATCTATAGCATCATTTAAATGTAATGTGCTTTAGACAAGGAAATTACAATTTTTCAATGGCTTTTTAATACTTTAAGTTTGATCTTATGTTTATTTCTTTCTCAATTAATTTTTCTAATTTACAATTATCCAAAAGTCTAGCCCACCAGTTAAGAGCACTGGCTGCTTGTCCAGAGGACATGGGTTGAATTTCAAGCCCCCACATGGAAGCTTACAATCACCTGTAACCTTAGCTCTGGAGATCAGACACTCTCTTAGGTGTACTAACAGACAAAATACCTGTGCACACAAAATAAGTAAATATAGATGGTAGATAGAGACATGATAGATGATAGATAGGTTTAGACGAGAGATGATACATATAAATAATACATATAGATGATAAATATAGATAGATATAGATTTATTGCTAAAACTATTTTATTTGCAATGTTTTAAAATTATGATTACATAATTTCCCCCTCCCTTTCTTCTCTCCAATGTCTTCTATGCTTCTCTCCATTTCATGCCATCTTTTTCTTGAGTCGTTATTGTTACATATAGGTGTGCTCGTAAATGAATATATAAATACAACCTATTAAGTCCATCTAGAGTTGGTTGTGTGCATGGCATTCAGGCTGAGCACATGGTATTGGACTCATTCCTGGGAAACACTGATTCTCTGTCTCTCACAAGGCCTTAGTTTTCTGAGCTTTTTGTACAGGGTCAGGCCCCATGATGCTCGCCCATTCACATTAGCATGCCTTTTTCTTTTATCATCGTCTGGTCCTGCTTTGGCAGCCATATTGTTGAGATTTCATGGGTGTCGCTTCCTTGACATTTCTGGGAGACAAAATCAGTGTGAGGACGTGTGAAGCGATTAAACATGCAATTGCTCAGAAAACTGAGTTCACAAGAGTCTAGAGAAATACAGACTCTTGTAATCGATCTATAAATTATTGTGAAAATAAAATTATATTTCAGATTATATAAAACATTTATGAGTTTGTTTTAAAACTAACCAAGCTACTTTGGAGAAGTATTTCAAGATTATATTCAAAACCTCAATGTAGTTAATTCTCCTTTTTTTTTTCTTTTTTTAAAAAATACTATCCATTTGCTAGCCCATTTATTGAGGGTTGTTTGTTTCTTGGTATTTAGTCTTTTGGGTTCTTTATGTATTCTAGATATTAATCCTCTATCAGATAGGTAGAGTACCCGCATGGAAGCTTACAATCCTGACAACAACTGACAAGCAGGATTTCCTGACAAATGGCATCCTGCTCAAAGGCCCTTGCTCCTGCATATGCTTCGTGTGTTTCTAACCTTTCCATTCCGCAGTTTCAACTCTTACATTCTAAACCAGATTTCAAACTACTCTCTGGTCATTTCTGATGGGTTTTCTGAGGGTCTTGTCTCTGCAATGTATAGTGCAGTCAGCAAGTCACCAGAGAGTATTCTAGTGCTGCAGTTATTCTCATCCTTACGAAATGGAAGCCTGATGTTGAAAGAGAAGGTACCACGCAGTACTGCACAGATGCAAACACTGATACTCTCTTGTATCTGAGTCCCACAATTTGAAGTACAAATTCAAGATACATGATTAATTATTGCATCCTAATTATTACTAAAAATAATATTATTGTTTTAATCTTCCTTGGGAGATGTAGAGAACTATCTAGTCATTGCAGATAAAGTACAACAGACCAAAAAAAAATGATTCTGTCCAAATCCAGTGTAGTAAACTAATAAGTTTGTTGAGGTTCTAACGAATTTACTGGGGTTACTTGTAGGATCATGGCTGACTTAGGGAAGATGCTTCACTTAAATCACACACTAGAACAGATGGTGGCTTATAAAGGCTGTATCACTAGCGTCTCTCCACTTCAGAGTCAAATTCTTGCTTCCTATATGGTCTACCATTTCCCAAGACCATTTGCAGCTAGAAGCAGGACGTAGTGGCTAGAAGCTCAGGTGAGTTTCTGACAACTATCCCCTTTCCGGAAGAGAATGCAAGATGCCCTGTTAGCATTACCAAAGCTCTGTCCACCCGTGTGCTGCTCTGCTTGTTTCCTTGTCATGAATGTAGGCTGGAGTATTAGTCACTGTGTCACAACCGTAATATATCTATAGTAAATGCATACAGCAGACATGTACGCATTTCTTGTTCAGTCTGATAAAAGAAAAAATGAAAAGCAGTGTTCAGGGCAGCAACCAGGTCATCTCAGAGCCCGGATATTGGTCTCTTTTCATCTCTTGCTAAAAGAAACCAAGATTTTATTTGTTTGATGTTATTTCATACATGATAGCTCTATTATCTGTGGTAAGTATGTAAGATCCCCATGAAAGAACTTTCCCACCAAATAGTCTGGAAGTATCTAAAATGTCCAGTTTCAAGGCAAACAACTCAGAAGCCAGTGTGAAGGCAACACACAGGCCAAAAGTGGGGCAAATTCATGTCTGGTAAGATGATAATTATGTAACATTGCAATGGGTTAAAATAATCAAAACTTAACTCCCTGAACTCATGGTAACAGCCATAAGTCTAATAAGAAGATTGTGGAGAGCTGACTAAATATTTTCAAAAGCAGGAAATAAGTGCCTTCCCTGGTCTTTGCCTTTTCAAGATGTTCAAATAATGGATACGGGGTAGTATCTGTGCACAATAGCTAGTACATGAAAAGTAATGCTAGAAATAGAATAGCACTATTTTATATCATCATTAAACCAAGTATTATACACCAGAGTTATTAAGGAAAGATAGAAGAACCCAATACAGTTCCAGGGAGTCAGGGAAGTCCTGAGTGAGTGGAGTACTAAGTGAATATGTACTGTTGACATGGGTACAGCCACGTATGTCAAGAACTCGAGAACTTCCACCTCAGAGGGGCAGCAAAGCCTTCCCAGGGGACCGGATGCAAGTGTTGACATTGTATGAAGAAAACACTCATCACAGCTTCCCCATCCTCAGATACTTACAGTCTGAAGACTGATCCCCTACAGAGACTGCTCCTATCTAGCTAAACCTGTCACCTTGATCCAGATCTATACCACAAACCCTCCCTGTTTCTATGTATGCAGTGACTCTGCCTCCGTTTAGTGGTATGCAACAGCAAGCCTCTTTGCTCAAATCTATATCATAAGCATGCTGAGTTTCCAGGAGCGTGGTGGTCTCTCCAACAGAAGGTCAGAGCACCCGTACTAGCTTTCCATCTGTATCAATGTCTTTTCCTCATTTTTTCACCACCCTAGTCAGGCCTGTCCCTACAGTCGTGCTGGATACAGTATACAGCTCTGCCATGGCAGCAACGTCTCTGAGTCCAGGGGACAATATGCGAAATCTGTAGGGGCGGAGGGCACCACGAGAGGAGTACAGAAAAACTCAGAGTGGAGGAAACCTCACAGTCCAAAGGCCTGAACTATTCAGCAGAAGAACTACAAGAGAAGTGTTGGAGACTCACAAGTAAAAGAGGCCGGTGAGACTGAGACAGACGCATGGGTGGAGAAAGACGGGCGTATAGAAGGAGGCGGGAACAGAGATAATGCCAGTCAGTGAGACTAGCCTGCTCTGGGGATGCGTACATAAGAAGACCACGGGGACACAGGTGAAAAGCAGTAGGAAATGGGGACAAGAGTTGCTCTGTGGGAAAAGAGATGGGGCTTGAGATTGGGGTGGGAAAACAGAATGACTTTGGGGGGAGTTGAAAAGTACCCAGATGGCAGTTGTGAGAATTTTGTCTTACATAGCTCATTAAGGGGTGTGTGTGTGTGTGTGTGTGTGTGTGTGTGTGTGTGTGTGTGTGTTGGTATGACATATTTTCAAGTTTGTGCAGAGAGACAAAAAAGAAAAGCAGTTTATTTTTTTTTCCTTCTACCCACAGTCCCCATCCCACAAAAGGTGCCAACATCACCGTTCCTTGTGGTTGCTTTGTAGCTGCAGTAAACAGCTAGATTTATCATTTTCATCTTGAATAATCTTGCTTTGCAGAGATCATCCGTCTTTATCTCAGTTCTTATCAGTTGTGTGGATCTGACTTTACCCCCGAGGTCACTTGCTTCCCTAGTGGCAGAATTTGCATGAAGATCAGGAATAGATAGGAATCAGGTCAGAGGAAGACAGCAAGAGAAATGCTTCTGGTCTTAAATAATGGTGTGTGTGTGTGTGTCTGTGTGTGTGTGTGTGTGTATACAAGTGTGAGTGTGTGTGTGCATGTGCGTGTGCGTGTGTATGTGTGTGTACATGTGCGCATGAGTGTGTGTGTGTTTGTGTTTTTTTTTTTTTTGTGTGTGTGTAGGGCATGTGGGCTGCGCTACCAGATGGGCATAAGAACTGGTGAAGTGGGCGTGCTCGACCCCCTCCCCCATCCCCCCAGAAATCTCAGAGGTCTGAGAGGACTGGCATGCAGCTGACCCCTCCCAGGTCCTCTTGCCTGCTCTGGAACATGTAACCATGACCACCAACTGAGAGGTCCATGGGCACTCAGTCAGGTAGCGTAGCACCTGGAGTTCTTCTCTATGCTAATGAGGTAGCTAGATACCCTTAACCTGCAGCCAGCTAATGACCTTCTCCTCTGGGATAGTCTCATGACCTCCCCCCCACCCCTCACTTCCCCCCACAAAAGTGTATAATCCCTGGTTCACACTGAATAAAGTGTATGTGCCCACATCCACCCCCAATAAAGCGTTATGAACAAGCAAGGATCATCTCAGAGAGATGCTTCACTAAAGATCGCCACAGGAAATGCCTTTGCCTAAACTAGCTGTGACACAAAGACTCCTTCTCTTGTCGCCCACTCTTCTAGCACTCGGCACTCGCTCCCAATCAGACCAGAATCCTGCCCATCCTGGGCTCTGCTTTCCCCTTCCGGCCTGGCATGCAGTGTGATGACCAGAGGGGAAACATGGACCAGGGTCAGACACCCATACCTGACTTCCTCTCCGGACCAGTGTGCCGATGTCCAAACACCCCTGGAAAGAGGCAAAATACCAACCATACCGCACAAGTGTATGTGCACATGACAACAGAGGACAATTTGCTGGAGTCATTTCTCCCCTTGTACCACATAGGTTCTGGGATTGAGCTTTGGTTAGAGGCTTTCCCAGCAAGTACCCAGACCGCATGAGCCATCTGAGCAGCCCAAAAAAGTCTAGTAAGCCTTTGATAATGTCATCTTCCTCATCTCTATTCCTGAAGCCGTTAACCAACCACCTTGACAATTTTCAAGACACTGAGCCACCTTTGAATTACAAGAAAACTTCCATCTTGGATAGTATGTGCTTTAGAAATTCTATGATATATTATTTGACTATACCTCTTTAAGAATTCTACAGTCACTTCAATAAGCAGGCATACTTTGTTGTATAGCGCAAGTCTCTAGAATCTTCATGCCTTCACATAAACAGAACAAGCAGGGGTGCCATGGAGTTTATTTGATGTAACGGGTTGACTCACAAATTGTTTTAAGCTAGGGCTATCAATTTGGAGATAGTTCATTAGAAGAAATTGAAAAATCTATCATAACCATTAATCTAGCATGCTTTCCCTCCATTTTTAAAGTTAGTTTTAGTCATTTGTTTATAAAACATCTATTTCAAACAGGAATTTTTTTAAAAGAAAATGTAGATTTCTGAAAATTTGATCCTATATATTCTAATATTTAGGATCATATATGTATATATGTACATATATGATCTATTTTATTATTATATGTATAATTTTTAAGATAGGTGTAACAAACATTTATTTTGTACAATTTCCCCAAAAGTAAAATCTTGGTTTTCCTCATTTCTTTACTCCATATTCTAATTTATTACTGTCTGTTTTGCTTGTCCTTTTCCTACTTCGATCTAGTTCTGATAATGAATATACTTACCCTTTATTCTATTATAATAAAATTACAAGGAGATGAGTTTTGTTCTGACCAAATATCTGGCTACATTACTCAGTAGCTATAATAGTAGCTGCCCTATTATATTCTAAGCAGTTTATCATTTCTGATTTAACCTCTGGTCAAGAATTAATTTGAGACATAGTTGTGTCTTTTTTCTAAGTTCCTTGATGTTTATTAAAGGCAAACTGGCATGCATTTCAAAGTGCTACAAGTTGTTTGATTTTTTTTTTTAAAAAATCATGTTTTAATTGGGATTTTTTTTAAAATTGTGTGTCTGTGAGTGGTGTGTGCATGTGAATGCAGGGCTCTTTGACACTCTGGAAGAAGACGGTGACAGATTCCCTGGAGCTGGAGTCACAGGCCATTGTGAGAAGCCTGATCTCGGTGCTGGGAATTGAATTTTGAGTCCTCCCTAAGAGCAGTGCCTGCTCTTCACTGGCCAGGCCCTGTTTTACTTTCAAATTATGTTATACTCTTATAAATTGTAATGTTTAAAGATGAATAGGTTGATGGTGGTCACATTTGAAAACCATTAAACTGCACACGCGTGGAGTGGCCCGGGTGTGGCATCCCCTCAATAGGGTAAGGATGGAAGGTGCTTAGCCCCTGTGCGTGTGGCAGACAATTGCCATGGAACCCAGGGGAGTCCTGGCGTGCACACGGTCCCTGTTACAAACCTTTCATCAGTCCAGGGTGGCACACAGGGTCAGAATTTACCAATACCAATCAAAGCAGGACCTCATCCCCCTGGCCCGGCTGTGGTGATGTCATCTGAGCTAGAGTGACTAGTGAATGTCCTGTGGTCACATTTGGACAACGCCATCTGTGGAAAGATGTAATAAGGGGCAGAAAGGGTAGGCAGCAAAACCCAACGGCATCCTGGCCATTGTTGTCTAAAACTAAATGCGTCTAAGTACTTGTCTTTTTACCAGAAAAATCCCATTTGCTTATACAAGCTCCATCTGGGCTTCCTCTTCTAGCCACCCCTCCCCATCTTGATCAATTCAGAATTTAACAAAAATGCATAGTGGCCTAGCCTACTCTGCACTATGGATCTGCATACCCAGGACACAGGTGGAACACACAAAGGCATGACGTTGGCTGCCGGCACTTGCATTGTTGGCTAATTAAGCTTCTATTGCCCACAGGGAGGAAAATCTGCCTGCGTTCTTCTGAAAGAGTGGAAGGTAGGTATCGGCAGAACACACATCGTTGACGTGGCACATATTGCAGCAGGAACCCAACTGAGAGCAGAGTCACTGGTACCCGGGGTATCGCCGTGCCCTTATCGTTGGATCTCAGCAATTTCACAGGGACCCTGGAGCTTACAAGAGTGATTCATCAATCATCCATGCAGTGATGCGGGATTAATGGATGTGTTCAAAGGCATCTAGGCCCTGACAAAGTCCCGCCTTCTGAGGATGGCTTGCTGTTTGAAGCCCATCCTCCAGCAAGGCTTATGGAGATCAATAAGCATCCTGGGGCACCGAGGACACACTCCTCTCTTTCATGTTTTCCTTTGCATAATGACAAAAACAAATCTAGGGGCATTTGGAGTACTTGTCTCCCTGTAAAAACAGCCCTTCGGGGGCCCATGGGTAAATGTGTTAAATTAGGTAAACCTTAACTCGTGGACCTTTCCTGTTCAGAAGAGGAACTCATGTATATTTTAAGGATCGGATACAAAAAGCAGGAACCAGAGGGAAACATCAGCTTAACCTTTAAAAGGACACCGAGAGAAAAATGCATTCCTCTGTAGACGGGCCGTGCTGTATGGAAATGTCTCTTAAAATAAAGCGTGGAAGAACTCCCATTAGTGAATCAAAACACAAAAGCAGAGCTTACTGTTGCAGAAGAGTTGTCAATTAACCAAAGGGGTCCCTTTATTCCACCAGGAGCACACTCTCTGTGCCCACGGGCTTCCGTATGTTTATTGATTGACGCTATAGGGATAGTTCAGAAAGCTATCTGAACTATGAAATATGCAGTAAATCTCAAGTTTGGAGTAGTTTAGGAACATGCTTCCCTGTACTCACGTCAGAATTCTTGCCTTAATAAAGATGTAGAGAGCGTTTTTCCACTGAAAGAAGTGTTTGATTTCTTTTTTTAAAAAAGATACACACACACACACACACACACACACACACACACACACACACACACAGAGATGGTTGTAAGCCACCATGTGGTTGCTGGGATTTGAACTCAGGACCTTTGGAAGAGTAGTCAGTGCTTTTAACCACTAAGCCATCTCTCCAGCCCACGTTTTGATTTCTTAACTGTTATCATCTTTGCTCATAAGGGGTCAGCAGGCCCAGGAATGGATATGTGAATTGTTGGAGGTCGGACTAGCTGCAGGTGTTAGAGACCAATTTCCCGTTAGCCCTCAGCTATGTGCTATAAATTTGACTTTTTGTTATAAGGTTAAACGGGTGGCATTTCAATAGGAGCTCACAAAAAATAAACTCCAGCCTCAGGAAAGACAGTGCGCTTGGAAAATGCCATCTAAGCCAAACTTGGAATGATCAAAGGTCCAACACCTTCGCTCTGCCCTGATGGCATTCCTAGGACACCCTCCTGGGGTAAGGACCCTGCTGACTCAGCACACCGTAGGCTAGGAATGGACCACCCGATGCTGTTAACCTCCAGCTCCTGGTTTGAAGTCTGTTAGATTCTTGAATTTCATCCTCTAACTCCTTCAAAAACTGTCTCTATGGCTCAAACTCAGTCATTCTGCCCCTTTGTTATGTAAAAGAAGCCTGTGTGATTTTACATGGACTATAGCTCTGTGAGGAATGCAAAAGCCTGGACTCAACTTCCACTGAAGTCAAATAAGAATAGGAAATAAGGAGGATGTTTGCCTTAGGAGTTGGGGGGATTCTGGGTATGGCTTGTTTGGGTTCCCGAAATGCTGTAGATCTGATCAGTGGCAGAACCTCACAAGTTGGGATGGTGGGTGACTGCATTTAATGTGAGAATGGCCCCAGGGAGGAACCGTGTCTTATGTATCCTTTCTCCTTTAACAACTCTCATCTTGGGGCTGGAGAGATGGCTCAGAGTTTTTTTTTTTTTTTTTTTTTTTTTTTTTTTTAAAAGCCCTTCCAGAGGTCCAGAGGTCCTGAGTTTAATTCCCAGCAAACACAGTGGCTCACAACCATCTATAATGAGATCTGGTGTCCTCTTCTGGTATGCAGGCATACATGAAGGCAGGACACTGTATACATAATAAATGAATAAATCTTCTTAAAAAATAAAAAAAATAATGAAAACTCTCATTTTAATGTCCTGTATGTGACCTCTTACAATTACTTTGGATTTTATTCCTTTAGAGAAATTTTCATTGCAGGAATAAAGAGGATTGTATGGCCATGTTATAAGAGAAAATTAGTTCTAAAAGGCAAAAAAGAAAAGGAAGGGAAACAAATTGTTTATTTATCTTCATACTTAGTTAAATAGTTAACCTTTGGTTTGGGGTCTTATCGAATAACCTGGTCATCTTAAACTCTGTATAACTATGTAGGATAATTTTCCCTTAGCTTTTGGTATGGAAGTTGTGTTGACGAGGCATCTGTTGGGACTGTGCACCTACCCCTCCCCAAACTGTGGTCACTTATTCTCTGTTCTTTGACCTTTGTAATGGTCTCTGTCTGGTGCACAAAGAAGCTTCCTTGATGAAGAGGTGAGAGCAGGCCATTAGAAAACAGAACACACAATTCTCCTCCAGGGTCTGTAACCTTGCCAGGCTTTGATAGATTGTTAGGTTTATAGTTCCAGGCATGGATTGCTTTTTGTTGAGTAGGTCTTAAGTCTAATTAGTCAGCCATTGGCAACCCCCAAATTCTAAGTGTCATTCTTACACCCCTTAGCTACCTTGTCCTGCTTGTTGTTCATTATCGTGATTCATAGGCTTTGCTGGGAAGGACTCCCATGGCTCTTCTTCCTCAGTAGCTGACAGAGCACCTTCCAAAACTGTGAGCGACCGTCCTCAGCACAAAAACTTCCAGGTCCACTTCAGCTTGCTTCCTGGAAGCTGAAGTGTCCCAGGTGTGCGGAAGCTTCATATATTTATAATATGTAAAAAATAAAATGTCTCTCTGTGGCTTTCTTGGTTTAGTCCCTCCTCCCTCCCCTCTAGTTCCTACTCCTGCATTTTAATTTATTCTTTCAGGGGACCCATGCCTCAACACCCCCTCTTTGCACCTCCTTACTTTCCCCAGGGTCCAGTTTACTTTTCTGATTTCTGTGGTTACTCGAGGTTATAGACTTGTAACAGTAATCATTTGCAGTTCCACTCTATGCTCCCAGAGGGTGTGTATGCCTCCTTCGTACCCACCCAAGAGCTCTGGATTCATGAATGAAAGACAATCACAGGCAACTTTCATATTTCAGTATGCCTTGACTAGCTCAATGGCTGGACTAATACTCTCCCCTCCGATATTCCTCAGTTAAGTCTTGCCTAATCTGTATTTCGTCTCTGCTACCCCAGACCTAATCGGGGTAATGGCCCCTGGAGCTGCTTTCCCTGATTCTTAAATGTTGGTGGGCTCTCCCTCCTGTACCTTTTACTGCATGGTCTGTCTCCTTCACCCTCCTAATGGCAGAATCCCTTTTCCTCTCTCTCTGCATTTTTTGCCCGGAATTCTAAAAGTCCTGCCTATATCCCCCTACTCAGCCATTGGCCACTGGCTCTTTATTGACCAGTCAAAAACACCGACAGTTGGCAGGGTCCTGAAGTGAACATAAACACAAATCCAGTTCTCGACATAGACTCACATCTGAAGATTTGCAGCTAGGGTCTGTATGCAGCTTCGTATTCCTGGGTCTGGCTCATCACATTCAAATCTGATTCTTTTCGTTTAGTTTGTTTCTTTTTCCTTCATGAGAAAAAGTTCACAGTCTAAAATCCATGTCTGGCTGCATTGTCTGACCCAAGATCATCCTTGAATGTTCCCCCAGATCATGGATGTCACCACACACAGTTTAGGTGAGCATCCCAGAACACCAGTCAGCCAAATTCCCAGTGCAACCTCCAGGATTTCCTTCTCTCCCTGGATCTGTCCATCACCATCCTTCCTCTCAACATCCCCGTCTCTTTGTCCCACATTCTCAGTGGACAGTCAGGAGGTTCCTCCTCCTGTGTCCCCCATCCTGCTGTCTTCAGCATCCTGCAAAGCATGCTGTGAACAGCTCGTTGTTATAAAACCTTTCTCCCTGAGCCTTAGTAGCCTACTCTTAGCACTCTCCATAATCTTCTCCAGTACACACACACACACACACACACACACACACACACACAGAGAGAGAGAGAGAGAGAGAGAGAGAGAGGCTAAATTTGAAAGACCTTGCCCATTTGTCTTTTAAAGTTGTACACTTTACTTTTGGCCTCCTAGATTTTTTTCCAGATTTTGAAATAGTGTGGTTATTTCTAGTTCTTCAAAACTTCCATTCATTCTTAACAGTCTGGTCTGGGTTTGTGATGCCTGAGGTTTTTCTAGGTTGAAATACACATGTGTTGTCTGTCCAGAAATCCCACATTTTACATACCAACAGGCTTCCTGAGACTTGCCAGCATGCACGCCTTCACATCTTTTTATGGCATTGTTCAGTTACTAAAAGTCTAAGATTTGCTAACACTCAACACTTTCATAACTGAACAACCTCATTCTGATTCCAAGTTAATGTTATTCATCCCAGATTATCTAGTTTGAACTGTCTAACCAGGAGTGAACCTCACCACACCCACCCTGTTCTTATCCACTAGAGATCAAATGCAGCCATCTCACAACTATGAAACTCCCCTGTGTCAGACTGTCTTTGACATCATTACACTGAGGGTTTATGTGCACCTTTGACCCAATGCCTGGAGTCTGACCCCAGCTGGCTTCTCAAGGACATGGCCTTTCTGCACGGATTCTTTGTCGGTGTGAATACAGTTTGCTATCTAGTTTTGGCCTCTCTCATGATTTCAGAAAATATACTTTTCATTTTTAGTCCTATATAATTCAGATACCAATAATTATAGTTATGGGATTAGATGCCTACATTTTTTTCACAAGTAGCTCTTCAGTCAAATATGTATATAATGAAAGAAAGTAACAGATCATCCCCAGCTCCATCCATGGCTGCTGCACTGAGCACAGTGCTTTATACACAGCAGGCAGTGGACCCACTTGAATGACTTTAAATAGAAAGTACTGGCTTTTCTTTATTACTAGATTCTTCTAGCTGCAGTCTGAACCCCAACAATCCATGTCATCCGAGCAAACGCACCCACTGTCATTTACTGAATGCTGATTCCAAGCTTCTCTCTACGTCCATAAGGACATGATAAAGGGTTTTGAAGCATGCCTCTGTCTCTATGTTGCTCACATTTTACTTCCATGGCCTGGCTTCTCACACAGTCTACTTTCACGAGGCCGTCTCTGGGAGGTATGTGCACCCTAGGAAGAAACAGAAAGTTTTACCGCCTGTCTTCTACCATGACATGCAGCTGTCACCAAGATCTATTTGATTTCCAAGCTGTAATGAGTAATGGACACGCCATCTTGGTGCCAGTGTAAATGTATATGGCATTAACTTGTGCATGGACAAGGAGGCTGACCAACCACAGACACTCTGGATTAGATCTAGAGCAAGTGGATGACGGGATGTCCAAGAAGAAGGACAAGCCAAGAGGAGGAGGGGAGAAAAGAGTGAGAAAGTCCAGATGAGCACACCTGGCTCATGTGGCAGACACCCATGTGCTCAAAGACGCACGGAAGGATGAAAGGTATGAAGAAACCCCGGGAGGATGAAAGCACTTCGAGATCAACCTATTCTGGTCGACCACACGCAGTTATTTCTCATGCTTGCCACTCAAGTCTGCAAAGACGGACTGGGTTATTCAGAGCTAAAGGATGAATCAAGTTCCAAGTGAGAAGAAATCTTCACACAGTGGAAGACGGTTGCCAATGAGATATAATTTTCCGTCTTGGTGTGAGTTATGATCTGAGCTGAGGAAGCTTGGGTGAAGTAAATTAGCTTATACAATCCAAATGGTGAAGAACGGGTGACAGGGGTGGATAAAGGGTGGATAAAGGGTTTTCCAAGAGGGAAATGATTCTAGGCCACAGTTTCAAGGTCTGAAATTTTCTTATGTGTTGGGCCTTGCAACGGAAGCTGTGGGAATACTGCTAGCCATTGGGTTAGAGGCTCACGTTACCCATTTTCACCTAAAGAGAAGGCAAGGAATGATCATATGCTGCTGGAGGTACTGAAATAAAAAGGAAAACATTAGACACATAAGCGAGTTGAAGAAAGCAAGCTTCATGGATCTCCATGGGGCAGCAAGCTGAGTATACAGGGCAATAAGAGGCACCATGTTCAGGGTACAGTGGCCCATGGGAAATTTTCCCTGAAGATGCTGTCCTACCAATGGAGTTGCCTTCCGATTACATTTACCCTGTCACTGACTTGGTTTTGTGAAAACAAATGCTCTTTATCTGTGGCTGATTATTTTTGAGAAGACAAACTCCAACTGCTGTCAAACCAGAGCCAAGGGGAAGTTAAAGCTTTGCCAAAAACATTTCATCAGCCAACAGCCCATCCATGATATGTGGGCTCTTTAACTGGCTGTGAACTGAACTTCACCTTTGGCATTAAATGCATTTTTAATTTTCACCATTTCACTATTTACAAAAGTTGTAAATACTGCAGTGATCTTGTTAAGAAACCATTGAAGTGTGCCGGGCGGTGGTGGCGCACGCCTTTAATCCCAGCACTTGGGAGGCAGAGGCAGGCGGATTTCTGAGTTCGAGGCCAGCCTGGTCTACAGAGTGAGTTCCAGGACAGCCAAGGCTACACAGAGAAACCCTGTCTCGAAAAACCAAAAAAAAAAAACAAAACAAAAAAAAAAAAAAAAAAAAAAAAAAAAAAAGAAACCACTGAAGTGGCCATGGGGCTGACACAGGAAGAAGACAATGCCAGCAGACCTTGATAAGCATTTGAGAGGCTCCCTATTCTTTGAATATGTAGATCAAAGGAGGACGGAAGAAGATGGAGGAGTGTGAAGAAGGTTGGAGGGTGAGGGAGGAGGGTGGAGGAAGGTGGAGGAAGGTGGAGGAGGATGGAGGAAGATGGAGGGGGATGGAGGGGGATGGAGGAGGTTGGAGGAGGATGGAGGGGGTGCAAGAGGATGAAGAAAGTTGGAGGAAGGTAGAGGAGGATGGAGAAGGTGATAGAGGATGGAAGAGGATGGAGGGGATGGAGGGGAATGGAGGAGGATGGAGGAGGGTAGAGGAGGATGAAGGAGGGTGGAGGAGGATGGAGGAGGGTGGAGGAGGGTGGAGGAGGATGAAGGAAGGTGGAGGAGGATGGAGGAGGGTAGAAGAGGATGGAGGAGGATGGAGGGGATGGAGGAGGATGGAGGAGGGTAGAGGAAGGTGGAGGAGTGTAGAGGAGGATGGGGGAGGGTGGAGGAGGATGGGGAGGGTGGAGGAGGGTAGAGGAGGATGGAGGGGGTGGAGGAGGATGGAGGAGGCTAGAGGAGGATGGAGGAGGGTAGAGGAGGATGGAGGAGGATGGAGGAGGGTGGAGGAGGGTGGAGGAGGGTGGAGGAGGGTAGAGGAGGGTGGAGGAGGGTGGAGGAGGACGAAGGAGGGTGGAGGAGGATGAAGGAGGATGGAGAAGGATGGAGGAGGGTGGAGGAGGGTGGAGGAGGGTAGAAGAGGATGGAGGAGGATGGAGGGGATGGAGGAGGGTAGAGGAAGGTGGAGGAGTGTAGAGGAGGATGGGGGAGGGTGGAGGAGGATGGGGAGGGTGGAGGAGGGTAGAGGAGGATGGAGGGGGTGGAGGAGGATGGAGGAGGATGAAGGAGGGTAGAGGAGGATGAAGGAGGATGGAGAAGGATGGAGGAGGGTGGAGGAGGGTGGAGGAAGGTGGAGGAGGATGGAGGAGGGTGGAAGAGGGTGGAGGAGGGTGGAGGAGGGTGGAGGAGGGTGGAGGAGCCCACACCTTTCAGAAGACTGGCATGATTCTGTTGCCTTAGCCCCTCCAGTTCACCTCTTCCCCAGGATTGCTGCTGGAGGCTTCAAGGCTGTGCTTTTAGTTCTGTGGCTCTAACATGAGGAAAGCTCTATTTACATGCACTAAGTCCACCCAGAACTCCCTGTGATGAGGGATGTAGAAGGAAGGCTATTTTAGGAGATGTGAGAACTAACGAATGAATGACTCGATGACCCCTGGTGGGCTCTAGTCTATATCAGTTAAAGAGACTAAGACATTTAGGTGGAATCAAAGACAGGACAATTTTCTAGAAAGTACAGCAAATGGATGTATGTTTTCAATCCCGCCTCAAGTCACTGAAGAAAGGTTGCGAGGACGCTGTGTGCTGCCATAAAAAAAACTGAGGTCTCTCTGTAGGGCTGTTGAGAAAAGTACAAGATAAAGAAATTTCATTACAATAAAAATAAGTGGAAATAGGTGCCAGGCTGGGTCTGCTTTTCTCCTTCTTTCCTCCACATATCCAGGCACTGCTGTGTACCTGTATGGGCTGGTAGGAATGGAGCTGAGCAGGAGCAGGTGAGTGAGGCAGGATCTCTGCCTGCGTGAGTGCTGGAGAACAGCCTTCTCCAGAGAGACAGTTTTCAGCGAAACAGCTTTCTTTACTGGGCGTGCACACGGGCTATATAAACCTTGGAGAGTGGGTAGGGATTCTTAGGATGAGTGTGCATCATTATCTGGGGCCAAGATGTTGGGAATGCTTTATATGCACGAAGAGGAATTCCAGGTGTTTGCTGTAGCATCCTTATAGAGAGAGGAGGTTTAACCTGTCATCTGGCTACCAGGCTGCATGACTACCTCAAGGGTGGCAGAGGCGGGGGTCATGAGACTCCATGTACTGGGACGTACAGGTACAGAGCCAGGAGGAACCAGTCCTACTCCTGCCAGGCTCGGGAAAAGGATTTGGGGGTTTGGATATGTTTCAACCTTACTCTTGTTCTAGACTGACTACTCCCCAGGTCAAACAGCTTCCTGGTCCCACAAACAGGTAACATTGGTAAATGTTGGTAAAAGCTAAGAAATATGTAGTATTACATACCCTTAGGTTAATATATATGTAACAGAGAGTGAATGTCTCTTATCAGAAGTACTTGCAACCAGATTTCAACTGGTTTAGGACTGGGGATCATTTTTGCAGCAGAGTCAATTAACATAAAATCATTTTTTTTTCACATGTGCCTTGCATGCATAGCAGGGAGTCTTATACACCATCCTGATGGGTTCGTACATGGAGAAAGAACCTTCAGCTTGTCAAAGGGGGTATTGCGTCTTCAGAATCAAGTCATGCCTTCAATGTCATAACAGCCTCCTGTGCTGTTCCTCAGATGCCGTGTGCCTCCAGGTTGTGGCTCAGAGTGGTTCTGGGGAGTGAGCAGAATGGTTACACTTAAGGACTAAAGGGCCAGAGAACGGTCTCGGGATCCGTACTTCATTCCAGAAGCCACCTTGGAGGACGAATGTTGCCATGCTCAAACCACAAAATTGAAGCAATCTGGGAAATCCTAAATCATCCCCAAACACACCAGGCATCGCTTGAGCAAGATGTACAAATTCAAGCCACTGAAAATTTGGAAGTTTGTGTAACTGCAGCATAGTTTAGCTATGACATAAAGCTAATCCAACATGTTATTTGTATGTCTTATAATATACATAATTATGTAACAAAAACTGTAGCAGAAGGAGTAACCAGAGAAAGAATTAAACTAATGTATTCAAAGGCAAAAGGCTTCCTTATTGCTAGGTAGAAGTGAGTCACACTTCTATCCAGTATTTTCCTAATTTCAAAGATAAAACAGATGGGGGGCAGGAAATAGCAACAGTAAAATCCAAATAAAAGCAGACTGCCTAAAAAGGAAAAAAAAGGAGGTTGGCGTGAAATGTCCCCTCTACAGCACTAAGTGGTAGAATGGCCTGGGTTTTGAGACTCAAGCATCACTTCATAAACATTCTAACTGGGGCTTTTATGAGAGCCACAGAGGCTTGGATGCATAATACACGGCAAAACAAAAACCTGAAGCAAAATCATTTAAACCACTCTTATTTGGGCAGAGAGCAATGCGTGGGTCAGGGAACAGAAGCCGGAAGACTCGGAACACCTGCAGTAGAGATTCAGGTTCGAGTCCCCTGTCCAGACAGCTGGCGTGAGAGACATGGCACTGAGCTCCCCAGGCAGACAAAGAGGTACATTTATTCGGCTGGGTCCAATAAGAAGACCTAGTCGGAGTTCATTGGTAGTTTCTGGCTGGGTGAAGAATCAAGCTCCTTTGTGTTTATGTTGAGATTCAGTTTGCTCTGTAAAAGTTTAAGGCAAAGGGGTTTCCCCAGCATGATGTCCTCCAAGTGTAAAAGTATTTTCAAACATGCAAAGCAGAGAGCACGTAGTTTTTTCTTTGCTGAAACTTTGATTGACACATGGGGATGTGCTACCTTCCAGGATCCAGTCACCACTGATGTGGAGTCAGATCTGTGCCATCGCCACACCCCTTGTGCCTGACACCCCACTGGCTCACAGTAGATGCTCAAGAGCGATTAGCTTAATTATATTTCAAAATAATTAAAAGAGTGATAAAGGCATCAAGAGATACAACACAGTACAAAATGACTATCAAGTCATACACGAGTCAGAGTTACATGATACTTTTTATGTGATACTTTTTTTTTTATTTTTAAAAGGACATTCCTGATCTGAAAATTCCAGAACTGTTCTTTGGAGTGAAGAAGCAATAGAATGTTTGGTTTACACTTCCAAGATGAGGCCTTCAAACTCATTATGAGGCACGACCTCCTTCCATCCCGGCCCCAGGCAGCCATGACTCTACTTCTCTCTATACATGGACACCTTTCCCGAGAGTCAGTTAAGCCCTTAGAGAAGAGTCTCATATTGGTTTATAAAAGTTCATCTTGTTTTTAAGTCTTACTTATGTTTATATCAATGTCTAGATGACAGTGAGCACAGTGGCCTTTGGAGGCCGGAAGAAGGCAACCGATCCCTGGAGCTCCAGTTAGACACTCGTGAGCTGGCCAACCGTGGGCGCAAGGGCCCGAACCCGGGTCCTGTGCAAACGCAGCCAACGCTTTTAACCACTAGATCATCTATCTCTGCAGCCTCCTCGTAATCGTTTTTAAACAAACATCCTCTGAGAAACCCAAATAAAACATAATGATTCGGGTTAAAAATAAAAGTAGCATGAGGCCAAGAAAATACAGAATGGAGGGTGTGTCAATCAGAAGCCCCAATACCTTATAAAATAGAAATCAGGCACCCTGAGGGGCTTAGGAGGGGAATCAGACGCAGCTTGGCAGTTTCTCCAAAGTTTAAAAATAGAATTGCCGGGGCTGGAGAGATGGCTCAGTGGGTAAGAGCACCGACTGCTCTTCCAAAGGTCATGAGTTCAAATCCCAGCAACCACATGGTGGCTCACAACCATCTGTAAAGAGATCTGATGCCCTGTTCTAGTGTGTCTGCTACAGTGTACTTATATATAATAAATAAATTTAAAAAAAAATAGAATTGCCACAAAGCACCAACTTTTCACTCATTAGACGTCGAGCCAACAGAACTGGAAATAAACAGTCAAGTGAATACTTAGATGAGAATACTTACTAGATCACTACTCACAGTCATGGAAGCAAACGGGGCCCAAGCAGAAGACGAATTGGAAATGCAAACTATGCCCTGCCATTCCCTGGTGTTCATGAGGAACACTTCCAGAACACTTGTAGACGATTTATAATCCATAACACAATGTAAACGCTGATGACACTGTCGCAGTGCATTGTTCAGAAGCCGTGACAACAAGAGAAGGCTGCTGTCCCTTTCATCTATTTCCCTCTTTGGTTGACTGAGTGGGCAACTCTACCTGTAGAGGGCTAGGTGTACTCACGCTGCTTGGTGATGCTTAATAGTAAGTAAAATGTGGCGCGCCATGCGTGACAAGTCACGTGACATACCTAGGTCAGGCAGATCATCATGGCACTGGGATCACATGGGCAGAGAGGCTGCTCACGCCCTGGTGGACAGGAGACGAGGCAACAGCTAAC
This sequence comes from Apodemus agrarius, assembly GCA_964023405.1. Taxonomy (NCBI): domain Eukaryota; kingdom Metazoa; phylum Chordata; class Mammalia; order Rodentia; family Muridae; genus Apodemus; species Apodemus agrarius. The sequence continues at coordinate 48,293,635 of OZ030015.1, read as the reverse complement.
AGATATCGCTTTCAAAATGATGCCTCAACCAGCCCCACCTTCCAAACACACCGGAAGCAGCTGAAGACCAAAGGGTCTAAAGGTGGATTCATAGGTGTCAACTAATTTAAACCACCGCGGCACTGTATAAAACAAACAAAAAAAATGCAGATATATTCTACATCACAAAAGAATCTCAAGAACAGATGCTGCGTCAACGAATCAGGACAGGAAAAGGCCCGGATGCCACTCGTGTGAAATGTCCAGAACTGGTAAAGCCGTGGAATTGGTACAAGAAGTAGTGGGGATCAACTCTTTGATGGCTATATAATTTTATTTGGAGGTGATGAGAATATTCTGGAACTAAATAGAACAGGCTGTTGGACAATGTTGTGAATATGCTAATTGCCTGTCGCTTGTTCTCTTTAAAACAGTTAAGTCCATGTGAATTTCCTGCCAGCTAGGATGTCTTCAATTCATAATTCATATCCCCATGAATTCTCAAAACATCACAAGGATTTCCATCCTCATTGTATGTCTTCAGAGGCGACTCTTGGCGCCAAAGGGTTGTAGGAGCTAATGCATGATGGGAGATTAAAATAAATCGATCCCAGCAAACGAGATAAAGCATGCGTCGAGCATTTCTAACTCCTTGAGACTCAGGGCAAAACTTAGCTGTACTCTGAGCATTCTCGGCTTCTTTTCTCATACTGTCCTGGGAGACTCTCACTGCACTGAGCTTGAAGAAAGAGTAAAACAGAAAGCAAGAACAGGCCATGGAGGTCAGAGTCCTTTTTGAAGTCGCTCCATCTCAACAAAGCCGGCAGTTTCCACGCCTGGTGGGTGCGTGGGTGGATAATTAAAAGATGCAAAAAAAAAAGCATAAACTTTTTTTCACAGCCAGTGATGCTGTTCTTCCTTGAAATACTGCCTCTGAAGATCAAAGATAAACAAACAAGCTGGGGGGAGGGGGAGGGAAACGACTCGGACTGCCCAAGTATCCTTTTTCCTCCACTGAAAGCCAGAGCCTTCCTTTCGGAATGTAAATGTTTTCCTCCAAACTTGCGACAATCACGGATGTAAAGGAGAGCTTTTGTCGCAGTGGGGACTCTTATCTGCACTGACCTGTCGCTCCTTCAGACGGAGATGTGGGCCCCAATTCTCAGGATTTTAGAAAAGAATGCGCTCAAGTGAGGGTGGGGGTGGACGAGGAAGCCGAGCCGCTCAGACGGTTTAACATGCAAATGTCTTCAGTTTCTTTTAGGTGGAGGATCAAGGTTTGGCTATTTTCAACTTCTTTTCCACTCCCCCTCTCTTCCCATCCCAGTTTAGTTTCGAGAGGACTGTGGATGTGACAAGGGCTTTGTGTAGGGAATTCAGGGGAATGAAAGGGCCAAGGAGACCCAGTTGAGGGAACAAACTTTTGGGGGTCAGTGAGGTCAGTTTGGAATAAAAGTGTGGCATTGTTGGTATTAAGGACATGCTCTCAGCAGGGTGTCCTGAACTGGGCACACAACTCCAGGCCTGTTTATTCAACACTGAAATACCTAAGGATGGGCCTTGGGGAGAAAAGGGAAAGCGATGCCAGAGGCCCGCGAGGCACCTTCAGCAGCAGAGTGCTCCCGGGACACACACAATGCCCTGCTTTTTCCGCATTTCGGAGAAGAAAGTGCCTGTGCATAACCCAAAATTAATTGATTAATTAACCAATGCATTAAACGAAGAGCTTCCCGTGGCATTTTTTTCCTCTCCCTCTCTCCTTTCTTTCTTCTCCCCTCCACACATGTACAATCCGGGTCATTGAAAGCCCAAGATAGAAACAGTTTCTTAACGGTGTTTGAAAACAGCCTTTGTTTCCATGGAAGTAGCCAGGCTCTCTGTGGCTTCCTTCTCAAAAAACATTTACCCACCTCAGACCTAGAGGGAGGGGAGGGTGCCTCTCTTTTTTTGTTTTGTTTTGTTTTGTTTTGTTTTGTTTTGTGACGATTAAATGAGAGAAATTGCTTGCCGCAGTCCACACACACTGTTAACCTAAATAAATATTAGTAGTCGTTAGTGTGTATTGCTCTTCTGTGGCCAAGTCACCATGAGGTCAGGAAGAAAGATGGAGGGGCTGAGGGAAAGGCTGGCCCAGTGGGGCTGGAAATAGAATTAGGGCAGAGGGGAAAGGCAGCTGGATCCTAGCAAGAATGTCATTTTCCAGGCAGTGGGAGACATTTCCAGAGTCCAAAGGATGAAATGAATACTCATACACCTGAAGACATGCCCCTACCCTTTCTAAATATCTCAAGGGCCATGTGAGCTTGCTGCTCTCTCTCTCTCTCTCTCTCTCTCTCTCTCTCTCTCTCTCTCTCTCTCTCTCTCACTTGGGAGCAACAAGACCAGGACACATAAATACTGAAGAAGGCAAGCGCTGGCTCCTATTTTATAGATTGCCAGAGTTTTGAATATCAGAGAAAAAGACAGACAAGGTTACAATTTGAAGAACACTTGGAAACAAAGAAGACGGACATAAAGCCAGCACCTCCAAAGGATTTAATGCAGACACTTAGGCAGGGACAGGCAAGTCCAGAAAGTAGGAACAGAGTAAATCTATGAGGCGACTATGTGAGCATCTGGAATAGGGTGGGGTATGGGGGGGGTTGCAGTGTTGACTCTGAGATTGAGAGAGCAGGTTTGCAGAAGTGAAATGAAGGGACAGATCACTAAATGGTGTGTCATATGAAGATGGTGCCAGGAGAGACATTGACTAAAAATCATAGGATCATATTCCACTTCCATGGTGGTGGCGATGAGGCCCGTGACCTTAGCTGGAGGCATTCTATGTAAGAAGTTCTTGTATGCCAGCTCCATTGCTTTGTCCATGCATCACAACAGTGAAGAAAGATCCACAAAGGAGTCTGGGAAAATCTACACATACCCCCACACTTTTCAAGCCTCCTGAGGGTGGAGACTAAGCCAGAGCAGAGCGTCTCACCCAGCACTGTACGCAGACATGAGGGGTGGCCATTAAATGAGTGAATGGGTTTAAGATTTGAACATTGGCTCCAGTGAGGGCTGAGGAGGGGTGCAGGAGTCCAGGTCACCACCTTGGGAACAACTGACTTGGCTACATCACGTGATAGTTTTGAACGGAGGGTCTCCATGGATTGAAAGAGACTCTAAGTCAAACAAAGAACTGTCCCGGGTCCCCAGGAAGACTGTAAAATGACCATATTCGTTCTCTCACCTGATGGGTAAGGCAGAGTAGTTCTGAAGTGAGGTATGGACAATTTGCTAGGAATTCATGTGAGTAGCCATGGTCCTCATTTCTATCCAGTGTACAGGACCGACACAAATCCCACATCCCATGTGCTGCCTGCCTTGAACTCTCACCTGGCATTTCCCTTGCTTGGCATCGATTAGTTCACTATTTAGCAAGCAGGAATTGCACCTCTCAGTGCCAGGAATGTGGTGTTACTGATGGCAGACCCTACGAAGCAGATGTACGTTGAGAGGGTCAGGTACACAGTGGGCAGTGTGGCAAGCGCTCCTTTCTGAAGAATCACAGAGCGGCTGACATCTGAGGCCTAATCTCTAACCTCTACACACATGCACACATACATGCAAACCCACCTGCACACACAGTCATATAGATACATACACAAACACGCAGGACCACATTATGTCATGAATGCCCAGAGAACATCGACCACACCTTGCATACTTCTTGGTAGGAGCCTGCTGCTGTTGAGGTGGTGATCATTTCTATTCTATTGCCAGCGCGACAGAAGGAATAACACACCCGGAAAGCAGATCTGTCATATTTTCCCATCCCAGGAAGGTAAAGAGCCCTGGGACCAGAGTCCTCTCTCTGAATGTTCTCTCCGAGCTCTTATCAGTAGATGAAGTCTGCAAACCTCAAGTGGCACCATAGCTTTAGGGGAACCCTTTGTTCACAACTAAGCTGTTGGGGGCCAGCCAGGTCCCAGCATGGCTGCCCAGCCACATCCATGCTTAATGGTGGCATTCTAAGCAGCAGTCCTCTGTTGAATGAGCCTTAACCTTTAACAAAAGCCTTAACTAAACTGCAGAAGTAACTAGAGAGATTTCCTGCTGTGAAATGTCCCAAACACCACCACTGGACCACAAAAGGTTATCAAAAAACAGCCACAAACCACAGAAGCAGAATTTGATGGGGGAATAGATGATCTCATTCTTTGGGCATTTCCCAGTTATCTCCTTCACTGTGTTCAGAATATTCATAGTCAGGATGGCCTTGTTGCTTAGATGCAACAAACCAAACACAGGTGAGGAACACAGGTTAGGTTGATGGTAGCGCCAGATGTTGATCCAAGGCTTTCTTTACTATGCAGCACAGTTTTGTGAGGCTCAACAAGTCTTACTTAGATTCTGGAATGGTATCCACTTGGTAAGTCTAGACTCTCCTCAGAGGCAAGAATAACACCCATCAAGTGAGCATGCTAGTTTGTAAGAAACCATAATACAGTACTTCCTAAATTTTCTTATGTGTAAGACTGACTGCTTACTGTCTTTTTTGAATACCTTAGCTGGGTATAATATTGCTAGTTAATAATTTTTTCACTTAGAAACTACTTCATTTTCTTGGTGTTAAACGTTATTCACAGAGAAAACCAAGTCCTACATAATATTTTTTAACCTGATAACACTTTTAGATATTTTTTTCACATTTTATATAGTAAGCATAACGTGAATATGTCTGTTGTTTTTCATTTATGACATTTTTCTTTGATAGTAATTCTTTCATTTAAACTGGCAGGTTTGATTCTTAAATCTCTATTTCTTTTATTTTATCTATCATTTTGTTATTGTTTGGTTTCTTTACTTCAAGAATGTCAGCAGCCCTTCTGAATCTGAGACTCAATAGCTAAGAGAGGAACATTTTGTCTTTACAGGCTCAGGCATAGAGTAGATTTCAGGGCTAGGTAGTGACTGGTTTCCTCTTTATCAGAGGCTGTCCACAGTGGCTCTTTCATCATGAATCTGCCATAATGAATCTAGCATCATAGTGAATGATGCTAGACTAAGTCAAGAACAAAAGGACTTAGATCAATCTGACAGCAGAATTCATTTCTTAGAAACATCTACCAATGAGATCAGTCTTTGGCATCCTCAAAGAAGTGTAGACAAAGGGAGTTATGAAATACTCTCCTTTTCTCCAGTCCTAGCAGGAAATTCTCAAAGAGCATAAACCAAAGCAGGATGTTGGCTTTGTCTGCCACCCGATCACCAGTATCCAGTGTTGGTCCCCATACCCAGTCCAAATACCTGATAATTTGTGAATGAGTAAACAAGAGTGATAAAGTTGATCTAATGTGTATAGGAACACTAGAACTAATGCAGTCAAGATACAACAAAGAAGTGCAGCATATCTTATTTCTACTATGTCTCTATAGCCAACATTTGAAGTGCATACATAATTCAGTCTAAATGACTTGATGTTTTCATTAAGCGTAGTGACTTCTTAAGAGTCACTGGCTTCAGAAAACTCCTACGATTCAGACAGAGCTTATTCTGAAATCTGCTGAGCTGTGGCCCTGTCAGGTGTAAAAGGGGGGCAGAGCATCAGAGTTCTCTATATTTACAGTTCAGTGTGACTGTACCATCTAGTAATGTTGATATCTTGATGTTGTTTGACCAAGGGTCTCCTGTTACCCACCTTAACCTCCAATTTGTGATGTAGCCAAGGCTAGCCTTGTACTCTTGATCCTTCCACCCCTACCTCCCAAGTGCTGAGATTAGAGGGGTGCAGCATCATAAGCAACACAAATATCTACCTTTAAGTTCTCTGATGCTTGATGTTCTTGTTTTCAAAATCACAAATTAGTGCTTTACAGAGCTGTGGGGATTTGGTAACGTGTTCTGGGAAGCATTTCCGGTGAACCTCACAGGACAAAACAAGCCAGGTATTTAAGCAATGGCACCTAATACATGTGGACTCGGGATACCAATTTCTGTCACCTCACCTATTCAGAGCCTAAGACTTGTCTCTGCTCCTTGGTGTAGAGTGCGGGAGGGATCCACAATCTTGAGGACGGAAGGGCTGCAAGCATTAGAATTCCCCCACAGCCCTTATCTCTCAAGGACTGCTCTCAGCCTCTCAGTTTAACCATGTCAATTATACAGTATCAAACGGGAAAGGCACAGTTGCTCTGCCTGCTGAATACTAAAGTATTCAGTTTTATACTAAGAGTGATAAGGGAGAATTATTAACAGCCTCCCAGACTATCTCGGAGCTCCCAGTGAGGGTCAGATGGCATCACGGACAGTGGTGTGCCAGTCTCCTAGGACATTTATTTAAATCAGCTTTGCATGCCAGTTTCCAGATCCGTCTTCCCCGAAGTCTAGCACTTCATCCATCAAGCAGGATTTGTTCATGTCTTTGATGTTACTCTTCCCCCATGAAGAATTTTATGCTGGAATCCATTGGGTTAGGAAATTGAATCATGAAATCCAGAGAGATTCACAATGCAGGTGACCATATTCATTATTCAATTAGACCTGATGTCCCAAGGTAGAAGAGGATGCTCAGTCTTAGTCCCGGTCTTAGGGCTGACCCAAATGCCACTTAAAACATGCTTAAAGAAACTTCTCCTAGGAAGGAGGAGAAAGAGGAGGAGGAGGAGGAGGAGGAGGAGGAGGAGGAGGAGGAGGAGGAGGAAGAGGAGGAGGACAAAGAGAAGAAAGGCTCCTATGAGCTGAGTTCTAGACTTAAGGTTCCCACACACAACTCAGATTGACATTCTCCTATAACTTTCCTCCAGGATCTGGGGAGAGCTAAGGATAAGAGAGAGGGGGTGAACAATGGAATAATGGAGGCTCTACCTGCACAAAATGCATATTTCTGTCATGGGTTGGGTATATCAAACATAAATACAAGTCTGAGTCGTGACCAGTGGCTTATAAAGGTAACAGAATGCCTCTACACATGTTGACAGAGCCCAGTATCCAGGAGACCACTCAGATCCTCTGGTGGGGGGGGGGAGGAGGTAGATCTCATCCTCAGAAGTTTGGAGTGGAGAGAACTTCAGACCTGAGGAACAGCAGCAGAAGGTAGATATAGTAACGGGAAATAGGTATGCCAAGGGAGGCCATGAGACATGAGAGGTCATGTCGAGCATGCAGGAGTCTGTGCTTTGTGGGCACAGGCATGGCTCGTCCTGTTGACTGGACATCTCCAAGGTGACCTGGGTAGAAAAAAAGTGAGTGTTTCCTCAGAAGCAGGGTGCTGTGGTTGGATGAGACCCGCCTCTCAGGACTCTTGTGTTGAATGAAGCCACTGTGATCAGTGAGGCTGTGGAAAATGTGGAAATTTAACAGCTGAGGCCTTAGCCAAACCTCATGGCTCACATCAGTACTGAGGAGGTCCCAGCAGGAGTATCAGAAGTACAGGCTACCTTGTGCTATGTAGCAGGACCCCGACTTTAAACAAAAGTGGAGCTTGGAGGTCCTTAGGTCAATGGAAGAATGCCTCCAAGGGGACTTGGGGAGCCCAGTCTTTCTAGTTTTGAGCTGTGATCTGGGATGACCCAGCAGACCTTGTGTATTGGGGGACGGGGGCTCAAAGCCTGCATGATGTTTTCAGTTTAAACACTCTCAACCAAGTAAAACTCTTGTCTTAATAAAACCACCCTGCCCCCGGTATTTTTGTTACGGTGTTGAAGATGGAATGCAGACGACAGGAAACATGCAAACTAGCATGAGTGAAACGGTCACAGAGATCAGAAGCAGCGCTGGGCGTGATGGCACAGAACTTGAATCCCAGCACTCAGGAGGCAGAGGCAGGTGGATTTCTGAGTTTGAGGTCAGCCAGGTCTACTGAGTGAGTTCCAGGACAACCAGGGCTACACAGAGAAACCCTGTCTCTAAAGGCAAAAAATTATAAGCAACTAATACCCCCTATTATCCCAATTATGGAAATTATGAATAATACAGAATTGTACATTTGACTCTTGCTAAACCCTTTGAAAACTCTTCACACACTATTCTCACTCCTAGTCTGGGGTCTGGGGTCTCTCAAGCACTGATCTTGGAGGTGCTGATGCAAAGCAACCGGGCTTTGTAACCCCGTTTTCCTTATCAATTGGAGGGATTTGGGCCTGGGCCGCTGCCACCCCAGAGGTCAGTCCTTTCATCTGGCCACCAGTCCTGTGCTGATTGACATCTTCAGCCTCTGCTCACAAGCTTTGAGCTAGGTGATTCATTAACAACTGGCACAAGTTCATTTGTGTCAAATCAAACCCGTCTGATATGTGCACATACAAGTTTCTATAGCTGAGAAAGCCACTCGCCAGCCTCTGAGCCGTGATGGGTTAGCCGGATGAACTCCACCTCCTCCAAAGATGACTGCACCAAACCATGATTCTTTCTACCCCTGCTTGTGCACCCACCCCTCTTTGAAGGAAAGATGTCCTCTCTCAGCTTCCCCAAGAACCTAGGACGTCTAAATCCATCGGGAAGACAGTCTTATTTTCAGAATTCAAGAAATTTGAGAAAGGAAAAGAAAACTGTTTTGCATTTTTGCTAATTGGCATCCTGAGAAGGGTAAGATAGCTAACTGAACCCTAGGGACTATTGCTGAGGGTAAGGCGCCCTCTACCGGTGGACACAACAGTGAGGCACTGTACACCGAGAAGTTTTTATTTGGGGCCACTTGTTTGGATTCTGTTACCTACAACGAAGAGGCTTTTCTTAAGAGATTTGAAAGAAAACAAGTGGGCCAGGGCCTATTCAATAGAAACATTGTACTGATTTTTCTCCTGATGCAGGATGGTTTTTTAAGTTTGTATTAGATGTGAACACAAAGCAGACTGGGCTTAAGAGATGATAACGGCTGTGGTGGGTGTTTATTCTGGCGGAATGCTATAGAGGCATCTAGTAAGCCAGGCTGGTCTCATTTATGGTCTTCCTGCCTCTACCTCCCAGTTGCTGGTGTGAAGTCCTGATCTTGGGATTGCCCCATGAGATTTACCTTTAAACCCTATGGAACTGCATAGAAGAAAAGGCTGTCATCCCCATGACAAACATAGAAAGTACCTTAGAGCCTAAGGTGGTGGAACCGGGTCTCCAGATTTGAACTGAGCCTGGAAGATGGCATTGTGGGCTGGTAAGGAGAGGGGATTGAGGATGGTCTTGGCATTGCAGAAGTTACTATGGTCCCAGTGTCCCTTATGTCTCTCCGCTATATATTTTAATACAGCACATAACTCTGTTCAGTTCAATTTGTTACCATCAGCATCAGGACCATTCAGCAGGGACATGGGAATCAGGTACAAATATTAGAATTAGATTCATAACTGGTTGATTCTTTATTTGAGCTTATTGGTTGGCCTTCCACCAGGACAATAAATTGAGTACTTAGAAAGATGAATTGGCCATAGACTCTGCCCTGGAAACATGTCTAAGGGAGGAGACAAGGTGCAAACAAATAAGTCAGAGGAGGCCCAGAGGGCTGAGCTGTGAGAAGTATGTGGGATTCTGACTGCTGGTGGGAATCATCTAAAGCAAGACGGTCTTTCTGAGGAACCAGGAAGAAGTTTTCTTTCACGATTTCACCTATGACCTTGCCTCAGCTATGATACTTGACCATGAGAAACAGTAAACTAAAATGGCTTTATAATTTTGTTCCAATATTTGGGAATATTATAAAATTACCATTTTTTTTAAAAAAGCAAAGAGTTAAAAATAATGTGACTATGAACTTGTAAGAGAAAGCATTACAGTATCTGCCTGCCTCGGGTGAATATTGCATCATCATTACTGCATGCACACAGACTGTTGGTGTAACTGAGTCCCATGATTCTGCTAGAACAGGATCAGAGGAAGGATACTAAATGTATGTGACTACAGAAGAGAATTAGACATCCACACACAGGGGAAAGCCAATATGGTAATAACTAAAATTATATTAGCACACGTAACAATTTAAACAGCGTTTGGTAATGTGGGCTTTAAGAGAGAATAATCAATTAAATGATGAAAGTGATTAGTTTGGCTGCAAAGCTTTACATTAAAATAATGAAAAACTCGCGATCTCATTTAAAAAACTAAAGAGCTAGAATGTTAGCTAAACCAAGAGTGGCGATTCATGCCTATAATCCCAACATGCAAGAGGCTAAGGCAAGAGGATTGCTATGCATCTGAGGCTAGCCTAGGCTACATGCCAAGACCTTGTCTCAAAAATAAAAATAAATAAATAAATAAATAAATAAATAAATAAATAAATAAATAAAACTAAAGAAGCAGTCCTTGGAGTGTAGCTCCGTTGCTAGAGTGCTTTCTTAGCATGCAAGAAGTCCTGGATGCAAGTCCCCCAAACGCACAGAGCACATGTGGTAGGGCATGCCTATAATCCTAGCATCTCGGCACAGGATGGGATAGAGGGAAAAGCATGAGACATTTAAGGTCCTTCTTAGCAATAAAGACAGTTCAATGTCAGGACAGGACACTTGAGATCCTCCCCCTCCTTCCCCCTTCAAAAATCAGGACGGAAACTTCCTCAAGCTAATATTTAACAAAGGCAGAGAGGTCCCAGTATATGGCAGTTAGGCATCACCTGACGGCAGGCTTTTAAAGGGATGCACAGGGTATTGGTTCAATGAGGTTTGGTGATGGAAGGGAGGGGAGAGGACGGTAGACCGGACTCAAGTTTGCTCCTTCACCCAGTCGGTTCATTCTTGGTTGGTAAGTTGAATTAGTTTTGTTTTTATTCTTTATATTCAATTTCTCCTCGTGGTTATTTCACGCATGTAGCCTCCTTTTCTCAGAAACCTTTAAACTCGTGGTTCCCACAGAAGGTTACAATGTCTCAGTGCATCTCTCTCAACGGATACAACTGATGACACTCCATTCCAGAACAGAAGAAGAAAATCTGAGTGAGAAAGAGTGGGATTTAAAAGAAGACATGATCCTGTTGCAAAGGAAATTGAGTGCATGTCTGAGAATCAGGAGGACAGTCCCAAGGAACCAATGAGAAAGGCGAGGAAAGGTACGGAAGAGCAGGAAAAGAACAGAGAAGCCGAAGAAAAAAGGATGGCAAAGCAATTCTCAAAGGAAAGCCGTGTCATCCAGGATTCCAGCGTTAAAAGCATCCCACAGCAAGCAGACAGTTTCTAACAAATCATTCTATGCAGAAGGACGGAAAACACCAGAGAGCAGGACAGCAAGTAAGTCTCACGATAAGTTAGCCACGCCCAAGGTGCTAGCAAGTCTCCCTCCACACTGATCTGATCACCTCTCCTTACTGCCATGCGTGACACCGTAAAACCAGCCAGCTTCTCTTTGCCACAGATGCCACAGGATGATGTGGCAGCCTAAAGTTCTCGGCAGTAACTAGCGGGCTACAAGTCATTTTTAATAAACACAGGCAATAAAATAACATCTGTATTAAGTAAGAGCTCAAACCAGAGCTGCAGAAGGCAGTTGCTTGAAGCATGCCTCCAACCGACTGGAGGACGGTAAAGCATTCCAAGCTGGGAATTGGGAGAAGTCATTGCATTGCATTTGATGGGTTGAGCGCTAAGTCTGAGAGAATGAGACCCGTATCTATCTAGCTCTCTCCAGGATAAATGGAAATCTCATTGTAAAAATGAGTCTGAAATCAGAACATCTGCTCCTTTTAAAAATAATGTAAAATTCATGGATTCATGGGGAAAAAGGCAAGTTTAAGATGTCAGCTATTATTAACAAAAGCTGAGAAATGAGAGGCTGGAGTAGGAGCCTATGTGTGCTCAAAAGATGGCTTCCATCTTGACTGGGAGAATTAGTCGATGTTAAGAGACAGAGAGCTTTGGAAACATCAAAAGATAAATATTAAAGACTGAAGGCAAAGAAAGCCTACCAAACCAACAGAAGTCACGCAGGAAATAGCCCTAAGCAGCACTTTAAAACTCAGGTGTTAGGACCCAATACAGACCTCATTCAGGTAAGTGCAGGTATAACCAACCACTACTCTGAGGAGCCAGACACCCAGGTTGCTTCCGCCAAATCTAGCCACTCATTATCTGTAAGGCAACACCAAAACCAAAAAGTATTTGGGGTGATAAAAGCAAAATATTGAGCTAAAACAAATCAGTCAAAAAATCAAATGAGTCTACGACAGAAAAATACAAATATAAACCTCATCACAGATGTTGCTGCTTTGGATAGAAGCTACAATACTTCTCAAAATTGTATCTAGGCAACTTCAATGAAACTGCTGGAGAAGTGGGTGCCCAGTAAGAGTCAGGGCATCAAAGAGTCTTGCTCCTCATTCTACATGAAATAGCAACGCTCATCTACACACACAGAAAACCGAGATGCACTTGTGCCGCGTCCACAAGATGCACCTGTGCATATGTGTGCTCATGTGTGTTCCATGTGTGTCTGTAGCTGCACACACATGTGTGTATTCATGCTGGTGGAGGCCAAAGGTCATCATCGTTCAGTGTCTTTTTCAATAATTTTTCTACCTTACTTTTGGGGGCAGGGTCGCTCACTGCTGTGACTAGGCAGGCTGGCTGGTGACCTCAGCAGGAAGCCCATCTCCTCCTCCCAGAGCTGGGATTACAGAGGCGTGTGCTGCCATGCCTGGCCTTTTACAGGGGAGCTGCCGCTCCAACTCGGGTCATCTTGCTTTCACAGCAATCTTGTTACCAGCATAACCATTTCCCCGGACATGGATATATATGTCAACAAAACATTTGGGGTCACACACATGTGTGTCAAAACCTAATCATACATTCTTCCTCTACTTTCCCTTTCTTTCTGACCAGAGGGGAAAAAAATAAAACTAACAATGAGTGATGAAAATACTAAGTCACAGAGCAGAACACTTAAACATTTTAAAATTATTTTCTGTATGTGGGTGATTTGCCTGAACATATGCCTGTGCACTAGGTGTGTGCCTGGTGCCTGCAGAGACCAGAAAAGCACATCAGATCCTCTGGAATTGGAGTTATAGACAGTTATGAGCTGGGTACTGGAAATTGAACTCAGGACGTCTGGAAGAGAAGCCAGAGCTCTTAACTGCTGAGTCATCTTTCCAGCCTAGAGCAGAAAATTTAAAAGTATTCCTGTGAGTGATTCATGGAAAAATAATAGTCCATAGTGCAATTGCAAATGTTGATAACTAAGGAGACTGTTTTGCACTGATTCTCTGAGATTTGAGTACACCCATTCAGACGTGTACAACTTCCACAGACAAATGGTGTGTAGGAAAACAGATCATGTGGTAGCGGGAATTACATTCAAACTGCCTGGGTTTGTATGTGCGATTTGTGCGTGCGGAAAGGCATTTGGGGGATACTTTCTCTCTCTCTGCAGTTTAGAAATTGGAAAACAGTGTAGGGGGAGTGGCAGCCTTTTTTTCCGTGTCTATGTGAATGCACATGTGTGTGCATGTGCAGAGGTGAGAGGTGGACAGGTGCTCATGGCTGTGCTCGGCCTCATTTTTTGATAGACAGTCTCTCTCTGAAACCTAAGCTAACTCATTGATCAGACCAGCTGGCCAATGAGCTACAGGCATCCACCTATCTCTGGTGCCTGTATCCACCACCTCGAGGTGCCTGGATCACAGATCGCCTGTGTCCTGGCTTTTAGGTGGGTGCTAGACATCGAACTGGGGTCCTCGTGCTTGCACAGTGAACGTCTCTACTTACTGAGCCGTCTCCCCAGCCCTGGATCGCAGCCATTCACTTAAGTCTTTTAAAGATTTTTAAATTTTATGTATGTGCATGCTTCCCTACATGCATGTGTGCAGACTACTTATGTGTCTCGTGCCTACAGAAGCTGGGAGAAGGTGTCAGATCTTTTGGAACAGGAGTTCTATTCAGTGGTGAGCCATCATGGGAGTACTGTAAACCAAACCTGGGTCTCTGGTACTATAGCCAGTGCTCTTAACGGCTGAGCCATCTCTCCAGCCCCTACATAATCTTAAGGAGAAAGCTGCGGGCAGCCTCTGGGAAAGATAGACCTCTAGCAAAACAGACTTGAAGCTGTTCTTTAAGAGTCGGTGATTTAAACGGACTTAAATCATTTTAAACTGATTTAAACATGGGACCTTTAGTTTTAGATTTACTTTGTGTGGTGTGTGTGTGTGTGTGTGTGTGTGTGTGTGTGTGTGTGTGTGTGTAAGAGAGAGAGGGGGAGGAGAGAGAGAGAGAGGCAGAGGCAGAAGGAGAGGGAGAGGCTGAGGGAGAGGGAGAGAGGGAGAGGGAGAGGGAGGAGGGAAGGGGAGAGAGAGAGAGAGAGAGAGAGAGAGAGAGAGAGAGAGAGAGTCAGTCCATGGCTTTATGGGTATATGAAAATGTGATGGACTTTTCAGAGGATGGAAGAGTATTGGGTCCATTGGAGCTGGAGTCACAGGTCTTAGCAGGACTCAGTGTGTTACATGCTGAGATCCAAACTTTGGTCCTTGGGACTACAGGAGTGCTCTTAACGACCAACCAAGCCATCTCCCCAGTCCATAAGTGCAGGTAGCCTGACTGAACTACACTAAGGGGTCTGCTCCTTGTGTAAACTGTTTATATATTTCAAGGAGAACATAGCCTAGAGCTGAAGCCCTGTTTCTCTTGTGCTGAATTTAAACCACTCCATGACTAATCATATAGACTGGAGTGCTGCTTCAGCCCCACTGGGGAGTTTATTCCATGACTCCCCTCCCCTGCAGCATACCAAGGTCTTCAGATGCTCAAGTCCCTTGAGCAAATGGGGTGGTATTCGCATAGGAGCTCTGGGCATAATCATGTTCACCTTTAGTCACCTCGTCATGACTTAGAATATGTAACACTGTGAATGCTTTCCAAATAGTTATACAGTACTGCTTAGGCAGGGGTGGCAAGAAATGCATGTATCTATGTCTAGCAAAGGTGGGGTTTTGGGTTGGTTGTTTTCGTTTTTGTTTTCATCTGAGGCTGATTGAACCCTAGGTGCAGAATGACAGGCAGAGAGGCTTGATTCTATGTTCGTAGCTCAGCCAGACCATCTGTCCGAAACCCAGATGCTGGCTCCTTTTACCATAACTCGGCCTCTGGGTTGGGCCACAGGTGAGGGGCCTCTCCCTTGAGGCCTCTCTGATAGTTGAGTGGTCTCAGGGAAATGGTAATTAGATGGACTGAGGGGTTAGGCAGCGAGCCTGGAACATCTGATGCCTTGAAGAGAGAGGAGCTGAGAGGGTCAGCGTGGTCCCCATAATTCACAGCAAAGCCTGGGCACTGCAGCACCTTCAGCACCACACAAAGAGATGCTGATCTCTCTCTCCTACCCGGGGAGTTCGTCTCAGGGCTCAGAATCTATTTGTAATATCTGCAGAACGTCAGAAAGTTTGAGTTCTTAGCCAAGCAAACCCCCAGCTTGGGAACTTGGCAAAGATGGGATCCTGAGATTTTGGTGAGGACTTCAGGGTAGATGCTCCAAAGAACCTCAAATGGCCCCAGCTGCAGAAGCAAATTGCATCTCTGTCCAGCAGAACTGACAACTGGGATGAAAACCCCTGGCCTAGAGGATGAGCTCTTGGGAAGTGAACAGAACTGAGTTCGAAGTCCCTTCCATAACATCATCCTTGCAAGGCTGATCCCACCACACTTCTTGAGGGACATGGCTGAGGACAAGACCCTGGTTTCCTAAGAAATGACTTGAAGTTTGGTTAATAAAGTAAATGTGATCCGAGAAGACCGGTCCTTTCAGCTGACAGGTTGGTTAGGCAAGATAATATAAAGGGCTTTTGACATAATGGTGCTTGGTGAGGGAACCGCAGGCAGGTGGGGCAGCATATTAGACCATCAGAACATGTGTCAAGCCAGTTAGGGTGACTCTCATGCCAGAGGGATGTCCAGGGCATGTGGGAGGCTAACAGTAGCGACTCTGTGGGTCTCTTTCTCCTGGAAGGTTCTATTGAGCTGGAGAACCATGCCTTGGCATGTCTCAGTCTTGGTAAGAGGAAAATGATGTGGGGCTCAAACAGAATCTCAGTTTCTACTTCTAGGACAATTATATTTATGACAGCCTGACATAAATGTATTTATGACAGAGAGAACAGAGTGGTCAAAGGCACCCTCTTGGGGTGGGGGTGTGTCTAGTGTCTCTTCTGTGATTGGTAGTTCTGGATGCTATACAGAGACCATGGTACTCAATACCCCTTCTTATATGTCCACACACATTCCCCCAGGTCTCTGTGTCTCATCTTCCAACGTTGTATCTCCTAGGCCCTTAGCCAGTCCACTGGCTGTGAGTCTGCTTGTCTTCTAACTCCAGGCTCGTTATCTTGCTACAGAAAGTGAGTGGGTGCGAACACCAGCAGAAGCTCTGCCCACTGAGAGCATCTCCTGTTTTTTTTTTTTTTTTTTTTTTTTTGTTGTTTTTTTCAAGGCTACCCACAAACAAAGATAAAATGGAACATTTTGTTTTCAGTCCACATGTAGATAGTCCAGTGCATTTTGGGTATTAAGTGCAGGATTTTCTTGGGCAATGAGACCACATGTATAAACTGAGGGAGAAGTACCGATACAACACTGGAAGTGATGTGGCATGGGGAGTCTAGTGTCAGAGAACTCGTCCTGACTGTGGCTTTTCCAGTCCAATCCAGAGCATGGTTTGCTAGTCTTTAGCTTAGTATACACAGTTCTGACTCTAGCCAGTTCATGTCCCATGGTTAGATATTCTGGCTCTATCAGAAGCATCCCAATTTTGGTGTGTGTGTGTGTGTGTGTGTGTGTGTGTGTGTCTGTGTCTGTGTCTGTGTCTGTGTCTGTGTACGTCTATGTATACATATGTACATGTGTGCACATGTATTCACATGTGTGCATGTGTATATGTATTCACATGTGATTTTAATGGTACACATTTTTTGTTGCAAATAGTCCTGCAGATGGTTTTCTTAAAAAAAAAAAAAAGAAAAAAAAGAAAAAAAGAAAACCTAAGAATGCATTAATAAAAATCTGAGTTTCCTACGGTGCTTACTAGAGCCTCCACAATCATCCCAATGGTAGCACTGCTTACTGGGCAGACTTCTGGTCTGGGGTTCTTTCTTTTAATAGCCCTCTGCAAACCTCAGTGCCACCAAGTACATGGGTCAGCGCAGTAGTCCTAATTACATGCTGTGCTCGCTCTAACCTCCAAAGAGCTGTCTAAGCAGCATGCTGCTTTCATGAAAGGACATGCACAGTGCAGGAAGCTGTCAGTACATCAAAAAGATGACCTGTCCTGCCCCAAGGTGCATGCCGGACCCCCAAATAGTCAACGAGTGCTCCAGCCCTCTCAATCTTCTCAGGGCTTCTTTCTCTCCTGGAGTGCTGCCTGTGTCTTGCCTCTTTCCCCTTTCAGGGTCAGCTTATGTGGCATCAGCAGTGTTGGCTAATGTGGTTCTTCAGCATGTCCAGATGGTCCACATCCTCTCTGACAATACAGTGACACAGAACAAGAGAATTAACATATCTCTAGGGCAAGACCATGAATGTACTGTGCTGTTCATCCCGTATGAATGCAAATCGCTTCCGTCTGCCTTTTTGATGGGTATTGAAAAGACTGTGTTCCTCAGATCAATAGCTCCATGCCACTTGCCAGAGCCTCTAATGAAGACCGCACTTCCAGGATGGCAGCTGGAATTGGCTGTAGCGTTGGTTAAGTTTCCAGTAGCACACTTATTGCCTGCCCGTGGTTATTCTGGTTCTCAAAGAGCTTCTGCCTCTGCTTTCTTTAAATCAAGTGAAATGGACCTGCCATTTCCCGGTCATTTATTCAACGTTGTATAAAGCCCTGGCTAGAGGAGGGGAAACTTCCAGGGATTCTGCACTGCCTTTCTTACTAGCCTCTGAGTTTATAGGTTAATACATCAGTGTAAGAAGTTTGCTAACTTCCTCGGTTTATTTCCATCATTTATTCAGGACTGGGGACATGGCTACTGGTGTCTGAATCCAGTACTAAGATGAACCTGAGTCAGAACCGTATTGCATGTTACCCTTGTATGTGACATTTTCAGGTGAGGTGATTTGAATTTCTGGGTTATTGTCAGTTTGAATGCTGTCTCTCCCACCCCTCAGATGGAGTGAGCATTCCCTCTTCTTCAGTGTGCTATTGCCTGAGTAAATGGTTAATGGCTACTTTGGTGAGGATCTGGCGTAATCATATACACAGATCCAACACACACTCAGAATATACACCCATACCACAGAGAACGTGCACATTCACACACACAGGTGTTGTGTGTTTGTGCGTATTAGTGTAGTCTTAGCTGGCCTTCCATTGCTCAACCAGAACACCTGACAATAATTTATGAAACTCCAAGAGCATTAATGCCATTCCTTTCCTGGCTTCTGCTGGGGGGGGGGGCAGATTTGCTGTTGACTAACTCATGCTAGAAAACACAAGAGTAAGCATGTCCACACCACAAAGAGAAAAGACAGAACAGGGGTCACCTGTCTTTATAGAAACATGCTCTTCCAATAACTAGCCCACTCTTACAAGCACCACACCAATCCACTCACAAGGTTCCCAGCCCCCTCCCAGCACCACAAGAGAAGGAAGTAATCCTCATGAGTTGTGGAGGGAAGCCGCCATATTCAACCCCCACCTTATTTTCCACAGTATTTCAGAGATCTGGCTTCTCTGAAGGTACTGCCAACCTTTTAACAGTTCTAGGGTCCTCATACAAAAAAAAAATCTTCTTTACTGCCTCCACAGACGGAATGTCTCCCAGGCCTCCAGAGTAGACCCTGAGGGAAAGTCACTGCAGTTGCTCCTCTTACATGGTACAGTCATGCTAATGCATATGCTGAAACAGTGCTGTGGTCCTTTCCCCTTGGCCTTATTATAGCAGAACATTGTGTTTTGTGTGAACCATTGCTTTTGTCAAGTTTTCCTGAGTCATCTAGATGATGTCTTCCATTTATACATCGAGGATGCCTCCATTTACCCAATAAACTTATTTCATGAGTTGTCACTGTAAAATCCAAGTATGTAACACTCCTGAATCTTTCTGGGTACGTGGTTACAGAATCTTGTGGAGAAAGAGTGTTTGTGTCCTAGCAGTGAATTTTGACTGAATTTCCATTTGCCTGAACCTTGAGCTGAAGAGAACTAGCTTCTCACCTTCTGTAACAGTCTACCCAACAGCTCAGCAAACATGTGAGTTTACCAGTCATGCTAAAGTCAAGAGCCAGGGAACGTGCATGTGGATGTGGAAGAACAGACTAAAGTCACAGGAAAGAAATCCAATAGACCCGGGACCTAACATCCAAATGCACCACATTCAAGCTGTGTGGTGTATGAGACATGCTTTCTGAAAGGAGAAAAGATTTGTGTGTATATAAATCTGGGATTGAATGTAAGCCCCACCACTTTCTGGTTTATAACACTGGAAAAGTATTGGCTTTTCTGCACCTTGGGACCTTCATCTTGAAAATAAAATGGATGGGATGACTCTCAAGCTTTACTTCTCAATAGAATAACTAAGAACAGGAAATTTTATGTATTGTTTCCCCAATGCTGGTCCTGCCACAGGCTAAGGAGTCAGATTGCGAGGTCACTAGTGTGGTGCTATGCATATCCTCTTTCCCCAAGGTGACTCAGGTACCATGGAGATGGAGAGCCTGCATCTGTACTGAGTCCTGTTGCTGACACTGCTGTGAACAGTACAAGTATGCCCAGTGCACTTGGGTTTTATGATGTGTGTCATCTCCAATGAGGTTTGCTTGTGAAGTTTGTTACGGTTCCTCCCAGGAAGTCCTCTGTGAGAGGTTAAAGCTCACATGAAATCATATCAAAGCATTGACCAATGAGTGCCTGTCCCCTGGTGTTACTTTCCCCCTAAACTACTGTCATTTGTCAAGGTAGTACTTTGAAAAGCTAGAGGTATAGCTGTTTCTAGGTCCTGCTTAGTTCGAAATGTAGTAGTTTTATCAAAAATACATATACACACACACATACACACACATATACATATACACATACAATAAGGGAAATGTGTCCTCTCAAGACCCCTGGGAGGCAGAAGGTCCCTTTCTTCCCTGCCTGGGGCAGAATCAACCCAAGCTCTGAGCTAACTGCACATTTGTTAAAGCCAATTTCAGAAAGAATTCGAAATCTTGACTGTTTTCTGAGAACTTGCTTTGTAAGCAAACGATATAAGTGTTACTCTCATTTTTAAAAACCCTCAATTTACTTTCTTTTAAAAATGAAAATATAAAGATTACACTTCTAAAACTCTGCTGGGAGCAGTGATGGTTTGTGTGAAGGCTCTGACGTGGTTCTGTCAGGCTGATATTTTTATTTGAAGCCACCAACCTGTCTGTATTTGTGTTTTATTTATACACAGGTTACCCAATCTGTCCTGACATGGCCTCTTTCAGGGTAAAGACTTTCTTGCAAAGGGCCAAAGTATTTTAGGAAGGAAAAACTGTAAGCAGGGGAGAAAGCTAAAAACAGCCCGAGTTTAGTTAATATTTAACACTTGCATTTACACGAAGCCAGTTGAAAAACCTTCAGTTCATCAGCAGCTAGGAAAGCCAACATTCTTCCTTTAATATTTCAGTACCTGAGACCACTTGGCAGTAAGGGAAAGGCTGCCTGTTATGAAATGTGTTTGGTCATGGAAGACAAAGCTAAAATTACCCGGGAGGAACTAGGCAGGTGGCAGGGCTAGAGTTAGAGAAACCAGTGGTCCCCAGATTACACACCAAAGTCACAGGGCTTAGAGGCTCTCATGAAGTTTGCTATGGCACCAATGTCCCCTTCATGTTCCTGCTACGATCTGATTTTCAAGTTGGACGTTTCTAAGTTCCTACAGATTTTTCCCAGAGAAACCCTGGATCGCTGCTGTATGCCTCTGGTAGCTGCTGTGGATTTGCTGGTGTCCCAGGTCTGTCCCTCCTCATTCTGTGTCTGGGTCCTTATCCAGCTACCTGCTCTGGCCCTGTCATGGCTGTCTCTCCTGCTCTGCCACCTGCCTAGCTGCCTCTCAACTTCCACATGACACCTGACTCCTTGCCTTTGAGGACCTAGAGCTATTGGTGGACCTGAGTTTCGTAGCTCCTGAACTCTCACAAGAGATCTGTGTTAAGCCAAGAAGAGAAACTTTAGAACGTCTTGCACTACACTTTGCTTGGTCCTCACCTCTTTCAACATTTATGCACACATATACACACATATATACATCTGGTCTTTGTCTCTAGTTCAGGGTTCAGAGAACCTGATGACTATAGAGTTGGTTAAGTAATAAGGACATCACAGACCTAAGAGATTGCTATGAACCATAGTTGAGTTCATGCAAATGAAGTGACCTGTATTGGAGAGCAACGGCTTCAGTATCAGTGTCCATCACACACACACACACACACACACACACACACACACACACATATGTGTGTGTGTATATATATATATGTATATATATATATACATATATATATATATATATATTTGAACAGTAACAGCCATAACCAAAGAGTTACTACATTGTAAAAAATGTTAACAGCCATAACTGAAGAGTAAACTACATTGGCATATTGGCTCCTCTCTCTGCCTAAGATGAGAATAGAGATCCAGGCTCAGTCATCAATAGCCAGTAATTGGATCAATAACATCTATGTCCTCAAATCTTGACTTAACACAGTCAGAACAATAGGAATGGAAGCACTTGCCCTACATGGTTGTCCCTCTTATCCCCGGGAGCATATTTCAAGAACCCTCGAGGGGCCACTGAAGTTCTGGATGACACAGGACCTTGTATACCCTGTGCCTTTTCCAATATGCATACATCTATGATAAAATTTATGAAGTGGGCACCAAAATAGAGAGAGTAATAACAACTAATAATAAAGGAGACCAATTATCACAACATACTGTAATCAAAGTTATGTAACTCGATATTTCCCTTACGGCACCTAATTGCAATCCCTTCGTGGTTGTTTTTGGGAATCGCGTGCAATAATGTTCCGAGGAAACACTTTGTCAGCTCTTTTGGAACACTGACTTGCTGATGTCAGTGTTCTTGGGTTGCTTGACTATAAGCACTGCAAATGTACTATCAGTCAGTCTGACCATCAAGACGGCTACTAAGAGACAGGCAGTCAGGTAGGGTATACAGTGTGGATACACTGGAAAAGATACTATGCGTGTCTCAGGATGGTCCCTCCCCCACACCACACTAGGGATCCAGAAAACGGTAGTCCTTCCAGGGAAAGGCAAGGGAGAAGAAACAAACATGAACTCATTGTCCACTTATCTGTGAAAAAGAAAGCCACAAGGAACTGAGCAGTACCTAACAAAATGTGAGCTATGCTTTATTCTGTTTTCCAGGGCAGGGATTCCTTCACTCTAAAACTACACACTCACTGAGTCAAGCTTGTGTTCATTATTTGGGTTTGGCAGACCTGATCACTACTTGTAAAATGGTTAGCTTCAAGCTTCAGTCTTAAATTTCCTCTGTTGAGGCAAACTGACCCTGAGAAGCTAGCCTGGGTGAAAGGCCAAGCTGGGGAGGTAGACTTCTTAGTAGCTAGTCTTCAGTATTGTTGCTGAGATCCTGGATCCTGAGCCACTCCTAAGATCTGATATTTAATTGTCTAAACGTGTGTGTGTGTGTGTGTGTGTGTGTGTGTGTGAGTGTGTATTCATGCATGCACACTCAGTTGTGTGCAGGTGTGCTTGTCGGTAAATGTGTATTTGAAGGTCAGAGGTTGGCATTGGGTGTCTTCAATTACCATTCTCTGCTGAGCTCTTGAGATCTACCCGTCTCTACCTACCTCAGCTCTGGAGTTACAGGCATGCAAAGCTGCTTTCATGGCTTTTACACGTGCACTGGACACCTAAACTCAGACCCTCATGTTTATGCTGCAAGCATCTTCCCACACCGAACCATCCCTCCAGTCCTTTATTGTATATGATTTAAACTGAGTTTGTCATACTGTATTTCCCAGCATTGTGACATGGCTTCCCCATTTCCCAGTTTTTTAACCTGGTCTCCAATGTTCAAGTGAACCTCCATGAACCACTGAAATTAACTTGCCTAGAATGTACCTGTTTCTCCCTGTCTCAGCCTACTGTGCAAAACAGGATAGTTTTGCTGCCTGACGCTCTGGTCCTCACCTAGCTTTTCATGATGGAACTGACCTCTACAGATGTTTCCTTCTCTTGTCCTTATCTGCCTCCCAGTGACTAAGTATGGGGAACATGACTAGACATGGTCATTGTCCCACACTGCATTCCATTGTTAATGATGCATAGCAAAGCCATATGCTGAAGTCCAGGATTTACTTTAACTCTTGATAAATACACATGGATTTTATAATGAAGTATGAAGGGAGAAATGATGGAGACGTCCTCAGTCTCCTCATGGGGTCAGGCCTTTGACAGTAGCACAAACAGAGGGCTATGACAAGGCTGAGCAGATGAACTCTGCAGTTTGACAAACGAACATTGAAAGTCATTCCCTTTGCTTTTCCTTTGTATCAGGTCGGTGACTTTAGGCTTTGAGAGTTCAAAGACTCACATTGTTCCATTTGCTCTCTCTGCCTCCCTTTTGTGGTTTGAGGGATGTGAGCTCTCAGTTGCTCCTAACATCATGTATTTCTGCTTCCTTGTTCCTCCACCGTGATAGGAAGGGACTCTCGTTTCTCTGGAACCATGAGCTCAAATGAACCCTTCCTTCTGTAACTTGACTTTGGCCATGATGGCCCAGCAATAGAATAGTAACTAATAGAAAAGTAACTAATGCAGCATTTAGTCTAGTCAGAATAGAATCTGGCATGTGTGGTCCACACCTGAAGTAGAATTGTCACCAATTAACTGGCTTAAGGTTCCCTTCCTAAACTTTGCTAGAAAACTCCATCAGGCAAGGAGCTTTTTAAGGGCTCGTCTTTGGAAGCTTTGCTTTCCTCCAGGTTCTGCAGCAATAACTGGACAGTGGCGCCCTCTAGTGATATGGTCCTCACTAAGGCCTATGGTGTCAAAACCTTGGCCCTACACGGGTTCAGACCCAGCACTCTTTAGGTGCCTGGAGCCTTAGCTCTTGGCAGTCGATGGTGTTACCATTCAGCTTGGAGGCTGAAACCCTTGGCCCCGAGGTCTTGACAGCTCTCTGAACTGTCTGGTGATGGGCTTGCACGTTCTCTTCTCTGGTTCTTATGACCCTTTACTCTCTTTTACCCTTGGCTTTCATTGTTATCTCTGTCTCTTGTACTTAAGCCTTCCCTCCTCCTGCCCAGGCTGTTCCCCTGATGTTCATGTTTCTTCGCTCTTGGGCAGCACCTAACCCTTCCCACAACCCAGACGTGGCAGCTGGAAAGGTTTGTTGACCTTCATCTGCTGTGTTATAGAACAGCATTAAGATGCAAGCCATTGTATCACATTGTGTCACATACTGCTCAGGAGCCAGGACCTCTCAGAAACCTAGTGTTGAGAGCAGTAGACAATAAAACAAAACAAAAACAAAAACATGTGCCTCCCTTTCAGGGCAAGTGATTTGCCAGGCCACTGGGCAGGTCTGGGACTATCAGGTGAGCCCAGGTCTGTGACCACAGCTGGGTGTATGGCCACCACCACGTAGATCTGGTTTTCTGATGCTAGAGCTGTGCCCTGCTTCTTTGGACATCACACAGCTGGGCCAAGGCCATTGCTGTCCCCCTCTGCTGTCTCTACTTTATCTTTCTCTTTGTTACCAGCTCATCCCTCACTATTGAAGGCAATCAAGAAAAGACCACTCCAGAGAGGCCTTTCATTGGACCTAATGCTATAACACTAGGGGGCAGCACAGAGGAATCTCGCCGCCAACTCACCCAGTGAGCCTCATAGATCCTGGTACACAAACATTTGTTAGGGCCACAGTTATGACCTTCATTTTTAACTACTCACAGCAACTTGGGGATGAGCACAGTGTTGCTTCTTGGCACCAACCACAACAGTCTCTACAAGGGAAATGGCACATCTGGCCAAGTGGAAATGTTTGCAGTTATCTAGAGCTCATAGAGACTTGTGAGAGCAAAATATCTAATTTTAAGCAGAGAGAGCCCTGGAGCAGCTGACCAGGGAGTCAGATTGTCCTGTTCCCAATATATTTACTTATTTGCAAAAACATGAACAACAAAACAGGTGTCATGGCCTAAAGACCTTATCACTAACGCTAAAGCGATTTTACCAGTGTCTTAGGGAGAGGTGGCTCCCTCCGCCATCTCAGAGACACTGTTGAAAGGCAAAGTCTTTAACTTATGTGATCTGTTGCCACCCTAAATGGTGCTAGAATTGGATGGTGTGGGTGGGAGGAGGGGGTTGAGAGAAGGTGTAAGAAAAGGCCCTTATACATTTGGTGTCAGAAGCACAGTGAGCAAAGGGCTTATTTCACTGCACAGGGCATTGCAGAGATGCAATGGGATCGTTCTCCTAGGTGCTCAGCACAGTGCTAGGGTGTTTGCATCCGTATTACTTCTGAGTGAGATCTGGCATGCTCTGATGAAAATCAAAGAGCCTGACCACAGATGCACATTCTAGCTACCCATGCATGCACGAATTTCTTTTCAGACTTCAAGGTTCTGTTTAATCATGTGTCTACATATTGTAATCAGATTATTTTCAGAACTTTATGCTTGGTTTTTTTTTTAAAAACATAAAATTATGATTGACCTGTGCTTTGACAACAGTCAATAGAGTTAAATAAAATATTATTCAAACATGACAGGCAGACAAGGTGCTGGAGAAAGAACTTAAAGTTCTACATCCTGATCCGAAGGCAGCCAGGAAGAGACTGGCTTTTAAAAGCAGCCAGCAGGAGGCTCTGTTCTGCACTAGGAGGAGCCCGAGCACAGGACCTCAAAGCCCTCCCACCGAGTGACATACTTCCTTCAACAAGGCCACACCCATTCCTACAAAGACATACCTTCTAATAATGTGGGCCAAGGATTCAAACATGAGTCTATGGGTGCCAAACCTATTACAGCCTATAATATGTCAGTCTGGGCATTAAGAAAAACCTCAGGGAGATTTAAATACTTGAAGGACTAGATGGTTTGAAAACCTTTGGAAAAAACACTCAAAGAAAGATTTTACATTCTTGAAGAAAAGCCAGGTTTAAAACCCAACCAAGTGGCTCCAGAAGCTGTTGACATGTACCAGCAGATGGGATCAGGAGGCCTATTTGTGTGGCCTTTACATTTTTAACATGCCCTCTCAACGAATTCCAAAAGTAACTTGGTTGGACAAGGCCTTAAGTCATGTTGGGCCAATGACAAGCAAGACTGTCAAGAGTCTCATAGGCTCTCTGACTTCCCGTCGTTCTTCTCTTAGCCTGTATGTTAAGGCCAGGTCATCATGTTTAGAGAGTGGTCTAGATAGCACAGGTGAACATGTCAAGAAGTATGTAGACACACAAGGCCCTGAAGACCTGGCAACTGCTTTCCACTTATCTATCGGTGGACTGTTTATATCACAACGGCCCTAAAGAGAAGTGGCAGCCACAGTTCCTTACATGGCCAAACCCGAGGCTGTGAACTACTCCTGTGTAGACAACTGTGAGGCGACCAGCATAGCGCCATAACTTCTTCCCTACACAACATTTCACGTATCTCATTCCAGCTTCACTGAGTAGTCAAGGATGCTCATGAGCTTCTTACTCCTATCCTCTGCCTTTACCTCCAGAGTGCTTGGATCAAAGCATGAGCCCCCATGTCTGAATCAATGTAGTGCTAGGGATCTGATCAAACCCAGGACGACTAACTGAGCTACATCCCCAGCCCATGTTTTAGCTTTTGAATTGGGATAAAGTTATCCTCCTTCATTCATGAAGGGTACATTCTAAAATATGCCCCCCTACTTAAGTGAATGCTTGAAGCCAAGAATAATACTGACAGCCCAGTATGCATATGTATATGTATGTGTATGTGTTTGTGTATGTGTATGTGTGTATGTTAAAGTTTAATTGACAAGATGGGTAGAGTAAAATATCAAGAACAACAATAATAATGAATAATAAAATGGACAAATTAAAAATGTAATAAATCATGGTGTGAATTTTGTCTTCACCCTCTGGTACATAAGCATCAAATGGGTGAATAGCACAAACAACCTGGATAGTGTACACAAACTCAAAGAAGCCATCGTGTCCCAGATGAGATGGACAGAACACTCAGTGCAAAGATTTTCACCCACTATTGAGTAGTGGGTAGCTTAAAACTTACAAATGGTTTAATTCTGGAATTTCCTTGCTGCTGCTGTTGTTATGTTTAAAATCACATTTGACAAGAGTAACTGAAATCATGGAGGGCACAACTGTGGGCGAAGAAGGGGCACTGTATCTTAGACAGGAGCAGAGCACACTCAGCCCCTCACTACAATCCAGTCCGTGCCTTCCTGAACAGCAAAATTTTCCAGTTTAATTAACTGCTTTGTCTGGATCCTGGAGTCATTTTAGCCTCGGTACTTTCTTCTTCCAAGACCTCACATCACCATCAAAAAAAAAAAAAAAAACCAAACATAAAAAAAACAAAACAAATTTTTTTGGTCACAAGAGAGGTTTGTCCTGTGGCTCACTTAGGATAAAGAGTCAGGCAAAGACATCCCTGACATGAACCTACAGTTTCTTTGCTCTCGGTCTGCATCTGTTCA
The DNA here is from genome assembly GCA_964023405.1 of Apodemus agrarius. NCBI lineage: Eukaryota > Metazoa > Chordata > Mammalia > Rodentia > Muridae > Apodemus > Apodemus agrarius. Next base: position 48,266,071 of record OZ030015.1, on the reverse strand, counting down.
AGGCTAAGATGGGAAGGCTGGCTTAGCTGTTCTAAACAGGTACCCAACCCTTCCATCCTGACATGCCACCACCTCAGGGTGCTCGATGGTAGTACAGTAGGAAGGCTGAGAAAATGAGAGCACGCTGGCCTCAGGAGTCACGACCCCAGCCCTTGGGCTCTGCTCTGCAACTTGTTCACACTGTGGCTGTGCACAGATCACTTTGCCTCCACAAATCATAAAGAAAATGAGAGGACTGTGTTGGATGATCTTCAAAGCTCCCCTAGCCTTTCCTCCACCAGTTCCATGTTTCTGCATATAGGGGAACATATTTTGCTAGTGAGAACAGTTGCGTCTGAAGAGAGTTACTCTTCCATGACCCTGGTCTGGAATTTATTCTGTGTGCAGATCTTGAAATGCTTCGGCCGGATTTATGCTATTTTTTCTGGCTTAAGACATTCTACAAAACGTAATTGCCTGGGAGACCTTATACAATCTATTCAACATGTCTCAGAAAGCCTTGGAATTCAGGATCTTCCACAAAGTTAGGGGAGAATTCTTTGAAATGGGAGCTGTTATAGTCCTATAAAAGGCTGGAGGCAGCAGCAAAGGAGTCCTCTAGGATGTCTGCTGTGGACCCATGGGGCACAAGGCATGGTCAGAATGACTATAAATGACTGTCCAGAGATGTTCTTACCCAGCATGCAATAGCTCATCATCTCCTTTCTACAGGCCACACCCTTCTGCTAGAGTTGATCGTAGTTTCTCTCCCCATCACAAGGCTAGGTTCACAAAGAAGAAAATCAACTTCCAGCACCCTGACACCAACACCACAACATGTGACGTGGCCTGTATAGGTCAGGCCATAGAGTCTAGATATGGTTTGTTCCCAAGGGTTCATGTGCTGAGGGCTTGGTCCCCAGTTTGGCAAGAACTTTAAGAGGAGGGATCAAAAAGGAAATTGGAACATCAGTGTTCAAAGATGAATGCTGGTCTCTTTTACTGAGTTAGTTCCCAAGACAATGGGTTGCTACAAGAGAGTGAAGTTGACCGCTTAATTTTTCTTGCTTTCTGCCTGGGTTTACACTGTGGTGACATTTGCCATAGACAAGGGGGATCTTCATCAGAAACTGCTGGAAACCAGCTCTTGAACATTGAGAATTGTCAGGTAAGTGGCCTTTCTTTATAAAGTACCCAGCCTCGGATATTTTGTTATAGCATCAGAAAATTAACTAATACTGCTGGGAACTCTGGTTTCATAATGAAAATAGTAATAGAAAATAAGTTTTCCCATCATGCAAAGTATAGAGATTCATCATAAGGAGGAAGGACACAGGATGGAGGAGACAACATAAATGGAGACCGTGTCAGCGCAGCTGTGCTACACTTTGATAAACACACTGGGCTGGAGCTGAGAATTAGAGAGGGAAAAGGAGAAAGGACAGAAGGTGATGAGATGACTACCGAGTTGCCAGCCATCACTCTGAGGCTCTGAGAAGACCAGCCACTACTGTCTCTGGGATTCAGAGCATTGTGTCCTCTGGGAAGCAGAAGCTGTACTATGAAAAGAGAGAGGCTTTGTGAACAGAGACATGGGGCTAGAAACACACAGGCACACAAACAAATGCCAGGGCTGTGCTGAGTGCTTTGTCAAAGAATCAAGGCTGCAGAACAGACTTCAGGCTTGGAGAATAGAATGGTTTCCATGTCTTGAAGTAGTTGCAAAGGAAATTCATATGTCCTGAGTGCTTACTCCATTGGTTACGCCTGCAATCAAATACAACCCTTATGCTTCACTCACTGACTGATTATTAAATGTCTTAGTTGCTTTTCTATTGCTGTGCTAAGACACCATTACCAAGGCAACTTACAAAACGGAAGCATTTCAGGGGTTAGAGTCTGTGAGAGGCATGGCTGCAGCTAGGAAGGCGTGGCACTAGAGCAGAAGCTAAGAGCTTACATCTTGAGATACAACCACAAGAAAGAGAGTTACTGTGCATGGCATGGACTTTTGAAACTCAAAGTCCAATCCCAGGGACGCACCTCCTCCAACAATACCACACCTGCTCATCCTTCCAGAACAGTTTCACCCACTGAGGACCAAGGATTCAAATATATGAGTCTATGAGGGCCACTCTCATCCAAACCATCATACTGAGTGTGTGCCAGGTGCCGAGGTCTACTCTAGACACGGGAAGAAGAAGTAAATGAGATAGTCAATGCTTCAGGGACTTTTTATACTACTGAAAAACTGAGTCCATTTAGCCAAACAACGAAGTAGTGTACAAGATGGCTTCCAACTTCAGCTTGCAACACAGCATCAAATGCAGAAATGTACTGAGACTGACTAAGTAAGAAAAGGGCTTTTCTCCTGAACTATACTGTCATTTACAAACCACGTGTCATTGATGAATTGAAGCCATCCCCCTGTACCCAAAACAGATTGGATACACAGTGGATGCTTAAATCTTATGTATGATTGTGGTGTATTTGCATATAATCAACACAATCATCTATGTTTTAAGTCACCTCTTGATGATTTATAAAATCTAATTTAATATGCTATGCATATAGTTGCAGTAACACTTTGTTTAGGAAGTGATGATAATAAACCATCTGCTAGAGCCAGAGAGGTGGCTTAGCAGTGAGGAACATGTGTTGCCCTTGCAGAGGACCAGAGTTGGGGTGTAGGTATCCACATCAGATAGCTTACAATCACCTGTATTTCCAGCTCCATGGAATCTGGTGTCTTCTTCTAGACCTTGCAGGTACCTATTTTCCTGTGCACATAACCCCCAGACAGACATGTGCACATACACACAATTACAAAAACAAAGCAAATTTTAAAAAAATGTCTGCATGTTCAGTACAGATGTACTTTTGATCTGCAAGTGGTGGAGTCCACGACTGCAGAACCCATAGATATGGATGAATAACTATATTTAATTCTCTAAGTCCACTGGTCCATGTGTAAAATCATAAATAGTGCACATCTCAGCTAGACATGGTGGCGCTTGCCTGTAATCCAGATCCCACAGAACTGATGCAGGAGGATCACAAGTTGGAGGCCAGCTGAGTATACCTAGTATGACTCTATCTCCAAAACAAACACTAAAAGCAAGAGCTCAGCAACAATTATAAACAAACAAAAGAACAAAAACTATGTTTCAAAGGTTTGACACACATATGAACTAGGGTAACACATGTGCTTAGCACATTCCCAGTCATGCTTCTTCAGCCTCGTGATGCCATGGCTCTATGCCCAACAGTGAACAGATGAGATTCTGCCCATCTGAGTTCTGCGCGTGCCGGACTCCTGACCCACTGACCCCACTAAAGACAGCAAGGATTATTCAAAGACACAGAGCATTAGGTTACTTTGTGATATGGCAGCAAACAGTTATATTCTTTTGTAGAAGAAGGAGCTTCTTTTCATTATTTTTTTCCTGGAAGAAAAAAAACCTTTTGCAAAAGGGTTTCTTTGCCAGCAATGCTGTTCTAAAATAGTACATAGCTTGGGCCATAGCGATGGAGTACTTGACTGGTGTGCATGAGGCCCTGGGCTCCATCTTTAACACCAGGAAAAAAAAGATAAAAATGAAAACAGATGTGAGGTTGAGTAAGGCTGATTGATCAGGAGATGACTACTTTTGAAAAAAAAAATGATTGTGACATCAGCTCTCAAGAAAAGGGGTCATACCGTGCCAAGGAAGGGGAGTCATTCAGAGATGTAGCAGAAATGTTAGAAGGCAGAGGAGATGGGCGCTATGAGCATTCAGTGGAAGGGGTGCCATGCAGGGACACACTAGTGATGGTCAGGAAGCAGAGGGGATGGAAGTTTTGAGAAACCGCTTTGAGCATCTACAGGAAAGAATTGTGAGGCAGGCTAAGAAGGCCTAGGACCATTGAATTTAATTGATTTTAGTGAGGCCTGAGATGGAGAGACTGTGTTTAGTTTAGTTGTCTGACACCTAGACCCCTAGAAAATATTGGGGCAAGAAAATATTGACCATGAGGGTGAGTCCCATGAAGGAAGTAGTTAGAAAGCCAGAGAGGAGGCTCAGTGAATAAAGTGCGTAGTATACAAGCCTGATGGTCCAAGTTGATTCTCAGAACTCAGGTAAAGGTAGATGGAGAGAACCAATTCCATAAAGCTCTCCTCTGAATTCCACATACATGCCAGAGTTCGAATGCCTGCACTCACGCATCCCCCGGACAAGAACAGCAACAGGAACGGAGATTGCTGGCACATGGGTCCCGGGTAGGTTGATCTTCATTTGATCTGACATCATCTGACTAATTCTGAGAGTGATGGTCTCCCCATAGCAGCAAAGCTCAGCTATCCAAGTATCAGGGTTCAGAAGTTGAAAGGTTGGGCTTCTGAGAGCCTGTCTCCATTGTAGGAAAAGCCAGGTCTGAACTCCACATTCCTGTGCTCATAGGTACACACCTGGAATATGGCCCAATACAGTCTCTGGAGACTGATGGGAGATGTGGGAGATAATGAAAGTTGGTTGTCAGGATGAATTTTCTGGGAGAGAGAGAGAGAGACAGAGGGGCAGAGAGACAGAGACAGAGAGAGAGACAGAGACATACAGAGACAGACAGAAAGAGACAAGGACAGACAAAGACAGAAAGGCAGAGAGACAAAGACACACAGACAGAGAGACAGTGAACCACAAAAGAAGCTCTGTTTCTCCCCTTCTACTTGGGATATTCTCACTCCAAGCTTGGGGCTACAACATCAGTCTTTGGCCTGGAGAAGTAGCCATGTGACCCCTAGAGAAGTTCACATATGCCCAGAATCAATGAGTCCCACTCAGAGCTGGAATCCTGTTGTTTAAACTAAACTTCTTTCTCTGTGTGCTGACTTGCAGCCAGAAACAGGATGTACATACTGCTATGAACATCAATAATCAACACCATGAGAGAACCACGCACTTCTTGTTCCTAGACTATCTCTAACCACAGAGCTTGGAAGGTTCAGGGACTTAGTTACCTTACCACATGGCTTACTAAAAAAACAAACAAACAAAAAATAATGATTGAGCCCTGACAATCTGCTTAGTTAAGTGGGAGTTCATTGAAACAGGAGTCAAAGAGAAACAGTGGTCAATGCTGGGAGCCCTGAAGACAAGAGTCCATTGCAAGATGATGCTCAGGCAGGGACTGCCTCCTGGCAGCCATGCCTGGAGTTTGCTGATCTGGGACATATGGAAACTGTGAGGGTGGTGTTTCATGTGGTCCATGATGCATTGCACACTGCTTAGTGGGAACATATAAGATTCATATGGGCATGCTTCTGAGGGTCCCAGCAGCATCCACCAGAGGAATGGGAGGAGTCCTTGCAGCATTAAATGAGAGGAACACAAAGAAAGAGGATGATTAATGCGTTGTTTTAATTGGTGAGCTGCAGATGTACGATTTCGGTCTCTTGGAAAGGCTGGGATGCACACGGCCTCAACCATAGTCTGTGAAGCTATGTTTGATAGAGTGTCTCTAATCACGGGAACTCATTTGAGTCTGGGAGTTTGTGGAAAACGTACAAGGAGGAGAAATAAAAAGTAAAAATCAGTATAAAAGAACAGACTAAGTCAAGTACGGTGGGGTATGCCCATGATACTGGCAGGAGGGAAGCTAAAGCAACAAGACTCCACATTCAGGCCAGTCTGGGCAATATGGTGAGACCTGGGCTCAACACAAAACGATAAAATGCTACAATGTAGCTCAGGGGTAGAATACTTGCCTAGCACATGAAAGGAGTTGGTTCAATCAAATCAGTCAAAAAGGGGAAAATAAAAACCCATCCAGTGTGAGTGCTGGTTGCTCATACCTAGGTCATGCTTAGATTTTGGTGGTCTTATAGGAAGGTCGGGAGATAACATGGGTTATCTCCATATGTCTAGGTCATTGCTTAGACTCTGATGGTCTTACAGGGGCCTGGGGAGCATGGGATGTTGCCCACAAGTCTAGGTCACTGATAAGATTCTGATGGTCTTACAGGAAGGGGAGGCAGGTTGAAAGATCTCTGAGGATCTTGTCCCCCTCCACACTATAAAAGCCATTGGGTTGTTTCATTTTTATTCGTTTATCTAATCAGTTCATTCCTGCTCTGTGTGATAATTTCACTCATCCCTTCTGTCTGTACAATGACAGTTATATATACCAGACCTGCAAGACCTGGGAACATGGTTGCTAGTAAGACAGGTGTCATTTACAACACGAAGCTGTGATTTGGGTCCTGCGTGACCAGCTTTTGTTGGTCTGTGAAGAAACACAAACAGCACAAAGGCTGTTCACTGTGGTCGTGATGTCCAGTTCTAACTGTGTTGATTGTGACTGCAGTACATCTCAGGCCTGGCTCCTCCCCATTCTGAAGGTGACTTGTTTACTGTTCTGTGATAAACTGTGAGTCCCAAGGCTCTAGGAATGCTGGCAAGACTGGAACCCCACAGGATCATGAGCTAAAGGGGTTCTTTATTGCACTTATACTCGATTCTTTTATACTTCCTTCATCTCATTCTCTCACACACTCCCCAGCAGCCCTTTGACATACAGAAGAGGAGCCAGTGTTCCATAAGTTCTAGTTCGAAGATCTGCCATCCACTTCCCACTACAGGGGAAAGGAGTCTTTGAGAAGAGGTGATGGGGAGGGACGAAAGCACAAAGTGCTTTTCTCTTGCTTTCTTCTTTCCCACAATGGAGCCTCATGGACCAGACAGGCAATTCAAAGGAAATAGCCACAACAGAGGGTGAGGGCAGAACAAGGGATAGCCACAGGCCCCTAGGAAGCCTTCCCTGCAAGATGCAACCCACAGAACATGAGCAAAGCAAGAAGAAAGAGGGGCTGAGTTGGGTGTGGGCAGGAACAGGGTCAGATACTGGCCAACGCCAGAGCAGTACTGCCCAGGGACAGAGTGGTAGTGCCCAGGGGCAGATTAGTATTGAAGAGGGCCAAAACAGCAATGCTAAGAGCCAGAGTCTTTACCAGCCAGATCCATTTTTGTTGCTTACCTATGACTAGGTCATGTATAAAGAACAGAAATTATGCCAGGTAGTGGTGGTATATGCCTTTAATCCCAGTACTCAGGAGGCAGAGGCAAGTAAATCTCTGTGAGTTCGAGGCCAGCCTGGTCCACAAAGTGAGCTCCAGGACAGCCAGAGATACACAGAGAAACCCTGTCTCAACAGGAGAAAAAAAGAAACCCAGAAATTATTTTCCTATAATTTCCATACTCAATGGCTCCCAAACACTGCCACACTGGGGATTAAGTGTCAAGATAAATTTTGTAAAGGGCAAAAATAACCAAACCACAATCATGGTTCTGGTAGAGAAAAGCTTCTACATGACAAAAGGACTGCCATTGTGATACAGTCCTTGAACAAGAATCCAGAAGACTGAAGGGTGGGGACCCAGTAGGCCATCAGCATGGAGACGTGAGATGCTTTGCATATTCTTTAAAACAAGCTGCATTCCTTGGGGATGTCTGGAATAAAATCAAGACATGCTCCTCTAAAGCATGATCCAGTAAGAGAGTCATGCAGAGCTGGGCTAGTGGGTAGAAGTGCCACCTAAAGTCCCTGGATGCTCAAAGCACAGCTGGGAGGCAGCTGTGTCAGTCACACTGCTAGGCATCATGACCACAGCACTACTGCAATCATGCCTTCCCCTTGACAAGCTCAAGAAGGAAATGAGAGAAATGCTGATCCAGCCCATTGGTTCTGGGTCGGGGACGTTTGGACAGATAAAAAGGGGAATGTGGATATAGAGATAGAGATGGAGTTGGAGAGGGAAATAGAGATGGAGAAGGAGAGGGAGAGGAAAAAGGAGAGGGAGAGAGAGAGAAAGAGAGAGAGAGAGAGAGAGAGAGAGAGAGAGAGAGAGAGAGAGATTCAAATATGGAGGGAGAGGGGGAGGAAAGTGAGAGGAGAAGGAGACAGGGAGGGGGACAAAGAAAGTCTTGTAGGTTCAAGACCAGTACACCATCAGGTTCAGATGTCGTCTCTGCTTCCAAGATAATCATCAGATCCCACAGGATGATTTGCTGCACCCCACATTCCTGCCTCTCCCCAAGCCAGCCTAGGTGAGGCACCAGCTTCTGTACATCTTCCCATACTCCCAGGTGGCAGTGTGGATCTTGGCACAGAATGACACTCAATACCAGTGATTTCATTTTTATGAAGAATTTAAACATTTCTCTCTTTGCTACAAAGCTGGGTTTTTTTTTTTTCAAAACAAAACAAAACAAAAAACAGCATCAGCAAACGTGGCATACAGTTCAGTCAGTGTGATCGGGTTCCGTGCAATGAGCAATCACGTTCCTCTGCTTCAAGGTATCTCCGATGGGAAGATTCTGTAGGATTTTAACTCAAATCCAGGGATGGATGGAAGCAAGTTACAACATTATATAGCTTTGATCACAAGGTCATACTTGAACTAAATAATTCTTATAACTAGTTTTTAAAGTGATACTTTCCTGAACACCAGAAATATTTTAGAAATCATAAAAAGTACATAACAGAAACACACTGGGTACATCTGCAGCCAGAAATGGTGAGAGTTTTTTTTAACCCATTTTTTAACCCAAGAGTTATTATTTTAAGTTTCTATCCATCACTAACCTCACACAAGCTCAGGGTCTTCCTTCTCTGCTTCCTCACTCATCAATATGTGCAGTTGGAAAGGTGGCTCCATTTCAGGTTGACCAGCAAGCCATTTTTCTAAGGAGATATGTAGATTTGACCTGGTTTTCCTCTCATGCAGCTCCTTCTGATGACAAGGGAACAAGATCCCAGGGCTCCTCCTGGTCCCCAAACTCAGGGTCCTGTCTTATGGCCAAGTGGCTTCCAGCTCCAGTTAAACGGCAGTCACCACACCTCCAACACTTCCTGAGCAAAATCATCCATTCCCACTCTGCTCCCAACTGCTGCTACCATCCAGCAGTGTCTAGTAAGTCTGTGCTTTAAGAGTAAAGCAATAGACAGTACCTGTCTCAGCCACCAGGGCCACCCTGGGCAGGACTTCCCTGATCCATAGAAGTTCCAGGCACCCTCTAGGTGGAATAACCAGTGCTCATTATAGGTCCCCATAATCCCAAAGTAGCCACACGAGGCTCACCGAGCAAATTGTGACACAAGAAAGGCACCAAGCCTGAACTCTGACCTACAACCCAGGGGTTCTGGGCCTGGGGCAGGACAGGTGTTTAAAGAAGCACTTTGGGTGATACTGACACCCACTAAAGTTCTGGATGTTTTAATCTGGTGGCTGAGTATCAGAACCTGGAAAGAATGGGGAAAAAAACGGGCTGTTTTCCCCTTTTTCCCTATGTGCTTTGATCTAATCAAATAATGTCTTGTAAAGCTTCCCTTCATGAAAGAACCCCAAGCTCAGGCCAATCTCAGGATAGGTGCCTACACACTAAAGGTAAAAAGACCAGCATAATGATCATTTATCTACCTACATTTGTAGCCAGGAATATATAAAAAAGAAATTCAAAGACCTTTATACAAATGTATGGATGCAGATACAACGTTTCACACTGAGGTGTGTACCAGCCTTTGCAGGTGATGGGACAGGGCTAGCTTCTGCGTATATGTCTGCCTCTGAGAAGTGAGGTAGAGCAAAGGCCTGGCTCAGCAGCTACCATTCCAGTCTTTACTCCTGTCGACCAGCAATACAGTAGTGTTCAGAGTGCCTCTCTTCTGTAACTAGGAGAAGCTTGTGTGTAGATTTTTATTGTTCTTAGTCTGTTGGTTTTCAGCATCAGGCCTGGGAGATTTCCTAAAATATTGACGGCAGGACTTTACGGACACCGTGGTAGCTCAGCATTTTCCATGTAATTCTGATACACAGCCCACTGATATGGTTCAAGCCACTGGCCTTAGCCCATGATGATACCCTACCCTCTTCACATGGGAGGCAGGTAGTAAGGCTACGTTGAACAATTCATGCTGCAAAGTTGCTGGGAGACAAGTATTATGGTTTACAATGAGGAAACTGTAATGTATCTCTGGATGCTGTTGGAGAAATGTAATGGCTGGAGTTCATGGTAGTGATCTTGCTGCCATCCTAAAGATACCCTGATACTCAGAATAGGACAGTATCGAGGGAAGTAAAAAGAAGTGGGTGCAGAGTCCATGGTTGGCACTCTTAAACCTGACCATCTCATGTAATGTGCAGCATACAACATGAGAAATCTTGTCCTTCCTGTTCGGGAGAGTTCACCTCACCCATTACTCGCTGCCAAGGTGTGTAAGTGTGAAGTAATACAGCTAAAGCCACAGTTAAGGTTAAGATTAGTGTGGATTCAGATCTTATGGTTCCAGCTCTTGCCTTGAGCTCTTCGGACAACATTGTTTTCCTCTAGAACACTGAGCAGTGTATGTGTAGGCGGCCCTGCACTCAGCGCAGGCCTGTGGATGAGAAGTGTTGCATATTAGGAACCGAGTGTATAATGCGCTTTCAGGGAACTCACTTGGTCTCCAGTACCTACACAGGGTAGCTCACAAGCACCTGTAACTCTGGCTTCTGGGGATCCAATGTCCTCTTTTGGCCTTCGTGGGCATTGGAACATATGCCAGGAATACAGATCACACACACACACACACACACACACACACACACACACACACACCGTAAAAAAAAAAAGCCATTAAGTTTCTAACAACTTTCTCAGTGAACAAATTAAGTGAAAGCGAGGAAGGTTTGATTTCATTTGTCCTGAGCTGAGCTCAGGAGTATTTCTGCTGAAACTGAAGAACACCTAAACCACTTACGAGAATTAGTACGGACAGTAGCTCTGTGGGAACCAGATGACAACCATCTACATTGTTTCCTGGATCCACGAGAAGGGATGGCTTCCTCTGGAAAGATGAAGTAATTAGAAAAGGCTCTGCTAATTTCAAGCTCCCTCAAGAACACCAGGGGGTGGAGCACCTCAAAAATGACAGAGAGTAAACACATCAGCTGGAAAAGGAGCCCTGGCGAGCCGTGTAATTGATCTCACCTAGACGCAGGCAGAGGGATGTGCTCAGAGGGAGAAGCCTGCCAGGAAGGGTGACATCTTTCTTCCTCATGTGAATAAACACTTGGGCCCCTGGAGGCGCAAATTTGTGAGGGGATTCTTTTCAAAGACAACACTCTAATTGTTTAAAAGCACTCTGTGACACATGCATGTTTCCCTCGGGCAGGGAGATGGAATCAAAATAAAATAAAAATGATTGAGCAAATGTAGAGAGGAGAACGAGGCCACACTCGGCATGTGCACCTGGGTCTTAGGTGACACCGTGGTCACACGTGGATGTGGTAGAACAGTCAGTTGACACCTAATGAGTTACAACAGCTGAAGTCACTGGGTTAATAGTCATCAGCCCTTTAAGACTGCCTGTCACTGATCTAGTTCATTGTTTAAAACCGTAAATAGACAGAGGTGGACGCACGCTTCCTTCCGCACTTCCGTTTTCATCGCTACTAAGGAAGATGAGTCTGACACAACTCCAGCGCTATGGGTAGAGAGGAGGGGCTCTGGCAGTGATTAATATGCCTGGCAGGAAGTGTCACATGTGTAGTCATAATCGCCGTCAGCCACAAAACCAATTTCAAGCTGGAGACCACCCATCAGGCTAAAAAACACCTACTGAGCCCTTCTCTTCAAGGAGAGGGCATGCAATGCCTGGCGTCTTACAGATGGACTCCAGCCTTGATCTTGGCGGAACCCTGCCCAGCTACCCCAGTGACCCTTCTCCACCTACACTATATTCCCGGCAGCCATCAGCTGGAAGCTATCGACACTGATTCTGCAGAAGATAAAAGAAAAATTCATTCAGCAGCACCAGTCCTTCTGGGTGCTGACTTAGTGCCACAACAGGAAACCCATCTGGGCTGCTGAGGATGCTAGCTTCATGCCAGCTTAGGGGAGGGTGTGTGTCACCTTGGCTAGTCCTGATGCTGCAGCCATCTTCGTGGAAGCTCTATGCCTGGCATTGCTCCTATGGCTTGGTCACAGGTGATCCGCAGTGTTGGTCCTGGTGTTGGTGCACACATACTCCACGGTTGGTGACCCCCAAACGTCAGAGACATCTGTAGCATGTGTTACACACAGGTACTCTGAAGCAAGGCCCTCAGCAAAGCCCACCAGCTCTCTCTGGAGGGTTTAGCTGCATTTTGGTATCTCTGCCGTGCCCGTGTGGCTGTCACCTGACTGCTCCGATCATTTTAAACCCCCCAGTTCTCACACCCTAGTCTATACAGCAGGCTTTAGGATGCCTGTTGTGTAATCACTTCTCTGCTTCAAATGCACTTCCTGTTTTATTTTGAGTAAGTTCTAAATTCCTGTGAGCTACAAGGCCTTCTGCTGGCTCTCTCTTGTGACTTCATGTCCCTGACAATCTCTCTATGGGTCACTCTGACACACACACACACACACACACACACACACACACATTCATTCCCACATATTCATGAACATGCATGCATGCATGCACACATGTGTGCATGAGCACACACACCTTCCTTAGACTGTTCCTCCTGAGTCTAGCTTACACCATGTCAGAATTGTTTTTTCACTGTTTCCTGAGTTTGCAGCTTTGCTCTGCATCTGCAGGGCTGTCTTATAAACCCCACAGCGCTGACCCTTTGAGGTGTCTGATGGTAGAGGGTACAGAGGGTGGCACGGAACTCTGATTGCTTCAGCACAACTGCTTTTGTGGCTCAGTGCCAGGCACCAGGCTCACTCCCCATGCCTAACCATTTTACTATCCAAGGCCGGATAACAGAAAAATAAAGTCACTCAGAGGAACAGAGCTGTTCAAGGCCCACAACTCCCTTCTACTTCCTAACTCAGTACTTTCTTCATGAATATTCAAGGAATCAAACTCACTAAATTATGAAGTAGCATTTTTATTTATTGGAATAAGTCAATTTGATTAGCCTCGCTTCATAGATTACAACTAAATGCTAACAAGCCATATTTTAAGAGTTTTTATGAACATTCTAGACATAGTGCTTATGTGTTCAATAAACATTTTTATTTCCTCCTAAACTTTCTGACCTCCTGTATACTTATTTAGCAATATTGGGGAGGTGGCTGTCTAGGAGGGAGTTCAGCTGTGCACATAAAAATAAAAAAAAAACTTCCAAATAAAAACGTTGCTGAGTTATTAAGTCTGTAAGTGGAACATGGAGAACAGCCTGGGAGCTGGGGCGGCGGGAAAAGAGGCCTCCAAGTGCAGAAAGTGACATAAAAATGCTGCAGGGGTGGCTTTTGGAACTTGTCCAGAATTCAGAAAAGAGGGTGAAGGAAGAAGAGTTCTTCTGTAGAGAGATCCAAAGAAGACAGGCGAAGGGCCCAGAACAGCATGGCTGGAGCTCTGGTGTCCCAAACTGAAATCCGAAACACTCAGAACTTTAAAACTTCCTGGGCACTAACAGTGCTCAAAAACGATGGGGATTTAGCAACATTTCATTTTTCAAAAACTTTTGGACCAAGGATGTTCAACTGGTAAAGTCTATGCAAAAATCCTCAAAGTGAAAAGTCTGCCTCTGAAATCTCGGGGGTCCTAGGCATCCTGGCAAGGGGCAGTCAGCCCATTCCAGCTGCTGTTGCAAAGGTTGATAAGTGCTATGGAAACAGAAAAGGAGAGGATAGCCAGTGCCTGCCAGCAATACTCTGTGTCTCACAACACACACACACACACACACACACACACACACGCATGCACCTGCACACATAAAAGCACACTTGTAAACACACACACCACACACATATGCACACTTGAACACACACAAACATACCTGTATACACACACATACACACATGTATGCACACACATAAGAACATTTTACATCTGCACACACAAACCCACTTATACACAAACAGAAATGCTTGTACATACATACATATAATACCCAAACACATGCAAACACACTTGTCTACACACACACACACACACACACACACACACACACCATAGACATATCTAAACACACACACAAATGTAAACACACACTGATACTCATGGAAATCATTATGAACTTTATATAAAGTGTGTCCTAGTTAGTTTTTGACAACTTGATATATACAAGAGCTACCTGGGAATTCTCAGGATTCTCCATTGAGAAAATGACTCCATCAGATTGGACTATAGCCAAATATGTTGGGAAATGTCTTAAGGAGTGAGCCAGAAGGCAGCAGGAGTCTTTCATGGACTTTGTTCAGTTCCTGCCTTCTGGTTCCTGTCTGAATTCCTGCCCTTATTTCTCTCAGTGATAAAATATGACCTGAGAGTTGCAAGATGAAATAAACCTTTCCTCCCCAAGTGTTTCATCTCAGCAATAGAAACCCTCCACAAGACAAGGTGTTAACATGTGAGTGACTTAGTCAAAGAAATACTGAGAGTTTCTTTGATCTCCTGTTTCTATTCAATAACAGAAGGTTAATAAAGACCCTGTAACCCACCAGAGCCACCAACCTCATTGCTTATATGGAGGGGAGGGTCATGGACTAGCGAGATTACTACTAGAAATATGGAGGGACAGCATTTCTTCACTGTGGCTGCACATCTCTCAAATGCACATCATCCTCTATGGAAGGAGGGCCCCTCTTTTCCTGGGGTGAGCTTGAGGGAGAAGCTCAGTCAGTGGTGTATGGCTTTCACACCACTCCTGTGACTGATCTGTTCCCAGCATTTCTCTCCCTGGTGCACGCTTGGCTCTTCGGTAGAAAGAGATATCTTCCCTTTGTATACGTTGTTCATTAACTGAGGCCCCAGTAACAGCCACTAACAAGATGAAAGCAGGAAAACATGACATGGGGGCCTTTGGGAATTGAAAACGCAAAGATTCAGTGGAAACTGGTGAATGGTTTTCTCTTCCCGTTTCAGCTGTCTTAGCCACTAGCTTCTCACAAATTCTTCTGCTCTTTCAAGTTTGTCCATCTTAAGAAACCCTTTATAAGAATTATAGGCCAATGGCCCCATAGAGTCTTGATGTGCCAGGGTGTGTGTGTGGGGGGGAATACCCAGGGGGCCCTCACTCTCTCAAGGAGAAGGGGAAGGCGAGGATAGTGGGAAGAAAGAAAGAAAGAAAGAAAGAAAGGAAGGAAGAGTTGTAGGTCAGAATGAAATCTAGAAACTAATGATTTACAAATCTTGGGCTATTCTGAAGCTTAAATTGTCCACTTAATTGAATTGTGTCTCAGTGGCACACACACTAAGGAAGTAACCAATGAAAGAGTTGGTATTATTTCTTTAAAAGATTTTAAAATTTAATTATATGTTTCCCTTCCCCCTCTCTTCTACCCACCAATTTATGGCTTCCTCTTTGTTTATATAGATGCATATATATATGTGTATATATATATATATATATATATATATATATGTATAAGTACATACACACATATATTTCTTTGTTGTCCAAGAACATAAATACACAAATATATACATATATATATCAGCAACATGGCTGTGTATATATATATATATATAGCCATATTGCTGATATTCCATGGTATAGTTTTCCTATAATGGCCAGAAGGAAAAATATCAAGTAAACTTCCTGGTCCTCTGGTTCTTAGTTCTTTCCCCAGCCCTCTGCTTTCATGTTCCCTGAGGAGCCTTGGGTGCAGGAGTCATATGTAGATGTGTCAATTGGAGTTAGGCACTCCATGGACAGTTGTTTGTATTTTGACCAGTTGTGATTTTCTATAATGGTATCTTGCTGGGAAAAGAAGAAAAGAGATAAGAGCTACATTTATTTGTGGTTATAAGGATATATGAATGTATATATGAATGTAGTTACAAATTATACTCTACTGGTTTAGGAAAGTTGTGGCAAGCTTTGAGTCCAATTAGACAGCTGTTGGTTACTTCCAGAATGTGCCACTAATGCACCTCTAGGGCTGTCTTACCTTGCTGGTCATTGCTGTGGCTCACTGGCATCCCTGCTGGGTAGGTATTTCCCTCCCCTAGGAAAGCAGCTTGCAAAGCTCTTTCTAGGACTGTGGAAACTAGTCCTCAAATAAGAAGCTTCAGGTCATTTCCAGATCAAATCTTCTGAGGCCTCTGTCCAAATAAGTAGTGTGTTCCACAACAGAGACTCATGTTCAACTTCTGGGAGGCAACCAGGGCAATGGCAAGAGCCTTTCTTGTTTGGGGAGACTCTTGGACTCCCTTGGTCAACAAGTTGAAAGACGGTCTCCCATTCTTGTTTTTATGCTAGATTGGCTGATGGCTTTTGGAGGGAGTATTGTCCCCACAGGAGGTATAATGTAATTTAGCAATAAACATTGAAACAAAACATATGACCAAGAACATGAACAGCAAAACAAAACAAAACAAACTACTTCAATCAAGCATACTTTTCAATAGTAACTTTAAATATGAATGGTTTCAACTTTCCAATCCAAAGAAATAGGCTATCTGAATGGATTAAGAAACAAAATCCATGTTTCTGCTGTCTACAGGAATCTCATTGTATCCTTAAAGATAGGCAAAACCCCAGAGTGAAAGGATGAAGGACAGGATTCCAAGCAAATGGAATTGGTAAGCAAACAGGCATGGCTCTCCTAATATCTGGGAAAAACAGGCTTCAAGCTAAAACTAATCAAAAGAGACAATTAGGGACACTTCATTATAGTCAAGGGAAGAGTTAACCAAGAAGACATTACAATCCTATATCTATAGTCCTCAAATTCTGGAATATACAATTTCATAAAAAGTTTACTATGGAATTAAAGATACATAGTAACACCAACCCAATAATAGTAGGTGATTTCAATACCCCACTTTCTCCAATAGTCAGGTTGTCTGGACAACAAACAAACAAAGAAAACTCAGAATTAAGTGATACCATACATCCAATGAACCAAACATATATCTACAGAATATTCCACCCAACATCAAAGAATATGCATTATACTCAGCAGCACATGGAAGCCCTTGGAGGCCAGAAAAAAGACATTAGATACCCTGGAGCTGCCAGTACAAGTGGTTGTGAACCTCCTGGTCCTCTGCCAGAGCAACAACACTCTTAATGGCTGAGCCATCTCTCCAAGTGCAATTATTTCCTTTAAACCATTCCTGTGTTACTTTCTAAACTTTGCAGACATATGCTGAGATTTTTTATATCTAGTTATTTCTTCCCCTTTGTGGTTTTACAAGGTGATGCACCAACATCTGAACCAGTGTCTGCATGTGCTAAGTGGGCAATAAATGTTAGCTGTTCGGACATTCCTCACTGCTGCTTAGACAGGAAGACAGGACCCTGGAAGAGCCTCTTACTTCTGCTTACATCAGTCCTGGAGGACGCCAATCACGTGACCAAGCTAGCAAAGCAGGGATGAGGAAGCAGTGGAGGACAGTGTCCTCTGAGCTCGTTGCTGTGGTTTGCATATGATTTTAACACGGCAAACAGCACCTCCATGTTTGGCCACCGAGTAGCAGTTCTGGGGGTGGGAGACAGAGCCAAGGGGAAGGTTTGGGGTCCTTTAGGCTCCATTTTTATGAAAGAGTTATGTTCCTCTTATAGAGGTGGCTTCCCTACTCAGGAGATTGTTTCCATTTTCTCTCTTCTGTGTGCTCACATTTCTAATTTCCCAGCATACAGTAGGATATAACATGTGGTCCTTGCCCTTGATGAGACCATCTCCTCTTCAGTTTTTCAATCCCTAGAGTAATATACTAAAATAAACCTTCCTATGAATTATTCAGTCTCAGGGAATTTGTCATAACAACAGAGAACAGACTGACATATTCATTTTTTTCAGGAACCTTAATGTTCAGGAGCCATGTGAAGAGATCTCCTCCTGAACTTGGCGGCCACAGCCTTTCTGAAATATGAAGGCCACATAACTGAATTCAATACCTTCCAATGGTCACTAACAAAGAAACTGGGTAAAGGCCAAAAAGGTTAGTGGTAGGACAAAGACATCATCATTTCCAAGATTCTGTTTCGAACCCTAAATTGACGACCTCATGGATATGAGAAGCCCCTCAAAATTCCATTTTAGACCCAACAGTGGCTTCTCTCTCAAAGAAAGGGAAATGTCTAACTGAAAAAATTCAGAGAAAATGTCTAACTGAAAAAATTCAGAGAAAATACGAATTATCTTAGTATTTGCTTGTAAAAGTACCTCTTATTCACCTGAAGTGATTGTAGTCTTCAAGGCTTACTGCCTCTATGGACTAACCTAGACCTAGTGCTGGAAGCTTCTAGCCTTCATACAACCTTATCTAGGCCTAGAATGTTTTCAGCTTCTGAGAGTCATTGCTGAATAAGCTTACCCCTTCCTAGTTTTTTCTGAGCTCTGGCCCAAAGTCCTCTCCAAACTGATTGATTCAATCCAGCTTCTCTCGGTGTCTTGCTGAATTCCTCTGCTTGGTCTCCAACTAATTCTGACAGTCTGTTCTAATCTTCTGGCTTCTTCTCATTCTCTGGCTTGTTCTGTTTTCACCTGTGTTGCCTTGTTCTCTCTTCAACCTGTCTCTGCAAAACTCTCCGGGTACATCTGCCTCTTCCCTCTGGGCACTGCCCCTCAAGTAGATTCCCTTTCCTCTCTCTTTAGGTAAGAGTTGGGCGTGTCCTATTGTCAAATCTTTCTCTGATTTGTCACTCTGTCTGCCACTCAATTAGACATCACTTTCAGACATGGGTGCTTCTTCCTACAAACTAACTTCACCTTCATTGTTTGGGATCTAAGGTATGTACTAAGGGTGTGTCTGTATTCCAGCCAAAGGGATTGAAGGTGTGCTCTGAAGCTGAGCTACACCACAACTAGAAACAGATTTTTTTTTCAGTAAATAACACAATCTTGGGTTTCACAGTATCATCAAATATCCTGGGACATTAGCTGGTGGTTATTGATACCTGAGTTTTGCAAAGGAGCTGTTTGCAGCAGACTGCATTTAATACAGAAGCTTGATGCTTCCCCACCTCCACCTGCTCAATCTCCCCCAAAAGAGAGGAGAGATGCAGGTGAATGCATGCCCAGAGGCAGATGGCTTCTTCTTAGGAGACAGGGACCATTTAGAAGGCCCTAACTAGACCTTGGAATCTGCATGGTTGACAACAATAACCCAGACATAGTGGCATACACATATAATCCCAGCACTTGAGATACCAAAGACAGAGGACTCTGAGTTCTGGAATAGCCTGGGCTACCTAGGCTATCTAAATAAATAAATAAATAAATAAATAAATAAATAAATAAATAAAACAAAATTCCAATTAAGTTAATAATCTAGATGTTTCCTACTGCACCAGTTACATTTATTTTTCTTTTTTCGTGGTAGTAAACATGGGGTTTACTACCCCATGTGCAGTACATGAGCTGGGGGTAGACCCCCTTCATCTTACTATAGAATGTCTCTGTACAGTGATAGGTACCCCAGGTTTCAAGGTTAGGGTCTTTCCAGAGTAGCTATGGCAGTTTAACTGACACTCACACCAAACAGCTTTTCAGATGGAAGATTCCAGAGCCAGCTTCCCCTGAAACTCCAGTGGCAGCAAACATACCCAGGGGGAGGCTTGCTGGTCAAGTCTGCCTTAGCAGTTCTGTTGATATTTTGTCACTGTCCAATTCTTAGATGCTGTATTTTCAGCCACCAACTGGAGCAGTTTTAGCTATCTCACAATTTCTTCTTCTTTTTGTAAAATAGAAAAATAATAAAAAAATAAATCCCCACTTATGCACCCATGTGCCTTCCCTTTGGACTCAAGGCCCCCCACCCCGCCCCTCCCCGCTGCTGCTGCTCAGAGATAAGGCTGAAGCATTCTCCCTGCCTTTTCCCATTCGCACATTATCATAAGAAAGTGCCAGGCATCCATCAGCCCACAGCCCCTGATTTACGCTCAAAGTTTGGATTATCTATTCTGCTCCAAATCCCTTCAAACAGCCAACCTGATCAAAGAGAATCACATCCACCCGATAAAATTCGAATATAGCTCCGTGCTGCAGAGTGGCAGGCAGGGTTTCTTTCTTTGTGGTCTCTAAACTGCCTCAACCTCTTCATTTCTCCAGGAATTGCTCTCTACCCACGGTGTGGGACAAGCTGTGCAGCTGATTGTTCTGACTTCTTCCCCACTGGATGCTGTGGGGGCGGGTTTTAAGGCATAGACTCCTGAGAAAGAAGGGAGATATTGTCTATTCCTTACTCCCTAGGTGCAGTATGAGACAAAAGGGTCTAGTGCAGCCTGGGGTAAGGGGAGGAGAAACATGATAGTATATGGATTCCCCTTACTTGATAACCAATTGCTAACTTTGGAGGTGTGTGCCTGGGAGAAAGCTAGGGGAAAAAAAAAAAGAATGGTCTCTGTGCAACATGCCAATACCACAACTGTTGGTGACATATATTGAAAGCCAATCACTCCTGATTCATCCTCTTTAGCAAATGTCTGATGTACAAGGCTCCGCTGAGCCAAAGACGGGCCCCTGAAAGTTTAATGGTAAGGAAGAATAGACATATCTGAGCTATTGAACAAAATCTAATGGATTTCAAAAACTGGAGGGGAATCTGAGACCAGTGAATCCAGCCATACCCTTTCCAGACCCCAGGTCAGATTTCTTAGCAACTGGCCCATTAATGTCTCCAATACAGCATCAGAGGTGGCATTGGGGTGGGAGATGACACCACTCTCAGAATCTAGGCAACACTGCAGCCAGTTCAGATGTTGATAGAAGACAGAGATCCTGAGCAGTCAGGAAGCCCACACCTAGCAAAGAGAGGACCCAATAAGTCTACGGGACACTGGTTAGAGGTATAAGATGAAAGCAGGTGTCTGTGAAGCCAGGAACACCACGGCAGGGATCACACCTCAGGCATCTCGCTACCCCAGGCCAAGTGGACAACTAAGAAAATAAATGTTAAAGCACAGGGCATAGGGCACTGGCCTGTAATACCAGCTACCTAGAAGTCTGAGGAAGGAGGATCTTAGTTTGCCTGTTTTGAGAATCTTTTTTAAAGAGCTGGGCAGAGTGCTTGTCTGGTGTGTACATGTGCCTAAATTCAACTCCCAGGACCACAGTGAAAGGAAAGAGCAGGCCGCCTAACTACCTTGGCACCATGGTATTTGATGTAGCATGGGTGCCTTTATAAGGAAACATCTAAAGAAACATATTTTCTCTCTGTATATTTGCTGATGATTTTGATGAAGACATAGCCAGTCCAGGGAAGGAATGAATAGACAAAGGGGCCTTAGATGATAGTAGGTACACTGAAGGAAAGTTAGGTGGGCTGGGACCTTTGGGATCTTGGGGAATTTTGAAGCAGGTTAGAAAACCTAGGAATGTTCCCCCTTTTGTCCTTCCATTTTCTCTTGAAGTGTGCAAGAACCTCATCCCAGGAGATATTCATCTTACACCCAAAGGAGAGGAGCTTCCTTCTCTGAAGACACAAGGACATGAGAGATTCTGCCAGCCCACCTAACTCCTGGAACCCCATAATGAAACAGGCATAGTAGTGGTACAAACTCACAATCCTAACAGAGACAGAGACAGGCATTCCTGAGGTTTGCTGGCTAGCAACCTAGAGAAATTAGTGAGCCTTGGCCAGTGACTAGTCCTGTCTCAAAAACAAAGTAGAAAGCTTTTGAGAAATGACACCCTAGGCTGACCTCTGGCCTCCACATGGATGTGCACACATATTCTCACACATACATTTTTGAGGACAGACAGACAGACAGACAGATGTAGAGACATAATTATCATCTTACATTCACATAGACCTATGCTTTTATAAACTGTTTACATTAAAGTTCATTTTTATGTGTTTTCCTAAGACTTTTGTCAAATGTATTGAATCATGCATTCCCCACCCCAGTACCATAGTGAATAGTCCCATTACCATACAGTTCTTTTCTCAGTCCTCTGTGGTCAAAGTTGCTTGTCTCCAGACAACTGGCCACCACCCATCTATTTTGCATTTTTCTAGATTTGCCTTTCCATGTCATTCAAAGTGAAGAGAAAGGATAGACTCTGAATGTTGGTGTTTTTCACTTAGCTAAATGCATTTAAGAACTCCTTGTGCTAATCATTCACTCAACATTTATATATTTATTCCTTTATATGGATGACCCACAGTTTGTTTATATTGACCTTTTGAGGGCATGATCATTCTTTCAAGGTTTTAACGTGGTAGACAAACTGCTTCAGATAGTCACACAGAGTTTTTTGTGTAGGTATGACCTTTTAGTGTATCTATTTAAGTATTTAAGGGGAGATTTCATATTGAATGATACTATATAATGAACTTTTCAAAAAAGAGTCAAACTCTTAGCCTGTTTGGTTTACCATTTTGCTGGACAGTCTTTTTAATTTCTACACTGATCAAAATTCAGTATTGACAAGAGGAACAGAAAGAGATGCAGACTCAATGAGCAATCTGGCCGTCACTCATGAAACACTCAAGGAACAGATGAGGTAACTATAGAGGTAAGTATAAGAGAAAGTCGCGAGATGAATAGATTCAACTAATATCGCAAATCTTTCTACATAAATAATGCCTCCCAACAGCAAGAGAAGATTCCCACAAGACAGACAATTTTATGATCCTTTCATTGAATCAAAGAACAGAAAACCCAAGAAAATCCATCACTTGACCTATTCCCAAAGTAAACACTGAATGATTCATCCTATTTTATTTAGGAAATAAAGGATTTCCTAAAATAGAATAGATTCTCAGTTTAAAAGATGGAAATAAATAAGTAAACGTAACAAAATTAGAAAATCTATACAGAGAAAATAAAATATTGAATATTTTATATAAATCTATTCTGACATGCTTTTAAATGTAGGTAAAAATAGACAACTCTCTAGTAAACTGCAAATTTGACTCAAAATGAAATCCTAACATCTTTCCATAGTCACAGAAAGGATTTTATCTATTTGATGATTTACTTTATTTTTTTACTATGCTGAAGATTTAACCCCGGGCCTCATGCATGCTAGACAGGGGCTCTACTACTGAGCTACTTGCCTGGTCAAGATATGTGTTAAGTTTACCCATTCCTTTCAGAATAACACCAACTCAATGGAGATCATCGATATATCTTTCTTCAAATCCTCGAGCATTAGAATACACAGAGTATCTTAGTCAGGGTTTGTATTCCTGCACAGAACATCATGACAAAAAAGCAGGTTGGGGAGGAAAGGGTTTATTCAGCTTACATATCCACATTGCTGTGCATCACCAAAGGAAATCAGGACAGGAACTCACAAAGGACAGGAATTTAGAGGCAGGAGCTGATGCAGAGGCCATGGAGGGGTGCTGCTTTCTAGATTGCTTCCCCTGGCTTGCTCAGCTTGCTTTCTTATAGAACCCAGGACTACCAACCCAGAGATGGGACCACCCACAATGGGCTGGGGCCTCCCCTATTGATTACCAATTAAGAAAATGCCTTACAGCTGGATTTCATGGAAGTATTTCCTTAAGGGAGGCTCCTTTCTCTGTGATAACTCCAGCTTGTGTCAAGTTGACACACAAAACCAGCCAGTACACATAGGCTACTTAAATTCCTCCCCCCAACCATTATGAAAAAGACTCTTGGCTCTCTTCTAGTTCTACTATAACTCTGATCTGTTCATTTATGAAGTAGGCACAGAAAGGCTTTCTATCCTCCCACATTCAAAAGCAGATGTGAACATTCTAGGTCACACATTCCCAAATCTAGATCAGGCAATTTGCCTGTCCCTCAGAATCCCTGTGTGGCAGATGACTGCATTGGTCATTGTTCTATCACCAGGACAAACACCTGAGATAATAACCAACTTACAAGGAGAAAAGACTGAGTAGGCTCTGAGTTTTGGAGGCTCTGGTCCACACCTGGTTCATCTTGTTTGTCAACTTAACGGCATTTAGAATCAAGTAAAACTCAAATTGCAGGACATTCCCATAAAAGAGTCATCTACTGAGATAGTTTGATGCAGGAAGACCTACCTTACACCTGGGCTTTACCTTCTGGTAGCAGCCTGGATAAGAGGACATGAAAGAAGGAAAGGTCCCTTTCTTTGCCTGCTTCTTTTACTCTAGCCAAGAAGTTTATCAATCTTGTTGCTACAGCCAGTGGTAAATCCAACTTCCTCGGGTTCTAATGTAGACTGAAAGCCAGAACCTTTCCGAGAATCGTTCTGGCTCTAGCACTATATTGGAACTCCAGGCGTTCAGCCCCATGGACTGAACAACTATCGGGTTCTTATCCTTTCCATTGCAAGACAGCTATTGTCAGACTACTTGAACTATATATCCTGTGAGCAAATCTAATGAATCCTCTTTTAATATATGTATTTAATCTATTGTCTCTGTTCTTTTAAATATGCCTACAGTTGGTCATGGCACTTTTAGCCCATGGCAAGTCAACATATCACAGAGGGAGCACATGATAGAGCTAATCACCATAGGAGAAATGCCTTCTGTGGCCCGAAGGCCTATTACTTGATCCCATCTATTAAAGCATACAGCACGCCCCAGTGGCAGCAAGCTAGGGACCAGGCCCTTAACACATGGGCCATAGGATGACCTTTCAGATCCAAACTCCAGCACTAACCCACATGATGGTGTTGGGGTGAAGCAGAGATGAGCCTCTCACCAGATACTCCCCAATGGCTGTAATAAAACACATTTCTGTTCTTTAAAGTTATCAGCCTCAGAGATTTTCTACAGTAACCTACACAGACTAAGATGTAAGTTTGATGGGCATTGTAGTAGGATGAACAATCCTAGTGTTAGTGGAAGCAACGCCAGCTTCATTTCTACAGAGGAAGAAGCCCATTAATGAGATGGGAAGTTGTATTTCCAAGGCAAGTCATTCTTTGTAAAGAGTGCTTACCGCTCACGCCTGATAACCTGAGTTTGATCCTCCGAACTCATGTGAATGTGTAAAAAAAGAGGACCAAACCTACAAAAGTTGTCCTCTGGCTGTCACATGTCTGCAATAGCATGCCTCCATTGCCCTGCACACTCACTAGATACTGCTGATAAATGGGTTATGATTCAGAATGTGTGAAGCTTTGTGTTAAGGTTGTATTTTCTGGGAACACCCTGAATGTATTGCCACTTGTAGGACAAATGGTAGCAGACACCTCTAAGTAAACACCTAGGGCCACACAGCTGCAAAGGGGTCTATGACCCCATTATGAGCAATTGGGATTTATATGGCCCCTCTAATTGTCTTGATTTATGCCCCCTTATTCTCCTAAAAGGCGGTTTTTCTCTTTAATGGGACACATTTCCATACAAACCGGTGGGCGATGTGGATTGGGGCAACCCCCGTGAATGTGACCATTGGCAGCCAGATTGGCTGGAAAGCCATCCCCAGTCTGTGCCTGACCTCCCTTTTTCTTTCTGGTCACCAATATCTCCATTGTCAGAGACAGCCTTAACTGTAATGAACAATTTCTCCTGAGTGCCTGCTGGAAGGGGTTTTAATAGCAGCTATCCTGATGAGGGAGCCAGCTGCCATTTGGATGCTTGTGGTAACTACCACCCACTGTCATGCCATCACTCTGAGGGCCCAGACTCACTTACAACTGCTATACTGGGAAAAGAGGGGATTTGGTATTACAGCTGCCATCACTGTGGCCATCGTTGCCGGGGTGACAACAGCTGCTGTTGCCTTGACCCAGACAGCCACTACAGTGGAGACTGTCAATGCTGTGGTCTCTAAGTCAACTGAGATGCTGCAGGCCCAGGAGATAGGTACTAAATCAACATCTTCATGAAGCCATCCACATTTTACAACAGATTAAGTTACTGGCAGAAGAGTTGGCCTTTGTTAGGGACATGTCTATCTTGGCATGTGGCCAATAGGTTTCACTCAATCTACCTCTAACTCCTTACGAGGTATATAACTGAAGCTGACAACAGTTGGTTCAATATCTTGAAGGTACCTGGTCAGACAAATTCCTTAACTATTCTGTGCTGTTAAGGGGGAGCATAGCCAACCTCAATGCAACCAAGGTATCTGTGCTCTCCCTAGATGCCGGACTCTTGGGAAAAGTAAGAGGCTGTTTGAGCCCTCATGAATAGCCACTTATGCTATGATGGGAGGAATTGTCATACTAATAATTATTTTATTTAAGTGTCGCACACAGCGTATCTCCAGGCAGTGCTCCATAAACAAGGCAGCCCTCTAGGTGCTGATGGCTCTCAAAAATCCCAACTGTGCTCCCTCCCCCCAGAGGAAGCGATCAAAGCCTGGATGGCAGAGATCCGTGAGTCCACCATGTAGGCTGTTCCTCGTCTCCCCCTTGTATGACATGCCAGAGCGATATCTCTTTGAAGGTTGGTAGTCAATGAAGGGTAAGATCCTGGAAGACAGGACATTTCCAGTAGACTGGGAATCCTCCAAGGTAGGGTCAACAATGTCAAGGCAATGGCACCCTGGCTCCTACTAGGCTATCAAAATCTAAAAATGAAAGGGTGGAAATGTAGGAGGAACTGCTGTGGACTCTACCTAAGAGTCCAGCACGCACTTGCAAAGGCATCTCCTGCAGGAGGACCTAATTGAAGACTGTCTGAGAGACCAAGGATTGCAGACACAGACGATGCCAGCCAATTGGGAACTGCTGTTTAGAAGAGATGCTCTCTTGGGACCAATGGGGCACAGGGGGAGGGTGCTTGCAGCCACGTTCCGATGAGCTTGCTGGGTTTCTGACCTCCCAGAGTCTGTGTCATTGACTTGTCTCCATCTCACCTCCAACCCCCAAGGGCAGGTAGGGTCGGGTCATGAGTGGTCCAGGGCGCAGGCAGCATCCACTAAATCAAAAGATGACGCGTGCCCGGTGTCATCGCTATTTTATCACTCTGGAAGTGATAGAGAATGCAATAAGACGAGAAGAAAATAAATCTGGGGTGAAAAACTTTGTTGTTTGACAACATCCATCGATGTGTGCTATAATGAAACATACCTCGTAGAAGAGCAGCGTCGGGGTCTCCCATCAATGAGCATCAGCTTGTACCATACATCATTCCAAAGGTTCAGTAACAACGAGAGGAACTGGTAAATGTGCGTGAGACGGAGAAGGCTGAACAAAGTACAGAAAAGCCAAGCTGGGGGCTTAATTCTTCACTGTTGTTTTGAGAATTTAGAGAAGAAAAAAAATGCCCTTTTGCCAATGTCTTTCAGGCTGTCAATCAAATGCCACTTTGCCAATCAGCTTCTTAGACTATTACACCCAATCAGCACCTTCTCCATCCCTGCTCTATGTCTTTATTTCACCTAAATAAACTATCGCTGAAATAGGAATCTTTTAATTGTTAATTGTGTGGTCTGATAGCTCCTGTTACACCACCAGATACAGCAGGGGCTGGTTCCGTTAGCGCTGTGAGAGCTGGCACAGCCCAGAGAAGACAGGTCAAGGCTGGCAAGGCAGAAAGTGCAGGTCAGTGACTCCTGCAGTGAGTGAACTACAGGAGGTCTGGGTGTGCCTAGACCACAGTGACCCAGGAGAGAAGAGTGGGGTACTGCACAGAGGAAGCCAGACACATTTATGAGAGGAAGGGGCTGTGTAATCAGTGGTGGGAGATTTAGAACTCAATCTAGAGACCTTATGGGGAACATTTTAAAGAATAGAAATGATATTATCTTCAGGTGTTCCCACCCTGGTTTTGTATAGAGATTGAGTTATGATGGGAAGGAATGAGCATTTAAAAAATTAGTGAAAAGGTTCAGGAGAGTCATATAGTAACAACAGACAGCGGGCCAAATTTGGAATATGCTATCAAGAGAGACCTGATATGATATGTAGGGGTGTGTGTGTGTGTGTGTGTGTGTGTGTGTGTGTGTGTGTGTGTGTATTTACAACTCAATCTAGAGACCTTAAGGGGATATATCTAGAAAGAGATGGTATGGGGGAAGGGTGAGAAAAGGGGTGGGGGAACCAATACAATACAATGACATTCCAATCAAAGATGAACACTATATACAGTAGTCCTACAAGACTGGAGCTGACACATTTCCTTTGCTTAGTGACATTGTAACCATAGTAACGTCAGCATGATGCTGATAGCAATGAGCCTGCTGAGATTTATGAAAGCTGACCACACACAATTGTGTGCAGTACATAATTCTCAATGATAACAGATGACTGCTGCTGCTTTGAGTATCTATCTCCCTACTGTCTTTATCTCTATCCTAGAATGCTGCTGTCCTATGTACTAAAAATGTTCTCTGGAAGGCAGTGTGATCTGTCACACCAGCACAGCCTCATACATCTTACGTTATGACATCTCTTGCTTGTGTCAAGGGGCAATACCCAGTGATTGGCCAGTGTTATCCAGCTTTGTATTAAGTGCCCTCTGTAATGTTCACGGTGTTTCCCAGTCATTAAGGGACACATGACTGGAGATGGAG
Organism: Apodemus agrarius; assembly: GCA_964023405.1. NCBI lineage: Eukaryota > Metazoa > Chordata > Mammalia > Rodentia > Muridae > Apodemus > Apodemus agrarius. Next base: position 48,237,747 of record OZ030015.1, on the reverse strand, counting down.
GGAGGCAAGAAAAATAAGAAAGAGGGACAGAGGGAGAGAAAAAGGGACGAGTCACTAAAGTTTGGAGTTCAAGCAATTGGAAGCATCATGCAGCTGTTTTCGAGATCTCGAAGGCTGGGAGAGGAATACATTCTGAGTTCACTTACTTTTAAGACTACACAAGAAAAAAATCAAGAGAGGCGTGTTAAGTGGTTCAGCTTGGTGTGCCTATGACACATCCAAATGAAGATGCCCAAAAGTCAATTGAAAACACCAGTCTCCAGTTGTGGGAAGAGGCCAGGATGAAGATATAAAGAAAGAGATGTCTGCTCATAGATAAGAAACCACAGGAATGAATGAAGTCACTTGAGAAAGAATATAAGCATAGAAGAAGCGCAGATCCCCAGCCTGGGAGCCTTGGAGCCCTGGAGCCTTGGAGCCTTGGGGCCTTGGAGCCTTGGGGCCTTGGAGCCTTGGGGCCTTGGAGCCTTGGGGTCTGGAACCCTAGAGCCCTGGAGCCTTGGGGCCTTGAAACCTTGGGGGCTTGGAGCCTTGGGGCCTTGGAGCCCTGGAGCCTTGGAGCCCTGGAGCCCTGGAGCCTTGGAGCCTTGGAGCCTTGGGGCCTTGGGGCCTTGGGGCCTTGGGGCCTTGGGGCCTTGTCCCCTTTAGCAAAGAATAGGAAGCAATGGCATAAAAAAATGACAAAGAAATCCTTGAGTTATGGATTCAAACACAGTTCTTATCTTCGAGCTGAGGGAGTTATTAACTGCATGGAAGGTTACAGAGATGTTTAGTAAGATGGAGGCAGACAGAAACAGCCCAGGAGATTTGCTGTGTGAATGTTATCAGTGGTCTGAGCTCCACCCCCGCCTCACCCCGTCCTCCCACAAAAAACAGTGGAGTGGCAGAAATAGATTCTAAGAGAAAGGAAGGCAGGGCTGCAGGGAGGGCATCTATCTGCACAAAACACTGCAGCAGCTGGAGAGGTTCCTGGGGTCCAGGGAGCCTTTATAAGACCAGATCGACCTTAAGTATTTTCAGGTGGTAAATGGAATAAACCACTTAGTGGGCAGATGACGGCCTTAGAATATGCCTACAGGCCTATGGGGCAGGGCGGGGAGTGGATTGATGGACTGGATGAGAATGGTCCCCATAGGCTCACGATTGAATGCTTGTAGAGCTATTGGGGAAGGATCAGAGGTGTGAGTCCACACCATTCCCTGTTACTTCTCTCTGCCTCGTCCTTGTGGATCAGAAGAAAGTTCCCAGCTGTCCCAGTGCCATGCCTGTCTGCCTGCTTCTGTGCTCCCCACCATGATGGTTATGGGCTCACTCTGAAACTGCTAGCAAACCTCCAAGTAAATGCTTTCCTTTCTAAGTTGCCTTGGTCGTGCTGGCTCTACACAGCAATAGAAAAGTAACTAACACACCCCTACTCCTTAATTTTGCCCAAGGAGCAGAGAGCAGATTCTGCCTTTCAGTGATGTGGTTTAGGCATCTCTCTCTCTCTCTCTCTCTCTCTCTCTCTCTCTCTCTCTCTCTCCTCCCTCCCCCCTCCTCCCCCCCTCCTCCTCTCTCTTTCTCTCTCTCTCCTCCCTCCCCCCTCCTCCCTCCCCCTCCTCCTCTCTCTTTCTCTCTCTCCTCCCTCCCTCCCCCTCCTCCCTCCCCCCTCCTCCTCCTCTCTCTCTCTTTCCCCTCCCTCCCTCCCCCTCCTCCCTCCCTCCTCCTCCTCCTCCTCCTCCTCCTCCTCCTCCTCCTCCTTCTCTCTCTCTCTCTCTCTCTCTCTCTCTCTCTCTCTCTCTCTCTCCCCTGATTCATGTAGGGTAGTTATAATATACAACCCAGGCAAAAGAGTACACAGCCACCATTTATAGCATTACTCCAGCTTCCAGCTTCCAAGTCATTGGCTTTAAAGTAAACTGTTGACATTAATATCATGGGTAGGAGATCTCTATATATGGAAACCCAGTTACGCGTAACTTCCCACTACATCATGGCTCTGGCTCCTTCCTAGTGCATTATCTTCGCGATCCATCCCAGTTAGTGTGCCCTTCTCCATGTGTCCAAATCACCCAGCAGCCCTGGGCTTTAGATGCCTGAGATTGAGAAAGATTCCTCTTTATAGCTTGCTTGTAGTCTGAGAGGAAAAAAATAATTATTAAGTGAGGAACAATCTAAATCAATCTAAGCATTATTAAGTATGCTTTCATTAATACATATGAAACGCTTGGGCATGGAAGTAAAAGCATAGGATAGACCAAAGGCTCCTTGGTAAGATGTAAAGGAGAGGACAGAAGTTTTGCACTAGATCTACATAAGATCCAGGCGGGTTTATGGACAATTGCCCATGTATGTGTGTTCCTTCCTTCCTTCCTTTCTATCTCTCACTTCACACCCACTCAGCATCGCAAGACTCTATAGTCAATATAATAAACTACCCAGGCTCTGGATTATAAATGTTAGTATTATAATGTGCCACAGATGACCTCCACACATTCTGGAGCATCCCTGTGCTTGCCCAAGATCTTGGACTAGGGGTTTTCCAGCCATCCTCCTCGCCACCATGTTTTCCTTATAGACCAGTCTAGTAGCCTTCTAGACCCTGCATTCTGAGCCCCTATCCTGCCTTGGTGCTGCATAACTATTCTAAGCAGACATGCAGAAATGTCCTTTCAGCCTACACAAAACAATGATGGACTAAAGAATAGGTCTTACCCAAGTGCATCTTGGAAACCAATGAGTTTGATAGAGTTCTGTATAGGAGCATGGTTGCTTCAATGACAGATGAACCACTGAAAGTTCCCACTTCAGTGTGACTGACCACCCAAGCAGCTGCATCACTAAAGTGTCCCATGATGCACAGCCAGCCCTCCACCTCCTATACCCTCTTAGCGTCCCTAGAACATGTGAGGCTGGGGCAGGATCTCAGGTAAGAGTCTGGTGTCTCTCCTCTTCCTTCCACAAGGTAATGTCAGCAGCCTTGTTATTACTACCACAGCTAGATATCAGTGTCGCTTTGCTTACTCTGTTCTCATGAAGGCAAACTAAGATATTCCATAGGTCACCATAGCAACTCTGCTTCATGGTGACAGCTGGTCACATTAGGCCTGGAGGAAACAACTCTACCACAGCAGTTGGCAAGAATCATGATTGCTAGAGGCCATGAAGGGTGTATGTGCAGAGAGATAAGGGAAGGTCGAGTTTATCATGGTGTGTTATACACAAATGTGGAATGTCATGCTCAACTCCATTAATATGCATAATTAATACATGTTAGCCGGGTGGTGGTGGCACACGCCTTTAATCCCAGCACTTGAGAGACAGAGGCAGGCAGATTTCTGAGTTTGAGGCCAGCCTGGTCTACAGAGTGAGTTCCAGGACAGCCAGGGCTACACAGAGAAACTCTCTCTCTCGAAAAACCAAATATATATATATATGGTATATATATACATATATATACATGTTAATAAAATATTTTTGTACAATATGTATTATGCTGGGCATTGTGGTATGCATCTAATCCCAGCATTTTAGAGGCCAAGGAAGGACACATCATTATAAATAATCCAGTTGTTGGAAAGATTCAAGACAATCTTGAAAGAATCAGGTCCAAAAGGCTGAGTGTGGAGCAAAGGAAAGACAAATCACAATATTTCATATTTGCTCATGTTTCTTAAATTAAGTAAAATACCAATGTTAAATGGAGAGCGCACACACATACGCACAAAATAAATCAGTGATATAGCATTGGATTTTGCAGGGCCCATTACTTGCAACCAATCAGAGCATGCACCCTCTGGATTTAAGAATGCACCCCCTTTCTACAATCTTAGCCAAGCAGGAATGTATAGGTTTGATGTTTTTTCAAAGCTCAATTTCAAGACACAGTGAGCCTTATCAAAGACACATGGTTGTGTATAAGCAGGGAGCTAGGAGGGGCTCTTCAGTCAGGAGAGATGTGGGGCCTCACTTTGGCGCTATGGTCTCCATTGTGCTGAATCTGGTGTAAAGTCCAGCGGACCTAGAGTGCAAGGGTTTTTGTTTTTCCTTTTGTTTCTTTAGATCATCAAAAACTCAGGAAAAAAAAACCCACAAACTTGGGAAATAAGCTCTGAGAAACACAGTTTTAAAAGCCTGTAGTGGGAAAATGTTGGTGACAGAGTCAGTACTCCAAGAACAGAATCATCTAAGGTGCTGGAGGAGGCTTGACTGATCAGAAATCAGTGTTCTCTTCCCCATAGACATGAGTACATGTCTATGCGGCACAAAAGCCAGCCACACACAGGTAAGAACAAAGAAGACAAGCAAGGACACAGGCCAGAGCAGAGCTTCTCCGGACTTAGGATTCTCTCAGCTCTCCAAGGGTTTTGCTAATGGAGTTAATACTCTTAAAAACAACAACAACAAAATGCCCAATTGCCACCTCAGAACTATTTTATGCCAAAATGATATACCCAGTAGCACAGGCTGTGGCATACACACTGAAGCTAAGAATGTTAATATGGATGGAGTCCTGAGTCTCCTTACCATAGGGATGTTCCTCCCCGCTCTCTGTTCACACATAACTGTGCAACAATGTGTTGTTGGTTTTTTAAATTTTTTTTATTGGATATATTCTATATTTACATTTCATTTCCCTCTTTCTGGTACGATGTGTTGTTTTTAATTTTTGTCTCATTACTTTATGCATATAAGTGTTTGTCTGCATGTGTGTCTGTGTTGAAGGGGCAAGCCAGTTGTCCAAAGAGGCTCAAAGAGGGTGTTGGACCCCATAGAACTGGAGTTAGAGACAGTTGTGAGCCACCATGTGGGTGCTGGGAATTAAACCCAGTCCTCTGCAAAAGCAGCCAGTGCTCTTGACCACTGAGCCATCTCTCCTTACATACACAGTTTTGATAAGGGGAGAAAGAGGGAGAGCTGGCGTTAAGTGTCTTGGCGTTGTCCATATATACTATTTTGGTTGCTCTCAGGTTGCATCTTTAGAGGAATGCTAAGAAATGCTTTCCCCATTCTCACTCTTTTTGGAAAGTGAACTCTTAGGCTAGTGCCAGAGGTGGCTTTTATGGGATTATTATCTGATAAAGTAAAACCAGAAGCCAAGGAGTTTGCACAAGAGGTTAGGTCCTGTCCTTTGCTGTGGACAGCTTTCTGGTGAGATTCCTGGAAGGCTCCAAGTTTATGTAGACCTGGGGAAGGAGAAGAGCCTTACGTGGATGTTACTGATTGTGGCAGAATCCATGGTTTTCAGCAGGCAAGTGGCTTCAACCAGACTGCAGGGTAAGGTGCTCCTTTCCCTTCCTGTGTTCCCAGAATTCCCAAGTCTTTTAATCTCCTATCTCAGTGTTAACTGTTACACTCTGCTTGTCTCCATTTGGGTTTTCTCCAAAGCAAAGCCTGCAATAAGGTAGTTCATGTAGGTGGTGACCTCGTTAGGCAAGAAGAAGACAGAAAGCCCTGAAAAAGAGGAAGAAAACAAGAAACAGGGGAATGAGAGCGGGGGCAGACTAACTACGTGGAGACCTTCGGAATCGGAAACGATGTTTTTCCAGAAAGTCCCACCAACAAGATGGCTACCGGACCCTTTGTATACCAGCTCCTACCCAACAGGCTGATGCCAGGTGTGCCTGTTGAGCTTTATTCTGGCTGCACCTGTTCCTACTCACCAAACTCTCATATACAGAACAGATTTACACTGAAGGTGGCACACTGGGAATCATAATCAAAAAATTTGGCAGCATGGATCCGTGGACTGCAGCGTGGCTGACATCAGAGTTGAGCCATAGATAGCCCTGCTACCCAGCCTAATTATAGAGATCGCCAGAACATGTCACTTGGCATCCACCACTGTAAACATATTGGTCATCGAGTCTATTGCATTCTGGGTATTTCTTGGCAGAGACATTCATTCATTCATTCATTCATTCATTCATTTCTTAGATCTGACCCTAGTGTTAGTTATGTACCTGACACTGTTTAAGGTGCTGGGCAGATCTTACAGTTAGCAATTTAGACAAGCCCCACGCCCCCATCATGGAAAGCCACAGACTAATGAAACATATTTTGTTGTATATGTCAGAGCTCCCTGGGATAAATACAAGGGAGGAAGATAAAACAGAGAGGGGTAGGGGTGAGGCTGTAAGGGTGCTCCTTAGCAGGAAGGCAGGAAGATGAGCAGAAGAGAGCTGGCAGTTCATCAAGCTTGAATCTATTTAACTCAGTAAATTACCCCCATCTGGCTGCCTCTCAGAAAACCAATAAACAAGTTTATAGAAAAGTATAACTCTTTCTGGGTTGTCTCATTTCGAGATATTGCCATGTACCCAGGCAGATTCTGCCCACAGGAATTCACGCGCGTGCACACACACACACACACACACACACACACACCCCAATATGATTACAAGCTGCAGACGCTCCGAGGGAGCCGGGAGGCAGAGCACATCTGCATCCTCAGCCACACGAGCTATTTATTTCTTCATTTGTTTTCAAATTAAGGATTTCAGCTTCAAGTACAGTGTTCTCTTAGGCCACTGCACCACATACAGTATATATATATATAAAAAAAATGATCCTCAACCAGACATCAAGGGACTTCAAGCTTCCACTCCGTCCTCAGGACTGACCCGGCTGCAGGCTTCAGGCGCCTGGGAAAGCTTAGATGGAGCCCTGCAGCCAACCAGGGTAAGCAAGAGCAAATGATGCAAAAGCTCCTGCTTCCTTCTAAACCTGCACTCACAGACATAGATGCAAATATCGGAACAAAGGAAGAATGCTCAACTGATTTTCTCTAAAGATCCGGATTATAAGAGCAAGCTTAAAGAACAGGTAGCCGTTTGCCCTGTCGGCTCATGAGGATGGGTTTTTGCCCTGTGGGGAAATAAGCCAGGCCTGAGCTAAATGTAAAACAGGGCGGGCAGCTTCCAGTTTCTTCACGGAGGAAAGCTCCCTGAGTTGAGCAGGGTGTGTGTGTGTGTGTGTGTGTGTGTGTTACCAGCTTAATCCAGCATGCAGAGTGATAGGACATGCCCCTCCCCCTCCTCCCCCTCCTTAACCCAGCATCCAAAGGACTGTGATTACAGTGGCCCTCCATGCTCTAGGTTGGGTCTTGAGAATCTTGAAAAGGCTTCTAGCATTCTTGCATCCAACAGTGGCAGCTTGTGTGCCACAGGCACAGGCTAGAGGCAGGGATCGCGGTAGGAGATGTGATTAACACTTTAGCCAAGGAGAAGCAGCTGCTGGGGGCCATGAGGGGACGAAAGGAATGCTCCCAGTGTAGGCAGGACAGATGAGTGCCTCGTGCTGGCTGGCAGCTGACAATAAGGTTGGCGCTCACAGTGTGGCAACAGGAGGAAACAGTTGTTAACCACTTTATACAAAAAAGTAGGCAAATGATTTTGATAACTGGTTATAGAAAATGGGGGCACGAGGCATTAGTAATCAGAATTGGAGCATGTTTAAGCCAGAGAAAACACTGATACAATTAACATAAAAATTTTAAATGCATAAAAGAAAAATGTGTGGCGTGTGAGGAGGGGTGGCCGTAGTTTCTAGACCTGTGAACTTGCAGTTCCAGAGTGCTAAGCGTTCGTGCCACACACTAAAGCGAAGGCCTGAATAATGAGGCAGTGCCACATGCCACAGCAGTCAGAAGAAAATAGTTGTTGGCGCACGTTTTCAGGTGAAGACCTCGACAGGAGAGGTGACCTCGTCAAGTTCATTATAATACACAAAGGAGAGCAGCAGTGGCAGCTCTCTTTCTGGTCTCTGTGACAAAGTGCCTGACAGACCAGCTTAAGGGAGGAAAGATTTTGCACACAGTTTCAGAGGGTTTTCAGTACATTTCCGTCCAGAAAGGGTGGTGTGCTGGCCCGCTGAGGGATGGTAGGAATGTATGGGCCAGGGAGCACAGGAGACAGACTGGAACCAGGGGTGGGCACAACTTTCAAAGGCCTGCCCCATCTGCTTCCACCAGAAGGGCTCACATACTTCAAAATAGCTCACAAATAGGAGACCAGCCTCTCAGAACCGAGCCGGGGGCCAGGGACATTTTCGGCTAAACTGTAACAAAGGAATTCTATCCTGAGTCCCTCTAAGTCAAAGGTGGCTTTCTCTAAGAACTGTCACTGTCTATCAGGTTAGAAATCAAAACAAACACTCTTATCTGCTTCCAAATCATTAGTAATTATAAACACTGCATATGTGCATGCAACATATGCACATGTGGTATGTTAAAATATTCAGATATAAAGCAAACTGTAAAAATTTTCGACAACTTCACCCCCAGAGAGAAAACCACAAACAGTATTTTCCATATTATAATAGAGTGAATCCCCTGTTAGTGTGACTTTTTAAGTAAGTTCTATTACTTTACTGCTGCGCCCTGTTTCTTGCTGTGAAGACCTGGGAAACAGAGGCGCCCTCTGCCACATACACACCGTCCCCGTGGGCACACGACAGATGGCTTCAGCTTTTCACGAGAGAGCTGAGCCTCCCCAGCTCCTCCGGCTCTAATTTCTTGGAGGATCTAACTCTCTAAGTTTAACCAACTTCAACCAATTTTCATATTTCCAGCTTCCAAGTAGAGAAAGAAAACAATAACTGTATTATCAATGTTGATCTTTCCCAATCTTCATAGAAGGGCATTCAAGTTTTGGGTTGTTTGTTGCTTGTTTGTCTGTTTATTTGTTTTTTGATTTGCTTTATTTTGTAAGACAGGATCATGGTCTATAGCCCAGGCTGGTCTTGAACTCAGAGCAATCTTCCTCCTCAGTCACCAGAGAGTTCGGATTGCGGGTGTCCACTACCACACCCACAAGAAGGGCATTCTTTCATCTGTGTCTGACATGACTTAATCAGTCCAGACATTTACATAATATTTTATCAATGTTTTGATGACTATCCAGCCTATATCCCAACTTCTAATTTCATAAAAACAGATTTGTAGCTGGTGAAATGGGTCTGAAGTAGCCAGCCTAATAAGCTGAGTTCATGCCCTGGAAAGTAGAAGGAAAGAACTGAATTCTGAAAGTTGTCTTCTGACCTACCTTCACGTCTACATTGTGGCACATGAATACACACACACACACACACACACACACAACTTTTTAAAAGAAAAACTAAATTTAGATTTAAAATAGCAGGTATGACAGATGCACTCAGTTGTAAATAGTATGAATATCCGTATGTCTTTTACTTAGCCATGAACACAGTCGGATAGGATAACAGGCAGAGGGGTGGGAAAGTCTGTCTGCTTGGTTGCCTACACCCAGCACATGAACTGGATCTCCATTTTTATATGGAGACAAACAAAGCCAATGAGTAAGCGTTGATCATCACAGATCTCGATAGAACAATCATGTAACAGTCAGTCCAGCACACGGAGTAAGTTGGGAGGCTCTTTAGCAATAAAGATCCATCAGAAATAACTCAGTTAATCTGAGAACCACAGCACACACAAAGACACATCCCTTCCACACATGCTCTTTTATTCAGTCCCCATGTTGGTTGACATAAGCTTTTCTGCACGTGCACAATACATTTGACATTTGTTGGCTAAAATCTGGCTATCAGAGTGCCTTCTTTCACCTTAAAAATGTTGAAGATCCTGATCTCAAGCATGTGCTTCATTACACAAATCCTCTGAGTCACTGCAGGCAATGAAATGTCCCATGGATGATGGCCTCAATGACTTTCATAGAAAGACCTTTCAGAGAGATGTAGAAAGATTTAAGAGAAACTCATAAGAATGGTGACTCACCAGAGAGGAGCAAGAATGAACACCTATTTCTTTCTTGAATCTGCATGGTTAAGAAGTGAGGAGAAAGGGAATTTGCATCTCAGAGACTACCAGTGCTATGCCCAAGAGGAAAGACACAGATGAGGCATCAGCATGGAAGGAAGGTCTAGGCTAATGTCTCTCTTCCCCATCTCCATTTGCACCTTCCTTTGGCAAATCCCATCTGGAACCTGACGATAAGAAAGTTGAGGCACACAGTCAGAGCTGGCATGGCAGAGGCTGGAGAAGGGGTACAGAGGCAGAAGGGGATAGTTTATTCCCAAATGCTGATGTCATGCCTTCTCTCACCTCACAAACCCCACGTTCATAGAACAGTCAGCTTCCAAGAGAAGGCACTTCAGATATGGATATAAATATATCACAGAACTCCTTCATTCTACTTGGTGTTGACCCAAGGAAGATGCAAACTTGTAGTCATAGAAAACCTGTACGGGAAGATTAGTTGTGGTGTTAATGCTGCCCCCCTCCCCAAGGTGGAAGGGATACAAACCCAATAATGATGGCATTTCACTTAGCAAGGAAAGCAAATGAACCATGAGGCAGAGGAAACAGGGGAACTGCACATGTCATTGGAGTCACAGAAGCCAAACTGGAAAGGCTGCACTGTGACCCCACCCACAAGATGCTCTAGAGAGTCGGAAGACTGAGAAACCAGACCAGTGGTTACCAGCATCTGGGGTGAGGCAAAGGGCTGGCAACTAAGGGACACAAGGGAATTGTGGGAGAAGTGAACACTTATCTATACAGTGATTGTAATGGGTACTGTGTGCCTTTGCTACTGTTCATAAGATTTAGATGAGAAAAGAGGACTTATACCAGACTTAGAACAATATCTCAATTAGCCCAACTTAACAGCAAGGTGCATAGCACCTTGTCCAGTTTCCAGTGGAGACTGAATTCTTCATCACTGAAGGAATGAAGTATGTCTCAGGTACATAGTTTTATATTTTCACCAGCAAGCCCTGAACTCTGTGGAAGTCTATCTCTTCTCTCCTGGTGCTCCTGAGGTAAAACGGCTTCTTCAGGTGCAAGGCAGAGGTCTCCTCTGTGCTCTGACTGGGAAAAGATATCTTCTCACGGCAAAATATAAGATGATATAATTGTGAAAGGTACCATACAGCTCATGTGTTTGGACACTTGGTCCTGGGGGTAGGGGCCCATGGTGCTGGTTTGGAAGATTGTGGAAGGTTTCCAGGTATGCTGTGTCCTGTATACCATCACTTGAATTCCTTCATCTTGGTTCTTTCGGCGAGGCTGCTGTCTGCCCCGCAGCGGTCTTTCCATCCACCAGATCATCTCTTCCATCACCCTCACAGCAGTCCTCTTTAGCATCACAGCCTGCTCAAATTTCTACCCCACTCTTCCATAACTTTGCAGGAAAATATACTTTCCCAAAGTTCTCTCCACTTTTCATAAAACATAAATTATAAAACAATTCTGAAAAAATTCAAAGGTAAAGAAAATGATACTATTAACAGACTCCATATTTTCAATCCTCAGACTTAACAGATGTTAACACTTATCTAAATTTGCTTAAGATAAAAAAAAAAAAACCTAAAATATGGCCTATAAAACTAAGTCCCATTTGGGCTTCTTCCCAATCCTATTGGCCTCTCATTTGCCGTAACTTCCACTCTGAGTTAGATGGAGTCCATTCCCATGCTCAGATCACAACCACAGTTCTGTGTTTACTGCACGTTAGTGTGTAAACTCAGCTCTCCAGCCATTGTATTGAGTTGAGAGATTTTTGTTTTCTGTTGCTTTAATTTTGACCACCATTTTATTTCCAAGATCTCCATATCTACTGCATTTTCATGGAAACCATTTTCTGCCCACCCTCTGTTAAGTCTGTTTCCTCAGGCCAGGTGTTCCTGATGCTCTCTATCAAGGTGTCAGCTTCCTTCAGGTGTGTGAGGGTTTCTGATATTTACAGATGACCATGCTGTGACTATAGGATCTGCTGTGTAGGGAGGTCTAGGGAGGGCCGAGTGACTTCTCACACAGAAAGGTTCTGTTTGTCCTGGGAGGTTAATCAACACATAGATGCTCACTGTCCTGAGACTCCCAGAGAATATTACATTGTGCTCATTGCCTGACCCAAAATTCTGTGTACTTGGTGCAGGATGCTGGAGGGCTGTCTCACTCTGAGGTTCCATTCTACCACAAGACTCCCGTTTCTTGAGTCTGCAAGTGCGGAATCCCCACATAAGCACTTTCTGCTTTAGGATGTGGTTTCTTTATACAAATTGAAATCATCATTTTTTTTTTCATCTTTCAGAAATTCAGTGTGGTTTACATGAAAAGAGTATTCATTTGCTTTTTCTTTCTAGACTGTTAAGAATTGTGTGCAGTATCCTCTACCTACTGTGTACATAGATTGAAGTGAGGACAGGAAAAAGTATGTGTTCATTCTTTCATCTTAAATCACAACCATTTTAAACAGTCCTTTGTAACTCTCCCATTAGAGTCAAAGTTTTTTATCCTATTTAACAATTTTAGTGTTCTGTGTGCATGTGTGTGTGTGCCAATGCTGTACAATGCTATTCCTAAGAAGATATGAACAAAAGTATATGCCCCAGATAAGAAGCCAATGGCAGATCAAAGTAAAAACACCCTGAAGTCCAATCCAGCAAACCAACGAGACTAGGGTTACTGAGAGGAATATAGACGAGCATTTGCTTACAGAGACAGGAATGACTCAAAGGGAGCTGTGCAAGCTGTGACAGCTGAGAAGAGTTGAGAAATCAGAGATCTGAACAGTGTGCAAGTAGCTCAACAGTTGTAGAGTGTCTTCCAGGCACCCTGGCTGGTCTGAAGCTCTTACTGCTCATAGAACCTTGAATAGGAAGGGATCAATTTCAGGGACTTCCTGAGACTTCTGAGTTGTTTATTTCCTGAGTCTTAAGGTGTTTACTTTTAAACTTTACGGGTCCTTGAAGAGCCTTTAGAAATACTGCGTCTTAATTCTTTTCCACAATGAATGTTTTAAAACAGAGGAAATGGCTACAGAGCAAGGTATCTATCTTTCATTTTTAAAATTACTTGGTTGGGACCTTCAGAACTATTTCAAATAACAATGGACATGGTGGGAGACCTTCTCAACCCCTCCTCACTCTTTTCTTTCTTACACTAACAAGTAAGTGTGTGTGTGTGTGTGTGTGTGTGTGTGTGAGAGAGAGAGACAGAGAGAGACAGAGACAGAGACAGAGACAGAGACAGAGAGACAGAGACAGAGAGAGACAGAGAGACAGACAGAGAGACAAAGACAGAGACAGAGAGAAAGAGCGAGCACTGAAGGACAACTTTGCATGACTCATTGGCCTGAAGCTTTCCAATTAGGCTAGACTAGCTGGCCAGCAAACTTCATCAATCCACCTGTCTCTGTTGCCTCAGGACTAAGACTGCAAATGTATACCATCATGCCTAGCTTTTCATGTGGGTTTTAGAGCTTGATCTCAGGTACTTGTGTTTGCCAGCCAAGTGCTTTACCCACTGATCCTTTCCTCCCTGGCACCCACAGAAAAATAAGGAGGCTCCCAAAAGCCACATTGTTATCTACAGGATCCTCTACAGCTTGTTAAGATTATGGAAAGACATCTTATTCATGTCGTACAAGACAGAACCTTTGTTCAAAGTGTTTGCTTTAAAACTGCACAAAGACATAATTTAAAAGCACAGTGCATGAACTGGGCAGATCCAGACGGCAGAGGCCTGGAATCCCAGCTGAGGTAGGATTTTAGAAGTTCAAGGCTTTGCCTGAGCTATAGAGGGAATTCATTTATAACTAGTCTGGGAACCCTGGTTAAAGCCAATTTCAAACAAACAAACAACAACAAAAACAAACAATCTAGGGGTTGCTCAGTGGTCTAGCAGGTACCAAGCCAAAGGTTCAAGCCTCAGCACTTCAAAGTAATGCAGAAAGCTTGTGAAGGGAAGGCTAGTAAGAGGCTAGGCACTGAAGGAGCTGAGAGCTGGGCGTTTCCGTCCAGCTCTGCATTTAATGTGGCCCTGGCTTCTAAAAACCCATGCAGTTCTCTTTCTTGCCCTCCACCCAGGAGCAATTTAAATAACAAAGGCATTTTATTGAATTCTGAAAACAATTTGTCCTTGAATTTGCCTGGGATCAGCCCTGTGCTTAGAAGGGAAATGGTTCTTTGACAACCTGCCAATTTTCCCTTGGTCGTTTATCTTATTTCCCTGATAAGATTTGCATTGTTTGTAAATTGCCCATTTCTCCCAGACTTTCAAAGGGCTGACTTAGGCTTGCCTAATCCTTGCTGTATAAATGCTACTGCTCATTCTTAATTTGTATTTGTTCTTTTTTTCCTCTTGATTAATTCTTCTAAACCTTTGTTTCATTAGTATTTTCAAAGAAGCCAGTTTTTACAGTTATTTATCAACCTCACACAGTTTTCCAGTCTGAACTGTATTACCATCTACTAAACTTGCCCTCGGTTCTATACTTATTTCGAATAGTTTTGTAAGCATCTCAAGCTTGAACTCATTTCTCTCGTCTCATTCTTTGAAAGCTATGCATCTCCCTGTAGTTTCCGCCTTGACCACATCTCAGATTTTCACGGCTTTCTAAGGTACATGCTGCCTTGCTTAGCATTGTTTAGCATGTGCCCAGTCCTAGGTTTAAACCTTAGTGTTGTAAAACAAAGCAAACAAGACAGAACAGAAAGCTCCTAAAATAAAGGGCAGTACAAGGCTGGCATCCGAAGGAGCTGGAAGGAGGAATGCTTTGTATCCGGCTTCTGACAAGACCAATTTTTGGAAGAGCAGAAGGCTGAAAACACAGGACCTTGTTTCTAATCCCTGCACTTCTACAAGTGCAAGGTCCCGTGTTTTCAGCCTTCTGCTCTTCCACCCTTCAGCTGTGGCAGTAAGGCTTTCCTGTCTTCCTTCTCTTTCCCTTGTCATCACCACATCACACAGATCGCATCCTGCTGTTGCAATATCTGTTCAAACTGATCCCTGTCTTCCCAGCTCAGAGGTAACACATCCCCTGTCGAGCAGTACCCAGAAACACACCTTGTTCTCATCAGCTGCCCTGAGTGTGCTGAAACCCATGAATAGGTGCTTTTTTTCTTTCTTTTAAATTTCAATACTCAATATTCTAAGAATGGAATGACATCAGGGAGGTAATTGCTATAGTGTAAGATGTTGAAAGGGTGAATAATCAAACTCAGATGGATTTCTTGGAAGGGAAATCAGTTTACAGTTCAAACAAGGGGCCTTGGTGGAGATGTATAATCAGGGAAAGAAATTAAATCACACAGAGGGCAATGGTCAGAATAGCATTAGACTGTAAGATAAAGGAACCAGGAAGCAGGAGTGTCCGGCAAGACTGAATGACCAGAAGACAGGGTCCCCGATTGCAAAGTATGTGGATTGCAAAGTGTGTCCAGTCCAACCTGTTGACCTCTGCTGTGTTTTCAAGCTGTTACTATCACTTGGTAACTTTACAGCTTTTACTAAACATCCCATGTTGCTGTATGAAACTGAATCAATATCAACCTTGTAGACGAAAGCTTCTCAAATGTACAAGAGGATAGTCTTCAGCCACTGGAATAAGCAGCCAGAAACCTAGGCTGAAAAAACTCTCCATCTTGATGAGACACTACCAATTTGACATCCTTTGCTCCTTGTTTTTCTGGTAGCTCAACTCAGAAGCTTGCTCTTGAAGCCTCCATCAGGCCTCTTGTTCTTGTAAAGTGTTGCTTCAATCCAGAGGTAGAGTCTATTCTCCTTACCCTTAATCTCCATTGGAACTAGTATTACCTATTAGGCTCTGGTAGCAACAGTGGTCAATGGCTTCTGTGGTTCTGAGATTGAGGCATTAGAAATCTCAAAGTTCCCACCTAGGTGAGTAACCTGCTTAGCTCATTCGTACAAACCACCCACCGTGATATAAGAAGCTCATGACAATGTAATAGCCATGGATTAGTGTGTCTGTCACTAATCCCAGCTGCATCCTCAGGGGCATGAACAGCCTTCAGGTGACCCTTCTTGGCCATTCAACTCAACAACTCAACCATACCTTTGCTTGAGCACAGCTTCATCTGATACCTGTGTGGAACTGTGTGAATGCAAAATGCAACACCAGTAGACCAGTGAGGGCAAAGGAGAATGAGAAACAATGGTAATTTTTATAATATTGAGCTTTGAGGTAACCTTTTATAGAGCAATACATGTTTAGAACAAGTCTCTGTGTTTTAATAACACAAAGAAATGTCCCCCTGAGAGAAGCATATATTCCTTCTTTCATTAGCAAGAATTGCCTTGTCTCAGGTCAAAGTCAAGGCATGCTGAATGGAAACACTTAGTCCAACAGTATTTCTTTTTTGATCCATTGTAATACTATTTATTAGCAAAAGCGCAGTATCTTTTCCAAGTTTATTGTTGAACTTATTATTCAACACAGTAGGTATTTATGAGCTGTCCTTTATATACTGTGATAGATGTGGACTTCCAAGTGAAATAGAGTTCTGCTCCTAGAAACCCTTCATTCAGAAGAGAAAATAACTCAAAATAAAGATAACCCAATTTGAGGAAGGATGTGTTCAGTGCTTGTGCTGATTACTGTTCTCATTCCTCTGATGAAATTCCTGACAAGAAACAAGGGGTTGTTTGTTTGTTTGTTTGTTTGTTTTTGTTTTTGTTTTTTTCTGGGTTGCAGGTTTAGTCTGTCACAGTAAGGAAGTCAATGGAGTAAAAGCAGGGAGCCAACTGGTTACTTTCCATACATAGTCAGGAAGCAGAGAGTGAACAGCATATCAGGTCAGATGACTGTACCTCAAGACCCATCCCCAGTGACACACTTCCTCCATTAAGGCTCCAACTGTTAGAGATTTCACAGCTTTAAACAGTACCACCAGCTGGAGACCAAGTATACATCCCCATGAGCCTAGAGGAGACTTCACATTTAAACAGCCACATTCTATTCCTGGCCCCTATATACTCATAGCAGATCACCTTCTGATACAAAATGTGGTAACTCCAACATCAAAAGTCTCTTCTGAGACTCAAGGAAATCCTTCTATGAATCCTGCTTACTAATAAAAAGATATTACACACTTAAACATTCAACGACACAGAATAAATCTTCCCTCCTAAAAGAGAGTAATGGAGTCATAATAAGGAAAGATTGAACCAAATCAAGACTTAAACCCAGTAGAGCTAATTCCAAATCCTGAATATTTGTCATGTGGCATGATGGAATATGGATTTCAGAGAGCTTAGCCAGACATGTCCCTCTAGCCCTGTGGCCCACAGCACACATAACCTCACCCATGAACCAGCTCTATGTATACAGCTTGCTACAGCCGACATCCCATAGTTAGACTATCTCCAATATCTTGAGATCTCCCTTCCTACTTGGATATCACTTTCCATAGCACCATGCAATGGTGTCTCAGGACCTCCTTGAAGAGACTTCTGCCCTTTTCATGGCCTCAGAGACTCTCTAAAAGCATGATATGAGGCTTCATTATGATCTCACTCTTGCAATTTTCATGTCCAAAAATTAGTTCTGCACAATCGACCACATTGGGAAGTTCTACTGCCAGCTTAGGTCAGAGACTGACTCCTTGGCCCACAGCTGAAGCAGCTTCTTTGTGATGACCCTGGAGAAAAATTTCTCTCAGCAGTTGCTTATGAGAGTCAGGGAACCCTTCAGTGGTCATCGCAGTTGAGACTCTCTACTCTCCAGTGAACTTACAGTTTTACAAGTTAGAGCCTTTGCTAGGTGAGAATTTGCTCTCAGGACACATTATTCTATTATCCCAGTACAGAGAAAGTTTCTCTTTAATAATTATAGCCTATTTTTTTTTTTTTTGCAAATGCTTTGGCCACAACTTTAAACTTATTCTTGCTCTTTTCTTGACAAACAGAACATTTTTGTATCTTTCTCCCTTGCTTGTTTTTCACTTAGACCCAAATAAAATTGATGAATAGTTACTGTTCCACGTCCTGATTGCTCTCCTGCCTTGATACTTTCTCTACCAGCCACATTAGCTCATAACTTTTAGATTTAACCTTTTCCAGCTTCTCATGATATAGACAGAATATAGTCAGATTCCTCCTTAGAATATGACCATTCTTGATAGGCTGTTTCCCCTCTGAAGCCTCATGAGCCAGCCCTCTTTTTTTCATGATTAGTTTGGCCATCTGGTCTTCCAGACTCCCATCAGAACAGCCCATTAAGCCCTGCACAGCATTTGAGGGCTACCCTACCTAAAGATCCAAAAAGTATCACACTCGTACCACAAACCATTTCAGAAAAGCACAAGAAATAAATACACAGCCAGGTTTATCACAGCAATGGAGCCAATTATCGGCATATTAGTTATTTTTTTTGTTCCTGTGACAAAATTACCAACAAGAAACAGATTTGGGATGGAAGGGTTTATTCTGGCTTCCAGTTCCAGAGGACACAGTCCATCAGGAAAGGAAAGTCATGGCAGCAGGAACAGGTAGCTGGATGGTCATATTGCACCCATAGTCAGGAAACAGACCAAGAGGAAAGGCAAGCTACACAACCTCAAAACCTACCTTCCATGACCCACTTTCTATAGAAAGTTTCCATCTGCTTCCCACGCATCACCACCAGCTGGGAAATACTCGTTCAAACACGTGAGCATAAGGAAGACATTTCACATTCACATCATAGCAGTGCTTTATAGGGCAAGATTCTCTATAGAAACAGAGTCAATAGAATGTACACATACATTATAGAAGTGAATCTATTGGCATCACTCAAATGATAGAGGCAGGATAACCCAACAATAGTGTATTGGAGAGGCAAAGAGAGATTTCCAACTCAGGAAGTGAATGACTCAGCAGACTCAAAACCTAGCCACGCCTTAGAGAGTTACTAGCAACTGACTCCATGTTGAGAAGTACAAGAAATTGAAGTCTGAAATCAGTGGGAAGCAAAGAAGCTGATGGACCCAGACAAAGGCTACTTTTCTACATGGTCTGTCACCCCAGGCACCAGCCTATTGAAAGGAAGGTGAAGCCCAGATCCAGGGCAGAACTTTTCTCTCCTTGACTCTGCCCAGCTTGCCAAATCCTCTATAGAAATGTTCCTTAAACCCTGTCGTTCAGGTGCATGTCACCAATCCTAAGCAACTCTTCAAAGCAATCAAGTTGACACTCAAGAGAGACCATCAGAAACTCCAAGCAGAGGATGCGCAAATAAAGTCAAATGAAGAGGAAGATAAATTATTCAGGACACATTTAAAAGTAGGAAAAGGGAGTGGCAAACCTAGTTTATATTCTGGACTTGCTACTGAACACATTATTAAACCTTCCATATTTACAATGCAGGGAAATCACCACCAGCCCCTCCTACTTTGTAAAATCTGCTTAACAAGGGGTATGAATATTAGATAAAATAGGGAGAAGACACGGGTGGCTATCCCATGGAAGTTCCTTCATCTGTAATATTTGGTATTATTAGCATCTTCACTTCCACTGTCAACATTTTTAATTAGTGGAACCAGAGAAAGGTTGATGAGAAATGACATATGTGCTGGAATTTTTAAAGATGATGTTAGGAACTAAAGTAACAGCTTGTTGGTTCAGAGTGTCCTGGAGAGGACCTGAGTTCAGTTCCTAACACCTACTCTGGATGACTCCCAGTCACCTGAAATTTGAGATCAAGGGGATCTGACATCTTCTTAGGTCTCCATGATCATGAGCATTAACATGCAACACACCCACATACACACACACATATATACAAATAATTAAAAATATTTATAAAAATTGTTGCTATATAATATATAAAAATCAACTCAAAATAGAGCAACAGACTAAGTATATGAGGCAAAAACTCTCAATGTCTTACAGAAAACAGAGTCTTTGTGACCACCGTAAAATTTTAAGCCTTTGATTTGGTGATGGGTTGCTATGTATAACACCAAAACCAAAAGCAACAAAAACAATGTAAATATCCTAAATGATGAGGCTAAAAATATTTCATGTTTAAAGGGCACTATCAAGAAGGCAAACAAGATGCAGGGTAGTGGCAGCACATGCCTTTAATCCCAGCACTTGGGAAGCAGAGGTAGGTGGATTTCTGAGTTCAAGGCCAAGCTCGTCTACTGAGTGAGTTCTAGGATATCCAGGGCTATACAGAGAAACCTTGTCTCAAAAAGAAAGAAAGAAAGAAAGAAAGAAAGGAAGGAAGGAAGGAAGGAAGGAAGGAAGGAAGAAAGAAAGGTAAGCAAAAGTTGCAGATAGGAGAAAATATTTACAAACAATACAGGTATGTATTTATGTATATATGTATGTATGCATGTATTAGATACTTATGTGTATATTTGGTACTTATATTTATAATTTGTAAAATATTTTTAACACCCAGTAATAAAATATCCATCCAGCGGAGAGAAATGTGAAGACTACCTAAACAGACAATTCTTCCAAGAGGATAAACAAATGGCTAATAAACACATGAAAACATGCTCAATATCATAAGTTTTCTTGGAAGTGCAAATTAAAAATACAGTGAGGTGTTAATGTCAAGCACAGTGTAACCAAAAAGTAAGATGATAGCTTGGGATCAGGGGCAGAGTAGTTACCTGGTACCCAGTGCCATGGAATCCAGGTGGCATGGCACTGAGAATAGACGTAAGTTCTTTTTTTTTTTTTTTTTTTTTTTTGGTTTTTCGAGACAGGGTTTCTCTGTGTAGCCCTGGCTGTCCTGAAACTCACTCTGTAGACCAGACTGGCCTCGAACTCAGAAATCCACCTGCCTCTGCCTCCCAAATGCTGGGATTACAGGCGTGTGCCACCACGCCCGGCTAGAGGTAAGTTCTATACTTGAACTGAGTACTCATAATTAAAGGGTAAAAACTTGAAGAACAGGCAGGCAGATGCTCAAGTAGTTTAATGATACAACCCAGGATTTCTACACTTTGGAATATACTATAAACAATTACAAACAGATATGTATATGGCTGCTCATACCAACACCTGCCATGTAGCATCTAGTGAAAGCAATCAGAATGTTTATCAACCAATGAATGGAGAAATGACATGTAGTCTATTTATACAGTAAAACATCATATAGCTACAAAAGGGAATGAAGTATTATTACATTTGACAATATGAACATATCACCTAATGTGGGAAGTCAACCTTAAGGGCATTTTTCATATAATTCTGTTCATATAAAATATTCAGACTTGGCAAATCTACAGAGATTGGAAATAGGTCTACAGTTTCCTAGAGTTGAGAGAGCAGAGGGACGAGAAATGAGGAAATTACAAATTATTTTGAGGTCATAAAAACGATCTATAATTGGTTATCATAGTGATTTGGAAACACCATGAATTTTACACTTTAGGTGAGTTGGACCACATAGCCAGTGGGTGAAACTGCAGTTAGCTATAACCAAGTTGGTGCCCAAAGCCTGACACGTGGAGGCAGACAGCAGAAATTTGTGAGGCACAAGAAGTTCATCTAGAGGCCATCCTGGGTCAGGATGCAGAGAAGACACTGGTAGGGTTAGGAGAAAGAGTTCACTTCTTTCATAATTCACCTCTGAATCATGGTGACCAAACTGACCACACTAACAGAGAGAGCAACTGGACTAGGCAAGATTTTAGTGACTTGAGGTTTCACAAGTTCCAACACACTGTATAGAGACCCACTGGTTCTGGGCACGTGAGGCAGATCAACAGGAGAGCAGGAGTGTACGGTGGAGGCTCCTCACCTCATTGCAAATAGGAAGGAAAGCCTGGTACAGGGAGGAGGGTCAAAGGACCAGGTACAGCCTTCAAGGCATGCCTCCACAGGGACCTGCTTCTGCCAGCCAGTTTCCCACTCCTTAAGTCCCCTAGCCTCTCAAAACAACACCCATATGGGAAGCATTCAACCTATTGGCCTGTGGGTGACATTTTACAGTCAACCATACCACAAAGTCGTTAACCATTTGATCTAGGATTGTTACAGCAAGGATAGGTTGTACAGATGAAGAAATAAGAAGTTGGACTGACAGAAAAGCGGGGTGGAAATTTAAATTTGCAGGGGAAGTGGAGGGATGGAATCTCCCAATACACTGTGTGTTCATTCTGTGTAGTGAGCCTAGGACTACTGACTCCATCACTCTGGCTGAGTTTTGTTGTTTTGGGGTTTTGTTTTGGTTTGGTTTGTTTTTTTACTGTCTCCTTTTGTAAATGGTTCAAAGGTAGGCAAGAGATGAGAGAGGCTGGCATTTATTGACTGGTATGTTATCAGTCACTCTTGCAAGTTCAGTTAAAATGCACATTGTCTTATTTTCTTAGAACAACCCTATGGGATCCAACTATTTTTTGTTAAGAATCTGAAGCCAGATTGGTAAAGATGATGTCTGGGCCCCTTGTTATCTAAGCGAGACAATAAATGAGAGCCAAATGTACCATCGAGCGCTTATAGATTCTCAGCAAACATTACTATTCTGACTCCATGCCCTTAACAGCCTGCCGCCATTGTTACTGACCTTGTCTGAATGGCAAAATTTAGACTTAATAGCCAGCCACACCCAGGTTCTCTGGTGTTCTTGAGATTCCATGCTTCTTTCTCTACAGTGAATATTGGGGTGCACACCCCCCACACCACCCTGCTTCTCTCATTCCTCCCCAGATCCCTTTAGGCCTCTGCTGTTCCTGTGGGATTTAATAACGACCAGTGTGATGTGTACTGGATTTGAGACCACAGTTAAGTGCTTGCTAGGAACCTGACGGAGGACACACACACACACACACACACACACACACACACACACACCTCATTTGTAATCTACGTCATTGGAATGGAAACTCCTAAGAGCAAGCAGACTGCCGTCCCCTCCCACGGATCTCAAATATGAGAGGAAAAACCTGCAGGCGGTCCATCTCTGTGAGATTTTACCAGTCAATCGTAGCTCATCGGAGCCAGTTCCTCAAGCCATTTGCTTTAATCTAAACCAGAATTTCTCATCTCCCCTTTTATGATCCCATTTCAGGGTTCTGGGAGGGGTTGAGCAATGTGGCCATATGTTATCATTCTAATGAAAACAATCGGAGCCTGCTGGTTATTAATCACCTGGCCTTATCATCCATTAAAGGGCCAGACTTATTAACCAAAAAGCAGATATTTTGTTCCTGAATTCCAGAGATAAAAACCCAAAGGAGATGGGAAGAAGTGAACTAAAATTTGCTGCGCTGGAAATTTTTGAAGTGAATTTACTCTTGTCAAGGGCTTCTTTAATTAAGCATTTCTACAGGCTATAAAGCAAAATATTCAGGCCTAGCCATTGCAATTTCAGAGTTTCTCTCTGTATCTCATCATTCTTTCAGACTAACGCAAATTCAGAAATTTCAGAAAAACTGAAGTAGTTTAGACAGTTTTAAAATAGTGCTTAGGGTCTGGAGAGCCGTCTCCGCAGTGAAGCTCTTGCAAAGACCTGAGCTCAGTTTCCAACACCCGTTTCTGGGCTCTTACAGTTCTCTGTAATTCCAGCACAAAGGGGAATCCAATGTTCTCTCTGGCTTCTGCAGGCATTTACATCTGCATGCACACCATCCAAGTTAAAGTTTTTTGGTTTTGTTTCTGTTTTTTTTTTTTTTTTTTAACTGCCTCGTTCTTTACTGGTCCTTAGATTTACTTCAGATAGTTCAGGGACCCTGAAAAGATATTCAGTAGAGAAATTTTTCATCAAGCTTCTGACAGGATGAAGTTTTGTTCTCTCCAAGCCTTTTAGGTGTTAGGAGAGTACACCAACAGAGATATCCTTTAACTAAGCAGGACCTGCGGACTTAGTCATGCATCCTGTGGTAGTGGCTTTATCTTCAGCATAGCATCCCAGAAAGTCACTTTAACGGTGCATGGTAGATACCTTGTAAACACTCACTAAATGGGATTAAATTCAAATTAATCAAGCTGTTTAAATGGCTTAGACTCAGGCAGGAGGCTGCTCTAGGATGCATGCTAATCGAGCGTTGGTGACCAATGTGCCATCTGCGAAGTAACTGCTTGTCCCCCAGACTCTGAGACATCAGTGATCCTAACTGGATGTGGCTTTGAAGTGTTGGGAGCCTTATCTTGGAGTTAGGGGATTATCAGTACAGAGTTTAACCACATTTGAGACCCCCTTCTTCATATAAAGAAAATAAGTCTAAGCAAAGAAAAGGAAAGGAAAAGGAGAAAAAGCTGTGGTGTGGCTTTTGAATTTAAGCCACAATATTAGTCAACTTAAAGTACCTAAAACCCTTCCCCTGGCAGAACTGACATCCTGGGGTCTAGGAACATAAGTAATCAACCTAAGGATTATGTGAATTCATTGGATAGGAGATGTTGTGTGCAGAATATTTTGTGATAGAGGGACAACAGCACACTCGTGTTTTGAAAACTATGAAAACCATGATGAAAGAGACCGGAAGGTTGGTAATTTTTTGACTTTTGGTTTTGTTTTGAGGCTCATCGTACAAAGTGTTTTAAATGAGATAGTAAGCCTAGGCCTCACTATCTGAAAAGGACTTAAGTGTAAGGTCTGGAGACTTAGAGGACACGTTCTGGACATGAGGATTGGGGAGCAAAATCCCCGAGTCAGAAGCATCCTTGCAGCCTACAGGGTATGCTTAGTTCACGGACTCCAGCATAGAGAAAGGACACAGACGGACCACTCCATCAACACTAGGGAACTTTCCTGGTCTCCAGGGTGAGGGATCAGGGACTGGTGGCTGGAAGCTGGGTGTCCAAGCCTCCAGCCCTTATGTTAATCAACAACAGCACACAGATGAAGGCAGACAGGCCCTCAGCAAGAATTCTTGATGTGGACCCGAGTGCTTTGTGAGTCAGAACCAAGGTCAGCAGTGAGTTGGCAGGCTAGTCTCCAAGGTGGCCTACACAAAGGCTGCCAGCCCCAGCAGTAAACCTGCAATACGTGGTCATTGAAATTTTTTGGCCTCTGCATGAATTACACAACCCAAGTCCTAGTTTAAAATATGGATTTAAAATACTCAGAATCTCTTCCATAGACATTTGATTGACAAGCCTTAGGAGTACTGGGTTTTACAAAGCCCTGTCAGGGAAATAGTGTGCCTTGAGGCTGTCTGTCTACACCCTGTGGTGTGCAATGTGAGAATTCCATAAAAGGTTGTCTCCAGCCTGCCACCAGCCATCCCCTGCTAGTCTGATTCATGTCTCCCTCGTCAATGAAATGTTTTGCCTCAAAGTATGTAGGAATTTAATATATTCTGGAAGAGCCAAGGACTCTGTCTTAGTTCCTTTGGCTTTAAACAATTCCCTTAAGATACCCAAATACTGTGTTTTCCTGTGCCTAAACCTTTGAGTTTTAATTCACATGTCTCTGCTTCCGTAGTTTAGTATTTGATGCTAGAAAAGTCCTGTGCCTTCCCAGCTCTAACACACAGCCACTGATAGCATTCTGTCCATCTTTTCTAAGGCTCTGAGGAAGCATACAAGTTTTCTTTGCCAGAAACTGTGGATGGAAAGAGATGGGAAAGGAGGCCTTCTGATCCAGACTAAGCCGAGGAACTCTAAGGAAGCTCGATTTATGGGCTGTGAGCATCGTCCTTGGGCCCCTGAACAGACGTGAGTGAGGTCATCAGAAAGCAGGTGTGGGGCTCCCCACCAGGTCTTTCCAATGGAGGCGTTCAGCCTGTGCTCCCCTGCTTCCCGGAGCAAAGGGGCACAGATGTCAGGCACGGGAACTCTCGGGGATGGCGTTAAATCAACACAAGTGTTCTCGGAGAGGAAATTGCTAAGACTTAAAAATCCCTGTTATGCAAGTGGGAAACTTGTTTAAGAAAGTTGATGTGAATTGGAGTGTGCAGTCTGAGGTCTGAGGATTTTATGGAAATTGGGAGAATTCTTCAAACTACAAAGAATACATTCCTTAAAAGAGTGTGGTTTTAGTGTTCTTGCCTGCTCTAGGGTTCAGATATAAATATGGGAAGGTATATAAAAGTTCAAAGGCCTGCTAGTGCTACTTTTCTGTAACTATAACTAATACCAAGAATAATGCATTGTCTTATACAAAAAAAGGGGGGGCAGGGATTCTGTTTGGCTCTCAGTGTCTGAGGTTTCGGCTCATGGTCAGTTGGCCCCGTTGCTTGGTGTACAACAATAGATGGGAGAGCAAGGCCATGTACCTTATAGTCAGGAAGTAAAGAGGGAAGGAAAGCTAGTCCACACACTACTTCAAAGGAATGTCCCATAAACACAAAACCCACCCTGAAGCTTCTGCCACTTCCCATAAGCACCAAGTTGGGCCCAATCCTTAAATAAGTGTTCCTTGGAGGAAACACTCCAGATCTAAACAACAGCAGTGTCCCCTCTAAGAAGGAAGCAATGGTGTGCATATAAAAGTGTCACCCAGCCTGTCACTGAGCCATTATCTCTCTCCCATTCTGAATCTATACAGCTCAAGGTAGGTAATCCCATACCTCTGCTCCAGGCTCACAGATCTAATCTAATCCACAATCTAATCAGAATCCCCTTGTATGTGTGCAGAGATATTGGAAATACATGTTGTGTCGCTTCTATCAAGATTGCTAAGACAGTCGATGAAAAGCCATATTTACCTGGGCCCAGTTGTGATGCTGTGGAAGCCACCATGACAGCAAAGCCAATGCAGATCACGTGGAAAACTACAGAGAGAATGAGAGAGTCCTGAGAGCACTCCTGAGGTGTCTCAGAGGTTCCTCTCTTTATACAAGGCATCATCTGTCGTGGTCTCCATCAGTAAAAGTGACCTGATCTCTCCAGGACGATAACACATGAGTAGATTATAGAAAACTTAGCACAACTCGGGTAGAGTTCTGGCATTTTGATTACCCATGGCATTATTGGATAAACACATTTTGAATTCCCCAGGTGTTCTCATTTCTACAACCAGAGTATAGAGCAGAGAGACAATTCTAAGGTCTCCGGTTCACTCTCTTGTTATGAACTAAATGGTCTTATAACACAGGGCCATCTTTAAATTCATAAAAAATATAACTTCTCTGCATTACCTAGCTATCCCGTTCACTTTAAGTTTGTGAAGTGAATATATACAATACTTGACCTCGTAAGTTTTAGCAGCAACAGCATTGAGCTGGCAGAGAAAAGCAAGGGTTCTACTACAGAGATCCCACTAGAAAAAGACATATCATGGGAAGAGATTGGGTATATTTGGAGATGACGTGAGTCCTTCCGGTCTACTCGTTCATTGACACCTTCCATCTCACTCCTAGGCTCTCTTCCTGCCTCAGCGGCCACATATATTTGATCCAAGTTGGGTGAAGAATCTGCAGATAAATAAAAGGTAGAGCCAAGTCAAGTTTTTGGCAGCCTCTTCTTCAGT
Organism: Apodemus agrarius; assembly: GCA_964023405.1. Lineage (NCBI taxonomy): Eukaryota > Metazoa > Chordata > Mammalia > Rodentia > Muridae > Apodemus > Apodemus agrarius. The sequence continues at coordinate 48,210,628 of OZ030015.1, read as the reverse complement.
TTCTACATCAACCCCAAAACAACACAAACTCTAAGTCTCCTGCTCAGCTTCTACACCCCCCAGAAAAGAAAAGAAAAAACAAGTTCTGTCAACACTGCCATTTCATATATATGGTTGGTTGGTTGGTTGGTTGGTTTTCTTCAGCAATATGATCCCTGGTAGACTGATTACAGGGCAGCACAGACCCTGACCCAAGACTAACTGGGCAACACAAACTGTACTGCATAAGGAAAGAAGAAAACATAAAAAGAAGTACTCTCAAAGCTGGATGGGAAGGGATGGGAGAGCAAAGAGGGTTGGTACACAGAGGAGGCAGGGGGGGGCGCGAGGTGAATATGCTCAGAAATAGTTTATGAAATTCTGAAATTAGTTAAAATGTTTTATTTAGAAAGCTACTTTGTCTACAGCTTCCAAAGGATTACTATCTACGTGTTCCTTCACCCTCTGCCTCTAACCCTAGAGCCCTAGAAATATAGCCTTATTAGATTAGCGGCAGCTAAATGTCTCGAGCTTAACAGAGTTAGTCTAATAGGAATTGTTTTCAAGCAATTTGTGAAATGAAATGACCTAACATTGCAGCCCTTGAAATTAGACAGCAGGAGAGAGCGCCTGGCATTTGTTTTCATAACAAAAGTTAATTCCCTGGTTCCTCTTAATGCCCTCACAGGGGGGACTAAACAAGACTGCAGACCTGCAATCAATGTGGACTCGCCTCCCTGAATGGCCCTCTCCACACCTATACATCAGAGATAACAAAATTTACAGCATTTCTGCTCTCAGCTCTGATTGGAGGTGGGATGGGGGCCAGGGAAGAAATGACCAGTTTAATGTAATACATTGATTTGCGAGCCTTTCAGATATGGTATGGACAGGGTAAAAAAGGGGTTAATTTAATTTTGTACTAAATGTTTCCAAGTTGACCATTGGAAGTGCTGATGGTCACAGAGGTAAAAATGCAGTGACTGAAAAATCGACCACAATCCAAAGTAAGGAAGCCCACACTGTTCCATCTGTGTGGAGGATGGAGTACCTGTGCCCAGCAGCCCCTGCTCCGCCATGCCCGTGCCCTGGAGCTATGCCACAGATGCTCTCTGTGACAGCTTTCTCACTTTGCGCCTTCCTCCCTGTGGGTTTTAAAACCGTTGGTCACCTCTGGCCCTCTGGTCTCTTTTGTTGGTTATTCACGCTCACAAAGGCCCTTCACTGAGGGCTTTTCTCGAGTTCAGACCACTGCATATGAGTGCACACATATTTTTGGCATGTATACTAGTTATTAAAATACCACTGCTTAAGAAGTCAAAAGAATGAGGATCAGTTGCTTTCCCACTAGGTGGCTAAGTCGTAAGCAGCTCTCCTCTGGTTTCCTCTGTGAATGGCCTTGCCAGAGTTTTCTTCTCAGTCCCGTGTGGCTTTGTTTCCAACACACTTGTGAGCTCATGATAAAATTAAAATTGAAGATTTACATGGAAAATATTTCAGATAAACACGTTAAAATTGACAATTTTCATGGAAAATTAAAGAGTAAAGTGGTAGACATGTAAAACATTGCTAAATTAATTGAAATATGGGATAGAAACATTTTATGATAGAATTGAAGATTTATGTGGAAAATATTTCTGATAAAATTGTAGAAAAAGTAGAAAAACATGGTAGAATTGAAGATTATCATGGAAAATTTTATATATATATAATCATGGTAGGTATAAAAGTATTCCTACGTTGATTGAAAGTGGAATTATAAACATTTTCTGATAAACTTGAAGATTTACATGAAAATATTTCTGATAAAATTGAAGAAATATATAGAAAAAATATGTTAAAATTAAAGATTATCATGGAAATTATATAGATAAAGTGATAAGCATAAAGATAATTCTAAGTTGATTAAAGGTGGAATTATAAACATTTTCAGATAACATTGAAGATTTACATGGAAAATATTTCTGGTAAAATTCAAGAAATAGACAAACACGTTAAAATTGACTATTTCATGGAAAATTTTATATATAAAATGGTAGATATAAAAACTCTTTCTAAATTAATTGAATGTGGAATTGGAAATATTTGTGATAAAATCAAAGATTTACATTGAAAACATTTCTGAAAAAGATAAAGTATACAGAAAGACATATTAAAATTGAGGATTATCATGAAAATAATGCAGATAAAATGGTAGACATAAAAACATTACTAAATTAATTAAATGGGGAATTATAAACATTTTCTGATAAAATTGAAGATTAACATGAGAAATGTTTTGTTAATCTATGTCTTTTTATTGGGGAGTTGACTCCATTGTTGTTAAGAGATATTAAGGAATAGTGATTGTTGCTTCCTGTTATTTTTTATGTTGTTTTTATGTTTGTGTGAGTATCTTCTTTTGGGTTTGTTGGAAGAAGATTACTTTCTTGCTTTTTCTAGGGTGTAGTTTCCCTCCTTGTGTTGACATTTTCCATCAATTATCCTTTATAGGGCTGGATTTGTAGACAGATATTGTGCAAATTTGGTTTTATCATGGAATATCTTGGTTTCTCCATCTATGATGATTGAGAGTTTTACTGGGTATAGCAGCCTGGGCTGGCATTTATGTTCTCTTAGGGTCTGTATGAGGTCTGCCCAGGATCTTCTAGCTTTCATCATCTCTGGTGAGAAGTCTGGTGTGATTCTGATAGGTCTGCCTTTATAAGTTACTTGTCTTTTTTCCCTTACTGCTTTTAATATTCTTTCTTTGTTTAGTGAATTTGGTGTTTTGATTATTATGTGTCAGGAGGACTTTCTGTTCTGGTCCAGTCTGGAGTTCTGAAGGCTTCTTGTATGTTCTTGGGCATCTCTCTTGCTTAGGGAAGTTGTCTTCTACAATTTTTGTTGTTGTTGTTGTTGTTTGGATTTTGGGTTTTTTTTCTTTTTTTTTTTCTTTTTTTTTAATTTTTATTTTCTATATTCTATGTTTACATTCCAAAGGCTTTCCCCTTTCCCAGTTCCCCCCTCCCTATGTCCCATAATTCCTCTCCCCCCCCCAACTATTCCCCAATCATTCCCCTCCCCCCACGGTTTCTCTACAAAACTGGATCCAATCTTTACAGGCCCAGGGTCCTCTCCTTTCTTCTTGGGAATCATTTGACTTGCTAATTGTACCTTTAGTATTTAGGGCTTCTGGGCTCATTAATATCCACTTATCAGTGATTGCATTTCATGTGCATTCTTTTGTGATTGGGTTAGCTCACTCAGGATGATATTTTCCAGGTCTAACCATTTACCTACAAATGGTGCATGAATTCATTATTTTTAATTGCTGAGTAGTATTCCATTGTATAAATATACCACATTTTCTGTATCCATTCCTCCTTTGAGGGATATTTGGGCTCCTTCCAATTTCTGGCTATTATAAACAAGGCTGCTATAAACATAGTGGAGCATGTGTCTTTATTGTATGCAGGGGAATCCTCTGGGTATATGCCCAGGAGTGGTATGCCAGGGTCCTCTGGAAGGGACATGCCCAATTTTCTGAGGAACCACCACACTGATTTCCAGAGCGGTTTTACCATTTTGCAATCCCACCAACAGTGGAGGGGTGTTCCTCTTTCTCCACATCCTCACCAGCACTTGTCTCTTGAGTTTTAAAGATATTTACTGGGCCTTTAAGATGTAAATCCTCGCTCTCCTCTATACCTATAATCCTTAGGTTTGTTCTTCTTATTGTGTCCTGGAGTTTCTGAATGTTTTGGGTTACCAGATTTATGCATTTTGCATTTTCTTTGACTGCTGTGCCAATGTTTTCTATGGTATCTTCAGCACCTGAGGTTCTTTCTTCTATCTCTTGTATTCTGTTGTTGATGCTCGCATCTATGACTCCTGAATTCTTTCCAAGGTTTTCTATCTTCCACTTTTAGATCCTGGATGCTTTTGTTCAGTTTCTTCACTTCACATTGTTTGTGTTTTCCTGTAATTCTTTAAGGGATTTTTGTGTTTCTTCTTTAAAGTCTTCTGCCTGTTGACCCATGATCTCCCGTATTTCTTTAAGGGATTTTTGTGTTTCCTCCTTAAGGGCTTTTACCTTTTGACCAATGTTCTCCTGTATTTCTTTAAGGGAGTCATTTAAGTCTTTCTTGAAGCCCTCTATCAGCATCATGAGATATGATTTTAAATCCATCTCTTGCTTTTCTGGTGTGTTAGGGTATCCGGGACTTGCTGTGATGGGAGAACTGGGTTCTGATATTGTCATGTGGCCTTGGTTTCTGTTGGTAGGGTTCTTGTGCTTGCCTTTCACCTTCTAGCTATCTCTGGTGCTAGTTGGTATTGTTGTCTCTGGCTGGGGTTTATTCCTCCTGTGGGCCTGTAAGTCTGTGTCCTTACTCTTCCGAGTTCAAAAGTGAAAGCACTGCTGGAAGATCTCTCTCTCCTAGCGGGCTATGCACAAAAGGCCTTAGAGTCTCCTGGCTTCCTGGTGTCATTAGTGGCAGGAAGACTTCCTTCCCAGCTCCTCCACTGGTCTTAGGCTCTGTGTGCTCCTAGCAGGTTCCCTCCAGAGAGAAGATGGAGATCTCACCTCTGAGCTCAGAAGTGAAAGAGCTGCTGGGAGATCACTCTCTCCTGGCCAACTATGCACAGAAGGCTGTGGAGTCTCCTGGCTCCCTGGTGCAAATGGCGGCAGGAAGACTTCTGTCCCAGCTGCTCCACTGAACTCATGTGGATTAAAGGTGATTCCAGTTCCAGGGGGTTCCATAATCCCTGCTCCCTGTGAGTCCTCAAACATCAAAGAGCAAAGGTCCGGTCTATCTGCTGCCACACCAAACATTCAGCACATTTTCTGAAGATCCATTCATTTGCTCCAAGCTTCATCTTTTCCCTAGAAAGACGGAGAGAGAGAATTTCCCATGTCAAGTTGGCTGAACTGTAGAATGTTCAGATATCTAGTTACCTGGGGTTATCTATAGCCATGTTTCCCAAAGAGATTAATACATTATAATTGCAGACAACTCTTCAAGGTGAGTTTGCCTCACCCAATCCATTGAGGGACTATATGTGGTGTTTGTATTTGCCAGAGGTCTCCAGAGAGCCATAATAAATGATATATTTGGGGTGAGTAGAAATGTGTATATCTGACTTACAGTGTTTGTTTTTTTTCACTTTATGATAGTGAGAATATATTCCTCATTCAGCATTCTGAGTTTTGTGTTTTTCCTGGGCATTCTGTCTTAGCATCCTGAGCAGCAGTGAGTCACAGCCCCAGTCAGCCATGCAGTCAAGCAGGACATGGGCTGATAGCTTAGCATTATGGTGGTCTGGTCAAGTAGAATGCTGACTAATGTCAGTACATGAAATTGGATTTACTCAAGCATAGCCTCATTGTAAACTGAGTGTGTGTGTGTGTGTGTGTGTGTGTGTGTGTGTGAGAGAGAGAGAGAGAGAGAGAGAGAGAGATTTCTTGGTTCACACAGAACCCAATAAGCCTCAGATCTGCCCTTAGCAAGCTAGAGACTCAGTATGAGAGCAACAGAGTGCGTCTGCATCTGAAGGGGAGACCCAAATATCAAGAGCACAGAAGGCAGAGAGGCGGGTCTTCAGAAAAACTTCCAGGCAGAGATCTAGTGAGTTCTCTCTGCTTCCACCATTTGGTTTTGTGTAATCTCTCAATGGCTTAGATGAGGTCCACCAATCTTGGCGCTCTCTGTCTATAGTCTACTTACTCAAAGGCATATTGGTTCTAGTTCTCTAGAGAAGAACATAACCAGAGGTTCTCAGGATCCCAAGAGCCTGAGAAAGCAGACAGCATGGACTGGAGCAAGGCCATCCTGGGGAACAGGAGCAAGATAGGGAAAGGAGGGGTGAATGAGGCAAGACCATAGAAATAGATTCGTAAGAAATCAAAAACCCGAGGCACAGCATCCATCCAAGCTGCCTTTGTGACTTGGCATGTAGGAATCCTCGAGCAAAAAGAAGGATGAAGATCATACCTTCTCATTAGGCACAGTGCCCCGGAAACATGTGCTTGTGGTACCAGCTAGTCTACAAAAGAGTAGGGTGATAAAGGTGGGAAAGGGTGCCTGTCAGGACAGACCCTCAACACACCCGGGCTTAGATGCTTTTGCATAAGCAGCTTGCCTGATTCAACACCGAGGGAGCTTAGCTTCTTCAGCCCATTCCTTTTAGAACTAACACTATCTATACATTAGAATCATGCCTGGGGTGCTCTAAGTCTCCTCCATAAAAAGGTTGACTAGATAGAGGGCAAAAGGAGGCCGAGACTGCACCGTGGGCAAAACTATAGAGCTGTGTACAGCAGAGCATCATGGGAACACTCAATCAGGGAAGGCACAAGACAACTGTGAAAAGCTGGGATGGGATGGACAATCCAGGGGACCACTAGCTGGCCATACTCTATCATAATGTATCTTTCTCCATAACCTTGCAAAACCTGGCTATTCCCATCATTCACCTAAAGGAATGCTGTATCTGATCCCCTCCCTCCATGTGAGGGCAGTAAACCTTATTCTGGGTAATTCCCCACCCATCCCTCAGTTCTCCAACTTTTCCCTGCCTTAACTGAGGAATAATCCATGCCTCTTTAAAGTTTGTCCCAAAGAAACTGTCCAAATCCCAGAACGTAAGACTTCCTCTTCACTGTGTATTGTTTACTCTGTAACAGAACCTCCACCCAATTCATAACTTATAAGCGGATCAAAACCATAGAGTAAATAAAGAAGTTATCTAGCCATATGCCACAGAATGATGTTCCATTCAAGGATGAATAGCAATACAGCAGTGAGTGATCCTGTAAGACTATGGCATAGCCTAGGTCTGCAGGAGGCTATGCAATCTCAGTTTGCATAGATACATTCTACGGTTCAGATAGCAATATCACTTGAGGATGCAATTCTCAAAGTATCCAGTGACTAAGCATCACTTGGCTGCCTCCAAATAGGTGCTTTCCCATCCAGCCCATTGCTTTCCTTCACAGCAGTGTTTCTCAAGCTTCAGCAGCATCTAAGTCCCCTGGGCATTCAGGGATCCTCAAAGTGCAGACTCTTGGGCTCCACCTGAGAATTTCTGATTCCGTAAGTGGGAATGAGCCTTAGAATTTGCACTCCTGGCCAGCTGTCTGGTGGCAATGGCACTGGGACTGTCAGGGCTCACACCAGGAAGTGTTGCTCTAGCATTCTCCATTCCCCCACTCTCTTCCTAACTCTATGGGATAAAGAACGCTATTCCGTTACAGCCTCATGACAAGTTTTTCCAAACTCTGTGACTACACACAGGGAACCATCCATCATTCCAGGCCAGAAAGGGCAAAAACTGTTATCTATTCCCTACCAGGTGCTCATAGCTACTCGGATGCCTGAGGCCATGCAGGCATTCACTGGGAGCCTGGGTCTTACATGACTGTTATTAAAAAGCATGGAACACCCACGTGTCAACAACAGCGTCTCTTCCTATGATTATAAATGGTTTCCAGTCCCGAGGAAAACCCAGGAGGCATGTGGGAAGGAAAAAATGCCAATTCTATAGTTACAGCCTCGGGCGATCCCCCAAATCAAATTGAAAAGAAAACTAAGGAAATATTTTGGCTTCTCTCTATTCATTCCTGCATTCCCCATTGGAATAGATGGATCTTTCTCATACTCCCCAGTTTTTAATGTTTGCAAAGAAATAGTCCCATGAGAAGTAAGTGGCAAATTTAGAGAGGGTTTGGAACACTTTTATTAATATCTGAATAGATCATTATTTCTCTTTATAACACAAACTTCTACTGGTGGCCTCTTTTCCCTTTCAAACACATTTCTAGAGTCTCAGATCAAGACTGCTGGTTTTCTGCAACATCTTTCTCCAACTTAGTAACTGAAGCAAAGCACTACTGAACTCCCAAATGCCAGCTCAGCTTATCCAAGTTGATATCTAGAAGGGCCACAGGGCTCCTGCAACCTACCCCATGGGACATTTTAGGATACCAGTCTGACTAGACATAAAAGTCATGACTTAGAAACTGTCAGGCCACATTCTTAGTTCCTAGAGACATATGTACAAACACACCTATGTACTTCCAATAGGGATTAATGACATGGGACTAGAAGAGATAACAAGGACCTTCTCTTCTTTCACTTGAATGGATAGTAAAAGGTGCTATCATCCAAGATTCATTGCCTGAAAAACTAAACTACTGTAGCCTCATTGCAATGAAAAGATGCTATGGAGGGAGAAGTTTGAGGAAGATGGGGTTATGTAAAGGCACCAAAGGGACTTACTCAAGACCCCCTGAACTGATTAATACTCTAAAATTCATGGTGAAATTTCACAAAAAGATTTTGTTTTACTATAGGAAATACATCTCTTCATAGGAAAACTACAGAGGATCATCTCTTGGGATGTTTCTGAGCCATTGCTTTCTGATGCAGTAGATTACACAATGTCTAGTCACTTCTACATAAATTCTCTTGTTCCAACTCCTAAGCTTTTAGCGTGTGGGGAAATGAAGTCTAAGTCAACCAGCAAGGCTCAGATGTGAAGTCTCAGACAGCCATGGTCTGCCCTGAAGTTCTGACCTACGGAAAGGACTTGCTGAGTGTGCCTCACTGCCCCTCGCCACCTCCTCGCTATGATAAAAATGTGATTCTGTCAGAGAAGGTAAGTCAAGACTGGACCTTACAACATGGACTCCACCCTTTTACGGACATACTTTAAACATTTTCATTCGGTGCCTTATATATCAAGTATTTGGGTCGTGATATTCTTGCCAAAAGAATTCTGCTTCACCTACACACCTACTGTCCTAACTGGAAATTGCCTTTTCTTCAAGAACTCTAGACATGGAATATACAATTCTACCCAGACACAAAGTCCAGAGTGAGTGAACAATCTACCTCCTCTTTTGATCTCTAGCCTGCTTCTGGTGTTCCTGTAGTTTAACGCCTGACCAGACCCAGGAATGTAATAGAACCTCAGCTACGTATGATACTGTTTTCATTGAAAATGTTTTTGTTTCAGGACTTTATTAAGTAACTTCATATCACATCCTATTAACTATATTACTATATTATATTCACGATTACTGGTATGTTTGTATCACACGATATGATTACATAATTCTGTAATTTATCACAGAGAATAGTACACTTAGAGAGCATGCACTGTCACGACTACCTCTCTAAAAGGCGATGAAGTCATGGCTGGTTGAATGTAAGCCATTATCTCGGCTCTCCCAGTAAGTACCGAGTGAGGACTTGGCCATGCACCTACTGTCTTCTGAAGCCTCTCCATTCTTCCCAGTCGCTTCTACAGTCAATGAGATAAGATTGAGAATGAAGAGAAAAAAATATTTCTTAAATAAAACCCCAACTATGTCTTGAAAAAGCTTTAGAGGGAAACCGATTCTTATGACACCAAAGCATATACTTAACACATAAAAGCCTGTGAGGGACACGGCGTTTTCGGGACATGTTAGTAGTGTTCCTCTGGTGAGAGAGTTGTACCAAGCAAGCAAACAGCTCTCTTGATCAAACCTTACAGCAGATGGGGATGCCTCAGTGTGCACATTTAATCGTGTACTCCGAACTCCAAGAATCAAGAGGTATGTTAAATAAATATATAAGCTACCACCAAAAATGATGATAATAAAAAGAACTTTACAGTTAGCAAAGTGCAATTAATCTTCAGGCTTAGTTTTAAGACACACTCATTTGTATCAATTAACTTCATTATTCTACTTGGAAGATTTCTCTCCCTCTCTGTAGTCCAACTCTTAAGATTTTAGTGTGAGCGGTCTTTACGGCCTTATTTCTAGTTAAGATTGCAATCATTTGTCACTGGTGTACAGGCACTTCTTAAGTATCCCGGTGTTAGGCATAAAAGAACAGCATTGCTTGGGAGCGTCTCTCCAGGGCCCTGCTAAGCCAAGCACTATAAAACGGTTAGACATTAAAGATGCGAAGAAAACTCATAAAACAACACATAAAAATGTGTCTTGCCTTGCTATTTATATGGAAAGACGGTGCCATTCAATCACTCAAGTCAGAGACTATTTTAGAATTAAAGTTTCAATCAGAGCAGAAGTGGGGAGAGGTTTCCCTAGTTCTCTTTGACATTTTTTTTTAAGTTGTAAAGCTGCCAATGTAAAAATCATGTGCTTTGCTGGTTTTTCCATTTGCTTTTTGTTCTCTCTCTCTCTCTCTCTCTCTCTCTCTCTCTCTCTCTCTTTCTCCCTCCCTCCCTCTTTTCCTCCCTCCCTCCTTCTCTCCTTACCCCTCTCTCTTTTTCCTTCTCCTCTTCCCCCTCTCCTACCCTCCCCCTCCATCTTCCTCCCCCCTCTCTAGGTCTCTCTAGTGTTCTCTCTGGCTCTCTCTCTCTCTTTCTACCTTACACACACACACACACACACACACACACACACACACACATACACACACCAAGTGCAATGTGCTTTTCCTAGCTGATGGTGCTTCTGGGAAAGAGAAAGAGAAGAGAGAGAGAGATGGACAAGGCTGCCTTGTCTAAGTCAGCTCTCCATCTCTTAGAGGAGACTTTGCATCCACAAATTTAGTGGGAATTATGAGTGGACGATGGCGAAGCAATGGAGCTCTGTCCTTAGGTGCTACAGCTCCAACCTCTCTCAGGAGTGGATCCCCGTGGAAAGTTTGCATTAGATAATTAGGACTCTGTGATGGCAGAGGTGTGGAGCCACTCTGCCCAGCAACAACTGTTGTAAGCCTTACAGCAGTGAAAGCTGCCATCCCCTGCTATGTAAGGAAGTAGATCCTAAGTTCAATCATGCAATCTGGCCCTAAAGGAATCAGACACAGAGCTGGAGGGAGGGGAGGACATCAGTGGGGAGCCCCATTCTGGAGCAGAGGATGCCCTTGTCTCTCTTGGTCCATGGTGCATTTCCTGTCCATTAGACAGCATGTTGATGACAGAACCAGGACAGTTGTTCCTCGTAATTCCAGAGCAGACGTTGTTCTTGTCCATTCCTTCCTGTCCCCTTCACTGTCGCCATTTCTGCAGATGTAAATCAGCCAGCTTCCCATCCTAAGCTCCTCAATGTGGCTGTGGAAAAAGCTGGTGGGACCTTTAGCAGGTAGGATCCCTAGGGAAGTTACCAGGTCAGGAGAGTGCCCATTGAAGGGATTGTCTCCGCTCCTCAGGCACCTCAGTCTCTCAGACTTCCTGTCTGCCACCATGGTAATACCAACCACATGTGGTCCTCATCTCCAGGTCAAGGAATAGGTAATTCAAAGCTGGCTGGTCAGAATTCTTCTTTAATTCTCTCTGCTTCCACAATAAAATTGGAAGGCATGCAGGAACATTTTGTGATATAGAATATTCTGGAAGCTATGAGGGTGTGGCCTCTTCACGATGTAGCCACAGACAGAAGGCTACACAGCCCTAAAAGTTTCCTGGTGTCACCTAACTCCCTTATTAAAGTTGATACTGCCGCTCGCCTGGGCTTGCTCATGTGAGCTACGAAATTTCTTTTCCCTCTTTAAGTTGATTTTAATCCAGAACTAGACCCAAGCTTTGATAGAATAACAAAGAAATAAATTCAAGAAAAAGTGGAAAGCAGCAGCTTTACATGACGAGGCACCATGACCATAGAAATGACAGGTGATAGTTCAACACCGCTAGTGCATATTGAAGGGCTGAAGGGGGAACACTCGTTCTATCGTGGCATGTTACTATTTATAATGTGATCCCACACGCCTGCCAAAACTTCACTGCACTCTGTTTAAGAAAGGGGCAAATTAATAGGCTCTACAGATACTTAAATCTAATTTTTTGAAGCCTGGGAATTTGAAGGATTGGCTTTGACTACTAAATACTAATTTCCAAATAAAGTATTACAAGGAAGGTTTCCCCTCCCCCCTTTTCTTTCTTTTTCTTTTTTTTTTTTTTTCATTTGAAAATAATAATTTTTTCTAGGACTTTAAACTCAGTTCTACAAAAAACTAACTCCTATTCCAAATGCAGATTCTTGGAAAGACACATAAGTGTATTTCTGGAGAGGGAGGGGGCACGTGCCCACGAGTGCAGTGGCCACAGAGTCATTGGATTCCCTGAAGATGGAGGCACAGCAGAGGGTCCACGCTCGGGTCCTCTGCAAGGGCACGGAGTTCGCTTAAGGGCTGGGCCACCTCCCCAGCCCCCAGTCTCAATGATTTCAAAAAGAATTCTACCTCTCTTGCTAAATTGTTCATTTCGTAATTCTCCCTTCCCTGCAAAGGAGGAAGGGTACAGGACCCTTCTGCACTTTCTCTCTTGGGGTGGTAGAAGTTAAATTTCCTAAACACTTAAAAATTCACTCAGATTGTAGCCCTTTTAATCAATTATGAAAGAACGGTTCACCTGCCATTTACAAGCTGCTCTTATCCCACCAGTGAGCCCGGGAACTCCATGTGGACGTCGTTGCTGTCAGAATCTAACGCCCTGTGGAAGACAGCCCCTTCACTGTGAGACCATGACACCCAGAAGAGAAGCGAACTTGCCTGATTCAACTTGCTCACTAGTTCCGAAATCCTACAGATAGTAATTTCTGCTTCTTATTTGGGTGTTCCACCCAAATACGCGGCTAATGCATGATTTCCATACATCAGATACTGCTCACTGCTTGAGCATCTTACATTGCCAATCCAACCCCTATATTCTGCATCTCATTCCCCTTCCCTGTGTCGACTCCTTCACCACAGTCTTCACAGGCCTACATGGAGGCCATGGTATGGTCATGAAATGTCTCCCCGGAGGCCTAGGTGTTGAGCTGTTGACTTCTAGTGAACGTTACCTTTGGGAGGTTGTGGTGCTTTCATGAGGTGGAGCCTGCTGGGAGGATTTCAGTCGTTGGGTGAATATCCTTGAAGAGGCACACTAGGCTCTGACTGTGGCTGTGCCGTGTCACCTCATCACAGTCCCTAAAGTGATGAGCCAACCAGCCATGGGCGAGAATCAAAGCAAACCTTTGCTGTTTGTAAGTTGACTTGTATCCGTTACTTGTTATAGCATGGGAAAGGCGCCTAACTGAGCTTCCCTTTTTTAATAACAATGTCTCATCTGAAGCACATGGTGCGTGTTTTTAATTTTCAGGATCCAACTTTGCTTTGTAAAAAAAAAAAAATGCAAAGAAAAATGTTTTCCTTCAGGAAAACAGAAAATTGAAACAACGAGCAGCAATAAAAAGTGGTTAAAAAAAAAAAAAACCAAGGACGTAAAGGAAAAGTTAAAAGAAATTCAAATGGACAATGAGCATCTGGGAAGAGAGTCAGGTTTGGAGGGCTTTTCCATTTCTGTCTATCTCCCTTTTGCACTTCTCTGTTTTCCAAATTGTTGATGATACAGAAACCTAACCTGAAATGAAAAAAATATATAACCTCAAAGGTCTTTGACAGTTTCCCATTATTGAACATCAGGATCCATCTGTTTCTTCTTTCCTCTAACGTCCTCTCTTCACACCAAACAATGCTGAGGAGGGAAACAAGTTATACCATCTCCTTTCCACGTTTTATTATTGTTAGTCATCGAAACGCAATCAGAACCGGACAATCGTAAGAAGGGTTCAAAAGCCAGCGCAAAGGATCACTTGGCACAGCGACTCCAGGATCTGGTCTGGTAGGTGGTGCACCTGTGTGCGCAAAAGTCCTGTGACAGGGCCAGTGAGAGGACCCAGCAGATAAAGGCAGTTGCAGTAAGCTTAACAACCTGAGTTCAATCCTCAGGTCCCACTTGGTAAAGGAAGAGACCAGACTCCTGGCAAGTTGTCCTCTGACCTTTACATGTGCACCTTGCCATAGGTGTATACACATACACAAACACATATACACACACATACACACAAACATACACACACAGAGAGAGAGAGAGAGAGAGAGAGAGAGAGACAGAGACAGAGAGAGAGAAAGAGAGAGAGAGAGTAAAATCCAATTAAAAACCAACCAATTCTCATGAGACTGCTTTGTGAAATATATCTTACCATGTTGTTCTTATAAATAAGCTAAGGAGTGATATGTCCAAAGTCACAGAGTCAATGTTTCTCCACACCTGTGTTCATTAATAAAGAAAAATGGTTGCCAAACAAAGAAATAGTAGTACATATTTATGGAAAACCATGTGCTGTTCTGACACATGTATACATGGACACTGAATAGTGATCAGGATGGGGATGATTAGCATACCCATTTCCACAGATGTATGTCATTCAAAACTTTCTCCTCTAGCTATTTTGGAACCTAAATCACTGTTTGCTATAGTTGCCCTACTGTGTGCTAGAGCCCAGAACTTAGTCCTTCTATCCCATAGTAACTTTGTAACTGCCAATCAGCATCTCCCCACCCCCACCCACTGGCACCAGCCTATGGAAGCCATTATTGTACTTTCTACTGCTGAGAGCTACGGTTTTTTACATTCCACATAAGACTGAGATCATAAGAGCTTACTTTTCTGTGCCTGGATTATTTCACTTACATATCATTCTCTAGGTCTGTCCATGCTGTCACAATAGCAAGGCAGCATTCTTTATATGATTGGGTAATAATACCCATCATGCATGGCTGAATTCTCTTTCTCTCCACTGATGAGCATTTAGATGTTCCCATATCTTAGCTATTGTAAATAGTTATTCAGAGAAGGTAGGAGAGTGAACAAAGACTTAACTACTTTGGATACACCCAGTGGTGGGATTCAAGTGCAGTCGATCCCCCAAACTGTCCTAGGTGGTCCTTCGGAGATTTTTATTTCTGTTCTTGATACACCATATCAACCAGTATTTGAAATAAGTGTTTAGGGGAGAGTTTGGCTCCTTGTCTGCTATTTCTAATGTTTTTATGGAAAGAAATCATTGCATATCCAAAAAAAAACTGTGCTCCAAGTGAAATTTCTCTATCCCTTATGTGCAAGTTGGGGTTTGACTGTATATCTCACAAGGAAATTCTTGCCAGGGAAAGACACATGTTTCCATCCAAAACAAATGTCTGGAAAATATTTGGCCGTTGAATAAACTCGGGTCGTCCATCTTCAGCCAGGAGTTTACACTGCGGACTCTTCATCAAACACCCACAGTGTGAAGGAAGGCCTCTTTGAATGCTAATGTCCACTCCCAGACATGGTTCTGGAAGCTGGAGAATTTTCACATGAGCACACATGTCTTTCTGGAAGATGGCCTCTCCTGGCTGGCCTTCTTAAAGAAAGGGTAGAGAACCCTGAAGCCTGAGCACCTCCTGACCCTTTCAGAAGTAGACCCTGTGCTCTGTGAAGGTCTTGGAGGGAAGAAGGGGTAGAGGGAGGGAGAACTACAGTGTGCATAATTGCTATTGCTTTAACATAGAGACTAATAGATGCTTAGGTTAGCCTGCTGGATGCAGAGTGCACAGTCAATAGCTTGTAACAATTGCTTACCGAGCTAGGGCAAGCCATTTCTAACTGCGACAGACAGTTCCTTTCACGTTCCAAATCATAAACCTGCTGCAGAAACTTCTAATTACCTGAAGGCAATATAGCAACAGCGACAGCCATCTTGGGAAAGTGCACATTTCATTATAAACATTTTCTCCTTGTTCAGTAAGAAACCATGGGCTATTCAGAGGAGACAGAAGAACTCTCTCTACCCAAAAATAATACCAGGAAAAATGAAAGATAACACCTTACGTTTGTTAATGTAAAACCATTCCATTTAAAAAATAGCTATCATTGACACCAGATCATAAGAATATTGATCTTCTCACAAAATGGAAAGTTTTGTAAATTTGTTCTCTCTATAGCCCTGGCCTCGAACTCAGAAATCCGCCTGCCTCTGCCTCCCAAGTGCTGGGATTACAGGCGTGCGCCACCACTGCCCGGCCAATGTTTCCATTTCTTACTGCCTGCCAGAGCATCTCTTCCAAGATGGATCCAGGAACACTTTTCACTGCTGCCTCTGACCTCTCAAGCTCTGTTCTTATTTGTACGTCCATGGACACTCAGTCTCTCAGTTCTATGGCTTCATTTTCTGTAGGCTTTCCTCACTGGTTCATATTCTTGAGGCTAGACTGAGGCTCAGGTCTTCCCTGTCAACACAGGGTCTTGGCCACTGCAGGCAGGAGTGAAATAGTACTGAGACCTTAGCATCTACGAGAAATGTGGACCCAAAGTAGGTAGAGTAGAAGAAGAAATAAGTGCCTTGATCTTTTCTTTCTCTCATCCTCAGCTTTGTATCAGCATCACCTTCAGTAAAACTGGCCTAAAGCATGGATCTGCCCGCAACAAGTCTGGGAGACTCCATTGTTGGAGGGGCAGAGCACAGGCTTGTGGAATAGATTAAATATATCTTAGAGATGTGTTTTACATAAGTCAAGTCAGCCAAGACAGTATATGCAACACACATTCCAGTTTGCTTTCTATTGCTGTGATAAAACACTTTAACCAAAAGCAACTTAGGGCAGGAAAGGATTTCTTTGGTTTATACTTCCTAGATCTCAATCCATCATCAAGGGGAATCAGGACAGAAACCTGAATCAGTAACATCTTCATGAACAATGATCGCTGGCTTGCTCTTGTGCTCATTCTTACCTGGACCACCTGCCTAAGGCTGGTGCCACCCACAGGTGGTTGGGACCTCCAACATTAACTAGTAATCAAGACAATTCCCTTTAGATGCTCTTACCCCAATCTGATCAGGGCTATTCCTGAACTGAGGCTTTCTTTGTGAATGACTCCAGGCTGTGTCACATTGACAATTAAAGCTAACGAAGGCAACATGTCAGCAATACAAAAATGCTGCCACCAATTTGCATGTTTTACAGTAATTATTCAAATCTGGCATGTATTGTACATTCCCAGCACATCTCAACTTGGATCAACCACGCTCGCAGAGCTCAAAAGCCACAGGTGGCTAGTGGCCATCAAGTTGAAGAGACTAGCTCTAATCAGTCATTAATCTCATCCCCTTGAAGAATTCATAAAAACCAAAAATCTAATGAGATTAATCATGATAACCGCCTATACAATTTAATGATCCATGATGAGGAATCATGATATGAGGCTTTGCCCCCGGTGTCTTCAGGAGATCCAAACATATCTTTTGAGATTCAGTGTTTATTAATAAGCCAGGATTAAAACACCTTGTATCTATAGAAAAAGAGAGACCTCTATCATCAAACAGAACAAAGGAAGCAAGTGGCACTCATAGAATGATCCAGCCTACAAAATCATCTAAGGAGCTCTGCATTCTGAGGTCCTGTGGCAAGAATGAGCCTATGGTATATACATGCCAGAAATAAGTTGGTAAGAAGACAAGGCACAGTCTGTCTATATGAGCTTTCTGTGGTTGACTGCACCATACTCTCCTTGAACGTATATCATGCTGTCTACAGC
Source organism: Apodemus agrarius (assembly GCA_964023405.1). Lineage (NCBI taxonomy): Eukaryota > Metazoa > Chordata > Mammalia > Rodentia > Muridae > Apodemus > Apodemus agrarius. The sequence continues at coordinate 48,193,309 of OZ030015.1, read as the reverse complement.
AAGTGTCTCTGCCATTGCCAGTAAAGCTCACTGCTTTCTATTCAAGATTATTGTGGATAACAAGGCTAGAGACTGTTCTCAGTAGCTCACCAGAGTGTAGGCTTGCCTTTCCTCTAAGTAGGTTTGTTTTGTTCGTTCTCTTGAAAGAAAAAAAAGAAAGAAGGAAAGAAAAAAAGAAAGAAAAAAAGAAAGAAAGAAAGAAAGAAAGAAAGAAAGAAAGAGAAAGAAAGAAAGAGAAAGAAAGAAAGAAAGAAAGAAAGAAAGAAAGAAAGAAAGAGAAAGAAAGAAAACATTGACTGGACCATAAATCTGGGTAAGGCCATTACAGATGACCAAAATTATAAATGCAACTAACATTAACCCAGTGCCCTTATGTACCTGACACTCCTAAGTACTTCACTAAATAATTAAAGCTATCACTTCCATATAATATTCATAATATCCAAAAACATTTTCATTACATTAACTCATTCCATGAACATTTAATGTACCTGATAGATGCTATTGTAGTCCCCACTTCCTAGTGCTAAAACTGCCACACATATTAGTTCTTGTGTTTTCAATGTGCCCAAGCTCCCATAGACACAGCTCTGACTGGTAGAACTGCGGATTCCCACTGTTAGCCAACACACCCTGTGCTCTCGTAAGCTGAGTTCACCTTCACAGCAACTTAGGACCTTCCAAGGTTCCAAGAGATGCAGAACGGCTTCTGAAATTTGCCCAAGATCCTGGGGCTGCTCTCTACTCACTCTTAGTTCAGTCTTCCAAATAGTCCATTCTGAGACCCCTTACAGCAAGGATGGAAGTCCTGGCAATCTGCCATTATTTCCTCCCTAACTCCTCCTGCATGCTTCGAGCCTACAGAGAGCCTTCTGCTCACCACCTTTGGCTCTTTCTCCACGATCCACTCCTCAGTGCTTGTTGTTTCCAACAGTCTGCTTTTCCTCCTCTTCCTTCATCCACTGCATTAAGACTAGACATTTGACAACTGTTCTTTTTTCTTTTCTTTTTTTGCTACCCCTGCCTTCACACAGATGGATGGAATTAATCCTAACATGGTCACCAGTCCCCCTGAACTCTGCTTTATCGCATCACATCACATCACATCACATCACATCACATCACATCACATCACATCACATCACATCACATCACATCACACGATAGTCAGCCAAGGTAAGTATTAGTGCCACAAAATTAAATGTCATCAGGGCTCTGAAATGGAAACATAAGGGTTCTTTGGAAAGTCTGTTGGATGGTATTTTGCTGGGGTAAACATGTAAAGGAGAGTTTTCCTGAAGTGGACACAGGTGAAAGACTAAGGCAGACTCGTAAAGGAATGTTTAGCTGAAGCAGACACAGGTGAAAGGATGTTCTGCTAAAGTAAGCACATGAAAGGACACGTGATAAGGGATTCTTTGCTAATGACACACATGTATTGGTCTGTCTTACATGTATAGTTGAGCTCCATTTGTTAGACTCCATAGAGAGAAACACACCAAAAAACTTCTGATGATGTGCTACAGTTTCTTGCCATTTCGACAGACTAGAGTGAAGTTAGCTGAGACAGATGCACATGCTGAGACAAGACCTGTGGAGGACATGTAATGCTTGGAAAGACTATAACTAGAACTCAATGAACAATGATGGAGGCCAAGCTAGGCTTGCTTATAGAGCTAGTACAATGCTTGTTGGTCTTACATCTTTGCTGATCTTTGCTTTCCTGAGACAGGTACAGCCAAGAACTTTTCCTGGCATTCCTCCCTGGTCCTTCCTACTGACTTGTGCTTGAGGCTGATGACTGACTGTCTCTGCTAGGTCGTGTCACCACTGTGGCTAATCAGACTTTGCCAAGCTGGACTGCTGGTATGTTCATGAAGTGTTTGAGAGTGGATGGAGCTGCTGCTGCTGACCTGTGAACTGAACTGCTGATTCCTTGACAATGCAGATAGAATTTGCTCCAAAGAACCTTTCCAAACAGGTCCACTTCCCCCCATATCATATCCTTTCTTTTCCACTACCTCTGGTGGGTGGTGACCTAAAAGAGTGATTAAAGCATTTAAGAACCATCATTAAAAGTAGACTTTGAAAAAATTAAAGTTACAGGGCTCCCTCTCCTCCCTTATCCCCTCCCCGTCTATTTTCTTGCTCCCCTCCTCTCTTTTCCTTCTATCTTTTTTTTTTAATTTTTTTCTGTGTCTCTGTGTGTGAGACAGAGATAGGGCGGGGCAAGAAGAGAAGAAGAGATGGAGATGTGTCAATCGTACACCAGATACTACTGAACGCCAGGTCTTGATTTATGTCCACAAGCCACAAACAGATATTTTGGAAAAGGCAATAATAAAGGTTCTTCATTTGAGTTGTAACAAAAACGCTCTTTGAAGTGGTTTTTGAACCATCACTGTTATGGTTAAACTTGATAGTCAATGTGACTTGATAGTCAACGTGCTTTGAGAAGCACAAAAGAAACACACTTCTGGACATGTTGGTGAGGGGCATTTCCTGAGGGAGTTAACTAAGAGAGAAGCCTCTACCTACAAATGTGGGCAGCATGATCCCCTCGTCTAGAAATTCACATAGAAAGACCACCATGACCAGAGGAAGCCAGCCAGCACTGAGAACAGAGAAGCCGGTCGGCACAGACATGCTCTCTTTCTGCTTCTGGCCACCATGATGGATGTCTTCAGATGCCCGAAGCCTCTGAGACTGTGAGTAAAGTGAATCGCACCTCCCTTCTGGTCATTTGCACACACCGAAGGGAAAATAACTTAAACAATTATGAAAGACCAATGCAGAGGATGGAGTTTGCACACAGAGAAGAGCCCCTTTGCAAGATCCAGAGAGACCTGGAGCCAAAGCCCTGATCTGCAGATTTCTAAAGAATCCTGCTAAGACCAGGCTAAACTTTGGCTCATCAACAGGATGAGCCAAAGAAATTTCTGTTTTAAAACAAGATTGAACATAGATTTATGGCCTTTAGTTGAAAGCGCATAAAGTCATGCATAGAGATATAACTAAGAACAAGGCTACCCACCCATATTGTCCAGCTTCAAGGGCAATGTTCACATTGATGTCTGTAGAAGTCTTGAGTTGGTCTGAGTATAGCCTATGTAATCCCAGAAGGAGTGTCTCTTCTCTCTCTCTCTCTCTCTCTCTCTCTCTCTCTCTCTCTCTCTCTCTCTCCTAAAAGCCAACATTCCTCTTGACTTCCCATTGATTCTTTTTATTCCAGGGTCCATTCACATTAATCTCTTCTTACTGCCCTGTCACAAGTAAGACTTGGCTGTTCTGGTTTTATGTTCTCTTCTTCTTCTGACAACCAGATGTATCTGCTTTTCTACCTCAGTTTCATGCTATCTGTGGTCTCTAAAAATTCCTAAAAAGAATAGAGAAACTCTTTAATCCTGACTACTTCATCTATTAATCACAAATTGCCCACTAGTCTTATAAACCTTAGTGCTGGTTGTTTCATTTTCTGCTCCCTCCATATTGGTCCAACTAGCCTGTAATTCATTATCCCCAAGATGCATCTAACTAATAAGTGTCTCAGCATGTGATACAGTCCTCGCCCCAAGCTCCATGGCCTCTTCATCTTCTCCCATTTAAATATCATATATCTAGCGAGTTCCAATTAAGATCTCTCTCTATTATGATTAGCTCAGAATTTTTTTTTTTTTTTACAAAAAACAGACCATTTTAGCCAAAAAACTCTGATTTCTTTGGATAGAAATACAGAGCTGATTCATAGAACTGAAAGCATCCAATCCAGCTCTTTTTCATGTGAGATTAGAGTCAGAGGGACTAGACGCTCAGGACTGGAAGTTTTCCTCTCTGTCTCTGGAGTCTTAAGACCCCAGTGATCTACTCTGTTTCTTCATCATTTGTTCTTGCTTTCTTCATACCAGCCCTCTGAATTTAGTGTATCCCTGATGGCTTGTCTGCCCCATCATTCCAGGGCCCAATGGAAACCAATTCATTATCATAATGCCCCCATTCCAAATCCTTTTGAAAGAAGCTGGTTGGTCTAACTAATCCAATGTATTGATACCCTCTGAACTTGATGCCAATCTGGTCAAAACACATGATCAATAAGGCATTTAGCCAGTCCTTCTAGGAGTATAGAAAAAAATCTGACTCTGAAGAAAAGATCCATGGACCTGAAAATGATTGTCATCTCTAATGGTGATCAAGCCCACAGTGTGATATGAATTCTACATTTCTACCTCAGTTTCATGTTATCTATGGTCTCTGAAAGTTCCTTAAAAAGATTAAAGAAAGTCTTTAATCCTGACTAGCTCATCTATTTTTAATTGAACATTTTCTTTATTTACATTTCAAATGTTATCTCCTTTTCTGCTCCCACCCCGGAAACCCCCTATCCTAACCCCCCCCACCACTGCTTCTATGAGGGTGTTCCCTCACCCACCTACTCCCACCTCCCCGCCCTGGCATTCCCCAAAACTGGGACATCAAGACTTCACAGAATTAAGGGCCTCTCCTCCCATTGATGCCTGACAAAGCCATCCTCTGCTACATATGCATCTGGAACAATGGGTCCCTCCATGTGTACTCTTTGGCTGGTTATTTAGTCCCTGGGAGCTCTAGAGGGTCTGGTTGGTTGATATTGTTGTTCTTCCTATGGGATTGCAAACTCCTTCATCTCCTTCAGTCATTTCTCTAACTCCTCCATTGGGGACCCTGTGCTCAGTCCAATGGTTAGCTGCAAACATCCACCTCTGTATTTTCAGGCTCTGGCAGACCCTCTCGGGAGACAGTCATATCAGCATATCAGCATATCAACATATCAGGTTCTAGTAAATATGCACTTCTTGGCATCTACTATAGTGTCTGGGTTTGGTGACTATATATGGGATGAATCCTCAGGTGGGGCAGTCTCTGAATGACCTTTCCTTTAGTCTCTGCTCTATGCTTTGTCTCTGTATTTCCTCCCATGAATATGTTGTTCCCCCTTCTAAGAAGGACAGAAGCATCCACACTTTGGTCTTCCTTCTTTAACTTCATGTGGTCTATGAATTGTATCTTGGGGGTTCTAAGCTTTTAGGCTAATATCCACCAATCAGTGAGTGACTAGCTCATTTATTGATCAAAAATTCCCACTAGTCTTATAAACCACTCCCCTAGTTATTATGACATTTGTATCTCTGTTGTGAAGTATTATCTTCATGCCTTACTTTCATCTCTTGTCTAAGTGGAAGACAAACTGTACCTGTATGTGTAAGGAACCTCATCTCTGTCTGGCTTTCAAGAAAGCAGACTCTGAGACATAATCTCTGAGGAAAGATTGTTTATAAAGTATGTCCTTGGCATTGGGAGCAGAGCAAGAAAAAGGGATCAAGCAGGATTGGATGCCAGAAACAATGAGGTGTACTAAAGGCTAGTGACAGCCTCCCCCTGAATGTCAGGGTATTCCACAAGCTTTTGGGTTGTCTTAGTAGCCAGGATACACACTTCCCACCCGCTATTTACTGTATGTGTAAATCTTAAGAGATGTGTAATTGTGTGAGGCTACTGAAGCTGTAGCAATCTCAGGAGGAGCTAAGAGCAAGGGCATGTCCTGTTCAGTGTTTATTGTCAACTTGACAAAATCTAGAGTGACATGGGAAGAGATTTTCCCAGGTTAGACTGGCTTGTGGGCATTTCTATGAGACATTGTTATGATTGCCAACTGGTACAAGTGGGTCTACCCCACTGTAGGCAGGCAGTCCTAGGATACATAAGAAATCTAAATGACCATTAATCTGTGAGGGAATCCTACATAACATTTCTCTGTTGCTCCTGCTTGAGTTCCTGCTCTGACTTCCTTCAACAATATGACCTGGAAATATAAAATGAAATAAACCCTTTCCTCCCCTAAGCTGCTGTTGGCCAGGTTGTTTTAACAGCAACAGAAAAGCAAGTCTGTACAACAGACACAGCTGCCGCTCTTTAATTCGAGCTGGATGGTACAAATGACCAGAGGCCAACTGAATCTACCACTAAACCTTAAATAATGCATGCACTTGTCTCCATGTTAGCTACTTCAAGGGGAGAGACTGGGCACAATTATTGAATGAAAGATTGGATGAGTTGCTATGGAAACAGACCAGAGAAGAACCAAGTAGGTACTCAGAGAACTCAGCTTTATTGATGCAGGCCTGATAAAGCTACAACTTTGAAAAAGAATCTGGCCTTAAATCAGTTTTTTAAAATAACTTATAATTGTCATCTACCTGACCATATTAGGGTGGTTTTTGAGTCCTATGACCACCAAAGAAAACTTTCCATCACAATTAGACATATTTGTAGAAATGAACATAACATGGCCAGTGGTAGGGAACACATTCTATCTTAAGCCAACAGGACGATGGTGTGACCAGAGATCTGTGGTTAAGGCAGTTTCTTGAAAGAATTTTCCTTCCCCAAGATAAGAGTCTAACAAGCTAGAATAACTCAGCATACTTAACTTTTTCAGAAGTCAAATTTACTCTATCCCTACATAACAGGATTCTCGGCAAACCATGTTATTATAGTACAGGGTAGTAATTCCATCTTGTTAGATGTGTATGAAAAGGTACAATATATGTCTTTTCCCCTTTAGAATGAATATATAAAATCATTTTTCTAGAGATCCTAGAAGAAGCTCAGATTTGATGATATCTGATTTATAGATGGATGATAAAACAATAGATTGATAGATTAGTAATAGACAGACACAAATAGATGATAAACATAGATGGTAGATAGATGATAGGTTAGATAGATGGATAGATGATAGGTTAGATGGATAGATGATAGATAGATGGATAATATGGAAATATAGAAACTTGTTTGTTTGTTTGTTTGTTTGTTTGTTTATTAAGGCAGAGTCACTTGTACCACAAGATGGCCTCAAACTCACTATGTACCTGAGGCTGGCTTTGAACTCCTGGCCCTTCTACCTCACCTTCTAAGTTCTAGGATCATAAGCACATACTACTAAACCATGTCAGGAAGAAATAAAAATGTTATCTTAACAACTGGAAATTAGAGATGCTTCTTCTGATACCTACCAAAGCTTTAAGCAATTTACAGAACATCTCTCCTCTGATATTGCATCAAATAAGTTCCATGCACGTTTGGCCCCAACACTGTGTGGCCCAGAGAAGACAATACCTGGGGTTTCCTATCCTATGTTCATATATCCCCATCTTGATCCACACCTCCAAGTTCTGCCCAAATGCTTCTCAACATTCTTTGCCAAGAGCTTCTTTCCAGGGCCCAGAGCTAGAAAAGAGGCTGTAAGTATTCTAGACATGGGCTCCAGGACATTTGTTTTTGAAGCACAGGTATCCCAAGAGCCTAACATGCTGTCTAGATGAAGCAGGTTAGATTTGACTGAATCTCCCGTGGCTGTCATAGTCAATTCATGGGCAAGAGCCTGGAATGAGGTAACTGAGGCATGTTCCCTCATGCACAGCCTAGTAAAGGAGTCATGTACGAAATCAGCAGGGGCCAGAGCTTAATCCTTCATCCTACCTCTATGAGGACACCTGCGTGCACTTGGTCTAACTCTGAGTATTCTCTAAATTGCACAAACTGCCTTGATATGTACCCTCTCTTAAATTTTCTTTTTTATTCACCAGTAGCGTACTAAGGCATCTACTTTTCTGTCTTTGCTGTGTTTCCTGATCGGCTTATTGGACTTTTAATATACAAATTAGTGTGACTAACTCGACTTGGCAATTTATCAGCCATTGATTCTTTAAATGAAAATATAAATATAATTGAATTAAAGAATCTTACCATGCATCTGAAATCACAGTCTAGTCATGACTGTTGTTGTTGGGGTAGGGGAGGGGCAACTCTGCCTGATTTGGAACCAGTCTCTGTTTCTCCAAACAGACCAACAGTACAGAAGTCTTCCAGTAGTCTCTCGGTCCCATATGGTCATGTGCTTGCTTATCTTTCAACAACCTATCCACTTATTTTTACCTACAAATCCAAGAAAAAATGAGCCCCACACAACCCCTCTCTTATTAAGATACCCAGTTGATCTATAATAGTCTTCCATGCCAACAGTGGTTCACACTTTGCAATAACCTGCAAGAGAGTGATAAGCCTGCCAGAAGCTGGATTTATGTTCAGTCTGAAACAGAATCTTGAGTTCCTACAACAAAGGCACAGACGGGCTGACCATTCTGCTTCAGAATGCTCTGTTCCCTGTGGCCCTTGTACAAATCTGTATGTAGACCCACAGGCCTCATAACTGGCAAGGACCTGAGAGTTTGATCGAGTTGACTGAAGGTAGTTTACTCTTGAATTACATTCCATCCAGTAAGCATCTTAGAGACCCCCATCCCTCTTTTCATTTCTCTCTGAACCATTAATTTACAGCATGCAGTAAACCAAAACCAAAAGGGCAGAGCAGAGTCAGTACATAGGCTGCACTGCTAACTCCCAACTGGGAAGGGCTAAACTAAGATAGATCTTCAACAGACAAAGGATTTCAGTAGTAACCAATGACCACAGTACAAAATCAGGAAGCCCTGATCCTCTGGGGAAATAGGGGTTCACACTTGGGGACAGACACACAGCTCCCCACAGATAGCCTATGGCCATTGTCCTAGAGCCCTGCCCCTTATGAAATGAGTTAAGCATTTCTGTCTGTCTGAATCTATGCGATCAGGATAATTTCCCAACAGATGTGAATGTGGAAGCAATCTGTGGATTCGGAAAACCAGAGCATGGCCAGTGCTGCTGATGCATTACTTTCTCCTAGGAGAGCTTGAGCTATGATGACGTTTATTGTTCGGCAACTTTAAGTCTCTGGTGATTGTTTTCTTGTGCTGTTACCTCATTGGATAATAAAAATCACTCCACTCCCTCACAGTGAGCAGCCTCTCCATGAGGATTTTTGTAAATATTTTGAAAACAGATGCTGCTAAATCAGTCTCAAGGCTTCTTTTTAAACTCTCAGAAGACTTGATCTTGTGGCAGTTGCACCCCTGGATCCAATGAGAGAGAGAAGGAAAGAAAGGAGGGAGAGAGGAGAGGAAAAGAGGGAGGGAGGGAGGAAGGAAAGAGGAAGCAAACATGCCAACATAATCTCTGAATGACATTGCTGATTATCAGTTTGATGACCAGATGCATTTTGGTTTTGTTTTTTTTTTTGATAAAACATTAGTATTTATTAGAATGATGTTGTTTTCATTAATTATACTGTGGCATAATTAGAATGTTGAATTCAATAACTTATTATTGATGAGTTTCTCCTGGCTTGTTGGCCGATTTTCATTTGTACTGAACCACTTTAATGTATAATCCTATACCATTCCCTCCACTTTGGAATGTGAACTCTGTGACTGCATTTACTACATAACAAGTATTTAAATACTGTTATAAACATGAAATAAAGATGCTGTCTGTGACAACTTATCTTTACTGATGATTTCACTGTACCTTGTCACCTGTTCAAGATAGTTCAATAGATATTTCAGATAGCTCATTTCATTATTGATATTACTTCTGTGAGTGGCTCATTATGATTCCTAAGGGGAAAGAATTGCCTATGGTTATAAACCCAGGCTTATCAATACACATAAATGTCACATCTTCTTAAAGAACACTGCTGTTCCAATAGCTGTATAAATGTAAAATATGATGGTTGTGAAGTCTCATTATCTTAATTAACATATTATAAGAATTTTAAATATATTCATGAGGTTCATTTTGTTTGGAAATTTTAGTTCGTATACATGCATGCAGGGAAGGTATAACTATTTAATTTCCTTTTTGGCTCAAAGTCAATGAGAATTATGAATGACCAACTGATGAAACTGGAACGAGCATTCATTGATCCTTCAGGGTAACCAGGCAGGCCTTGTGAGGCAAAATGATTCCACATTCTAAAGCTACTTAAGAAATTCATAGCTAAGTTTTTTTTAAAGTCTTAGTTTATTTCTTTTTTATTATTCCTAACATTTTTAGAAATATGTCCAATTAGTGCTTCCTGCATACACATGAATGTGAAGCAGTCCACTGGAGCATGGGTATCTTAGTGAGTGTTCTAGTGCTCTGAAGAGACACCATGACCAAGGCAACACTTATAAAAGAAAGCAGTTAACTGAGGATTTGCTTACAGTTTCAGGTTAGTTCCTGATCATTATGGCAGGAAGCATGGTGGCAGGCAGGCAGGCAGGCAGAGAGACAGAGAGACACTAGGCCTGGCATGAATATATAAATACAACTTGCTGAGTCTGTTTAGTGTTTATGAGATTTGGGACCCAACTACTGGCTACTAATCATGAACTTAAGCAGAGACAAAAACAGTTATAGTAAACATGAGGTTGGAGAAATGGACTAGAGTGTACTGAGAGTTCTGGAATTTTGGGTTCTTTAAAAACACACAGAAATATTATAGGAATAGGTTTTTGTTTTAATCCCAGGTGTAGGATATAGGACTGCTTCAAATGGTCCCCAACACCTGATGATGATTTGCCTCGTGTTCTAGCCGAGGTGTGGGTTTTTGCCAGCCATAGATAGTTTCTGCAATTGTGTGACATTTGGAATTCTGGGGACTTTTCAGAGAGCTATAAGTCCTAGGGCCCTGAGAGGCATAGTAGCTTGGTGGTTGGTGGTTGGTTGTAGTTGTTGTTGGTCATGGTTTGCTAAGGAGTCACATGCAAAGAAGAAAGAAAAAGGAGGATGAGGAGGAGAAGAACAACAGCAGCAGCAGCAACAGCAACAACAGCCACAACAAGAGGAACAAGAAGAAATTAGATATCCTGATAGCAAAGATCAAACTTGCCCCCAGGGAACTTGACATCCCTAATCAGCAGGAAGTAGTCTAATGATCACATCTTCCCCTCTCCAAGCCTGACTTTACTCAGTAATCTCTTTCCTTTCTGTCTTCTTTCTCTCTTATCTAGTATTAGGGGGCTGAAAGGGTGGAAGAAAAAGGATAAAGGGTAGAAGAAAGAAGCAATAAAGCAGCCAAAGACCAGCTCCATCAGAGAGTCAAGAGCCCTGTCTATTCTACCAAAGGACCCAGACTTGAGTCTCAGCATCCACATGGAAGCTCCCAACTGTCTATAATCCAGTTCCAGGGAATCTGATGCCCTGGCCTCTGCAGCCACCAGGCATGTATGTAATGCACATATACATGTGTAGGCAAAATACCCATATACATACAATAAAAATAAATGAATCTTTTAAAACTTACAATTAATAGAAAAATACAATAATTTATTCACTTAACATTATGATTTAAAACTGCAACACTGATATAAGCCTTGGTACAAAGAATGAAGTATTATTTTGGAGGTTTATTCACTATCACCTGACCACCCCTGAAAACATACATATATAAGCACCATTAAAAAGACTCGGCAGGTCGTATTTATATATTCATGTGTTTAGGTGTATGCGTAACAATAATAATCAGAGAAAATGAGGCCACGAATTTGAAGAGAGCTATGGGGAGGGCGCATGGGAGGGATTGGAGGAGCAAATGATATAATTACATCTTAATTTTAAAAGATTGGGAAAATATTCATAAAATGTAAAACACTGCAAGCATGTTAGGACTGCAGTCCTTAGCTTTTGTTCTTTTCCAGGAAGAGGCAACTCCTGCTCTTATAAAAACTGTCTGGGACCCATCAACTTTCACTTATCTGCATCTTCAAGCTTATTAATACTCAAATAGCCTCTGATCTTCTGGGACCCTACCTCTAAGCTGCTGTTTACCCAAGGCAAGAAAGCTTCTGTCAGTCTCAAGGTCCTATCTTTCTATGTCATTATTAATACATCAGGCAGGCAAGGCAATATTTTAGTGTTTCTTTTCTTTGTTGTTGTCAGATTTACTTACTTCTTTAAAAAAAAAAACTCATTACAGACACAATCAAAAGCTCTGCTACAAGCCACACTCTTTCCGGACCAGGTGCTGTTGGGTAGAATTTGTCTTCAGTCTTAGCCACGAGCAGGGTCAGTGAGCCAGGCATCCCTTTGTGATACTGTCTTTCGCGCACATATACATATCGTGTTGGCTGTTCCCAATCTTGTAATTGAATCCACTGCTCCATCTTGAGTCCCTCATGCCCTCCTCCTGCTCACATGCATATGGTCTTATTGCTACATGTTTCAAATAGTTTGCTCCCAATCAAGACAAGCTTGGTCTTTGTTCTTTAAAGGATATTTAATTGCTTTTGGTTTCTTGCTTGCGCCATTTCTTGTTTATAATATAACCCAGCTACCAAGCTTCCTTCTTTCCGTGTGTGTGTGTGTGTGTGTGTGTGTGTGTGTGTGTGTGGTGTGTGTGTCTGTGAGTGTTTGTGTGTGTGTGTTTGAGTGTGTGTGTCTGTGTGTGGTGTGTGTCTGTGTGTCTGTAAGTGTTTGTGTGTGTGTGTTTGTGTGTGTGTCTGTGTGTGTGTGTCTATGAGCATTCAGGTATGTATGTATGTGTGTGTATGTGTGTGTCTGTGTGTATGTGTTTGAGTGTGTGTGTGTGTGTCTGTGTTTGTATATGTGTGTGTGTCTGTGTTTGTGTATGTATGTATATGTGTGTATGTGTCTGTGTGTCTGTGTGTCTGTATGATACTGGAGGATTGATCCAGAGCCTGTGCATCATTATTCTCTGTATCCAGACCTCCAGTGTAATCTCTCTATAGGCTTATAGGCAAGCTCAGTCTTTATTGTCTTAGAAAATAACTGTATAGCTAGGTGTGTACCATATGCCTGCAATCTCAGCTATTGGAGAGGCTGAAGCAGGAAGATTACAAGGCCAAGTAAGACCTGCCTGTACTACAGGGCAAGGGCATGGCTAGCCTGCACAACATAGGAGACTCTGGCAAGCACAAGGCCCTAACTTTGAACTCCAGAACTCAGTTGAGGTAGAGTAGACTTAAATGAGAAGGAAAGGCAGGTGGATCTCTACAGCTAACTAGTAAGTTTTAGGTCAGTGAGAGACCATAAGTCAAAAACTAAGGTGAACAGTTCCTTAGAAATGCCGCTCAAAGTTGACTCTGGTCTTCACATAAACGCGCACTGACATACATACATGCACACATACACTCACATTATATGTGCATAATATGTTATTAGGGCACATTAGTATATTTTTAGAGTATAATATTACCTCTGATATTATAGTGTTGTTTACATTAATCATATCAAGAACATGCTTAATTGTCTACATGTTTATATATATTAACATGATTTTTTTTGTTATTAGCCTTTGTTAAGATGTTTAATTGATTCATTTATGCATTTCTCTTTGTTGTCTTTCAGAGGATTTGTTATTATTGTTCCTCATACTTTCTGAAACAAGCATTGAGTGTGTTACTTCCTTTGTTCTTAGTATCAGAATTTGGGATGTATAGGACAGCCTGCACGCAGCCCTTTTCCGAGTGCTACAAGTTGTGTATAGAAGTGTTGGAGGGGCTGGAGAGATGGCTCAGTGGTTAAGAGCACTGACTGCCTTTCCAGAGGTCCTGAGTTTAATTCCCAGCAACTACATGGTGGCTCACAACCATCTGTAATGAGATCTGATGCCCTCTTCTGGTGTGTCTGAAGACAGCTACAGTGTACTCATAGACATAAAATAAATAAATAAATCTTTTAAAAAAAGAAAAGTGTTGGAGGAATAGTTCATGATCATAACTTTAGTTTTCCTTTTGACATCAATTAGTTAAAAGTGTTTCAGTTTCTTAATAAATCAGAATTTTCTAAATTACGCTTTGGCTATTAATTTGTAACTTTACTTCATTTTCACTAAAGAACATAAATTGGGGTGCACAGTTTCTGAGACAGTCACTCGGACTTCTTTTGTGATTGAGTATAAGGACAATGTTCACAACTGGCTACATCATGTAGAAATATATGGATTCTTTATTATTGGGTATAGATCTATATTCACTGGGTCCAGACACTAAATAAATATGATTGTTATATTAAGTTTTGTGACTAATATCTGAAATATCTATATTCCCAGGTCTTCCTCCATTTTTCAGGAACTCATGTAGATTTATTAAAATTTCCACTATAATGATGGCTTCTCCTTAGACTGATGCAATTTCTGCATTTTGTATTTTGATGCTTTGTAGGTAAAAGCTGTCAGATCTCCGAGCAACTTGTTGCCTGTAGCAATGGACTGTCTTTAACCCTGATAGCACTGTTCTTGATGCTCAAGTCTCTATTGAAGACTGTCTCCATCCATGCATCTTTTACAGGATACTACTTTCCAAATCCCTGCTTCATGTTTTAGATGCACTTCTTAGAAAAAAACATATAATGAATTTCTGTCTCTTAATAGAACCATCCAATGTAGGATGTATCAAATACATCCATACTTATTGGAATTACTGGTATGTCTGAACTTTTCTCCTCTTCTAGTTTTTAGATTATTTCTTTCTTCTCTCCTTTGTCTTCTATTGAGTGCTGGATATTTTACCCATTTTAAAAGTTTGCAGTCACTGATAAGTGGATATTAGCCTAGAATCTTGGAACACCAAAGACATAAATCACATACCAAATGATGTCTGACAAGAAGAAAGGAGTGGACACTGGTACTAGAATGGACCAAAGCATCAGTGTAGGGGAATACAAGAACAGGGAAGTGGGAAGGGGTGGATGAGGGAGCAGGGGGAGGGAGCAGGGGAAGGGAAAAGGGCATGTGGGTCCTTTGGGGATTGGGGAACAAGAAAAAGGGAAATGAATTGTAAATATAGAATATATCCAATAATAAAAAAAAGAAAGCTAATGAATTAAAAACATACAATATTTGTGACTTATAAAAAAAGAGAAGTTCAGAGGAGTCACAGCTCTGTCAAGTCTAAAGAACACCCCTCCGTGTCACAGTCAGTGTCAACTGTCAACACTGTTGGAGCTATCTAGAATGGGGGAACCTCAACTGCAGAATGTTCTCTATCGCTGGGCAGTGGTGGCGCACGCCTGTAATCCCAGTACTCTGATAGGCAGAGGCAGGCAAATTTCTGAGTTCGAGGCCAGCCTGGTCTACAGAGTGAATTCCAGGACAGCCAGGGCTATACAGAGAAACCCTGTCTCACAAAACCAAATTCAAAAAAATAAAAAAGAATGTTCTCTATCACACTGGCTTGTGGATGTATCTGTGTGGCATTTTCTTAGTCGCTTATTGATGTAAGGGAATACAACCCACTGTGGGTGGGGTCATCCCTAGACAGATGGGCCTGAGCTATATACAAGAAAGCTAGTAGCAAGCTGGAGAAGGCAAGGCAGTGAGTTACATTTCTCTGAGGCTTCTTTTCAAGTTCCTACACTGAGTCCCATTCAGTGATGGACTGTTACGTGAAAGATAAATTCTCCCACGTTTTTCTTTGGGCATAATGTTTCCCAGTCAAAATAGCCAAGAAGCAAACTAGAACACCCATTGACTGACTTCCTGTGGGTGAGTCCACATGTTGTGGTCATGGGAAACCAGTGAGATGCAAAATCAGGGATCTGGAAACAACTCTTCCTGGGAACTTGTTGTTTCAAGTGTATCTTGAATGTGTCTTCAGCTGTGTAAATTATATTACAAAAACCAAGGAAGCACGTTAGTTTGAAATGAGTCTGGTCTTTGGAGGAAATAACCAAATTGATGAAGAAACCAATTTGCCCGCATTGGTTCCTTTGGATTGGGGGTGGGGAGCACTAACCTAAGGTCAACTCTCTTTATCTAGAGAAGGGAAGCAGAAAGCATTAATGGAAGTCACAAATGGCTCAGTGTCCTTCACTTCCATAGATATTTTCCCCAGGTTGTCTCAAATTTTCAAAGGAAGTCTTTCTGCTATTTCTTTCCGTTGGAGTCATTTCCATTCAGCTGTTCTCTATGCAGTAACCTTAAGACAGGATCTCCAAAAGATTCATGCTGCCTATGTCTTTGTTTTTTCAAAGAGGTCAGCTGTTCCACAGGCCCTTGGTGACTCCCAGTTCTGCCCTGAGTCTCAGAGATGAAATATGCAGCCTCTCTTCTAAGAGTCAGTTTTTTTTTTTTTTTCATTTGAAAGGTTTAACTTGCTTTATCCAGCACACTGATTTTGCCTGTCAAGGCTAGGTGAGATGTTCAGTTGTTCCCTGCTGTCAAGTGCTAGTTACCTTGGATTGAAAACAAACACAGAACTTCTGAAGACCCTACCACTGGGTTTCTAAAACAAACAGATTTTTGGAACAGACTGATACTATGGCTATACTTATAAGAAGAAAGAGTAAGACAGTGGGGAAAGAGAAGCCAGTTGTTACCCACAGTTCACACACAGAGAGCTCTGCCCTTCCTGTAAGCGGTTTGATTTATAGCCTGTGATATTACATGCAAGAGCGCCCACAACCCAAAGTGTTTTGTGACTTGACCTGTGAAAATAAGCCTGTTAACCCCAATCAACCTCCCATTATCCCAGAGTGCCTGAAATTTAGCAAGCAAAGGGGTGACAGAGGTCTCCGCCTCTCCCTAGCTAACCATTGTCTTTACCAATCTGCATCTTTGCCGACAAATTAGCATCCAGAGTACGCTGGTGGGGGAGGGCGTTTATCTTTTTAATGAGAAAAAGGAGGATTGTTTTCAGTTTTAATTGCTAGAGCTAATTAAGGCCTAGGGCTCTTGTGCAGACCCAGACCCCTAGGCCTAAGCTTCACCCCAGCTGTGGGTTAAATCGCCTGCCTCAACTTCCTGCAGTAATTAGTAAGGTCTCCCGTTCAGATGGAGCACTGTATTACAGGAGCTGATTATGATGGAGTTTGTGGACGGCTCGCTGTGCTGTGTCACAGGGTAGGGATTTCCCTGGGCTTTGAGTGGGGAATTCTAAAGGTGAGCGTGGCTTAGACCTAAGGAGGGTAAAATGGTAGGCGGCACGTGACATGGCTGGTCGAATGTTAAAGTATCCGTGGAAAATGGAAATATCTACTCACACTGGAAAAAAAAAACTGGAGCCAACAAAGCTTCCTTTCAGCTGAGATCTGAAGGGATCGATGGGGAACAACACAGGCTGTTACAGACCTGGGACTGTTACAGCCATACTGGGTGGGTCTCAGCATGACCCCGGCTGAGGCAGGGCACTGAGCCTGGCACCCTGACAGGGATGAACAACATTGGGAATTCTTTATGTGCTAGAGTGTTATTGGGAATAGGGTCCACCTCGTTACCCCGCAATCTTATGTTCATTCCTGTGTTCTTATATGTCTCTGTTTGTTTTTAGAACTATCAATACACAAAACATGCTTTGGGTGGATAGAGGAGGGTTGAATTGATAAGCACTGGCTCCTTGTGACATTTTAAAAGTATGCCCACATCACTTATTTTAAAGCACTTTGATAAGAGGAATTTGGGGAGACCATTCCACTTGTGCTCATGTGTGTAGGGGTGCGTTTGTGTGCACGTGCATGTGGAAGCCAGAGGTCAATTCTGGTGTTGTTCCTCAGACACTATTCACCTTGAAGTTTTTTTTTTGTGTGTGTGTGTGTGTGTGACAGGGTTTCTTGTTAGCCTGAAGCTCACCAAGTAGGCAAGGCTAGCTGACCCATGAGCTCCAGGAATGTGCCAGGCTCTGCTTCTGAGCACTGAGGTTATGCCACCTCTCATTGCTTTAATCAACTGATCTCTTCCCCGGCTCTGACAATATTTCTCCACTAAATATGGCTTTACTATTTCTCATCTCTCTCTCTCTCTCTCTCTCTCTCTCTCTCTCTCTCTCTCTCTCTCTCTCTCTCTCTCTCTCTCTCGGTGGAAAAAAATGGACTAGTAGATATTAATTTTTAAAAAGGAGGCAGCTTGCTTGACTCAATATTATGTATAAACTGAATTTTTCTAGCCACAAATAAATAAAGAATAAATGGCATGTAAGTGTAGTTGGGACATAGAAGTCTATCCTTGAGGTTTACTAGATCTGCAGCAAGAGTGAGGCGGGCATCCTCAGCCTTAGCACCCTGCTCTTTTCACCCCCTGTCCTGTGAGCAGACTTTCCTGGCCCATCTGGAGTACCACAGGCTTCTGTGAGGAAAATCAGGGAATGGGAGTAGGGTGGGCCTAGGAAGCAGCTCAAGTCTTACTAGACAGCTAATGATCAATGCCACGTACCTGGAACTTGGTGAGATGACTCTCTCTCTCTCTCTCTCTCTCTCTCTCTCTCTCTCTCTCTCTCTCTCTGTGTGTGTGTGTGTGTGTGTGTGTGTGTGTGTGTGTGTGTACATAGACCCCTTGCCCTAGGGACAATAATGTCAGAAGAACAGAAAAAGATCCGCACATCTCAGGACTTATCACAAAGTCCCCTGTATCTAGTCAATACCAGATGAGATTAAAACAAACAAACAAACAAAACTATGTGCTCTGTGTTCACTCTATTCTTAAGTACAATTGTACTTTTTACAATGTCTTTTGCACTATGCTTGTTACCACAGATATGATAAAGGTTTATTATGTAAAACAAAGTTATTGATTTTGAAATATATATACAAGAATTTTAAAAATGAAATGAAGTTTCTATAGCTCTAGTCACATATCCACTTACTAAGAATTTTGCTTCAAATTTTTCTCAAGATTTATTAAGAAGTGTATGTTTATGTGTCTGCATACACCTATATATGTGAGAATGTGTATGTATTGATGTGTCCGTGTATGTGTGTACAGTTCAGTTTAAGGACTGATTCTTCTTTATAGATGAACATGTTTAAGTTCAGGATGACAAGTGTTCTGGTCAAGGGAGCTGCGCAACAGCAGGAATTGATCTAAAGTTTCCAGCCATCTAGTCACAGAGGCAATTGATTACTTCACACAATAGTTCTGACTGTGTGACTATCAAGGCTGACCTAACATCATACACAAACCCTGCCATTCAAGAGGCCGAGGTTACAAACTGTTTTGCTATTACGGCTATGTTCAAATCAGCCAAATAGAAATCAAGATGTTGCCAAGGCTGTGGACTCTGCCTTTCTTAACCTAGCTGTTCGATGCCCTCAAAGGAGTCTATGCTTAAGAATTTATAACATCAATTGACTGGAGGCTTCATCCTCCCATAAACACTGCTGCAAGCTAGTCTAGGGTATATGAAAGAAGACTTGCATTTTAAATTCCAGTGCTATATCTTTTATAAGATTGCAACAAAACACTGATAAATAAGACTAACTTCCCAATGACTCAGGCAATAATCTTTATTGAAAAGTGGATAAAATTGGAAGAAATTACTTCCAGATTTAGCATATTATATATAAGTATACTACAATAAGAACTGTTTTTAGGAAGTGCTTAAATCAGGATTCTCCTTCCAGCCAAAAATGAGAAGAATGTCCTTCCAAGCAGAGAAGCCTTCTTCAAATCTTCAGTAGCGCACACTAACTCATGGTAGGGAGGCAGACCACATGAAAGGGAAACTCAGCTCAAGAGGTGCAGGCCATCACCCATCCCTGTCTGCCGTGTCCACCAGAGCAGGGAGGTTCCTGTAAGCTTCAGTAGAAACAAAATAAGACATGCACTTCACAGTGGAGGATGTTCTAGTTATAATTACCCACACTTCATCTCTCCCAAATTATTGCTAACCCCATGCTTCTGGTTTCCTAATACAAATGTGAAGCAATAAGAGATTTGTTATCCTGTCACCTGGGATTATAGAATCTAGGTAGCGAGTCCCCACAAGTTATGACCTGTTGTCACTGTTACTGTTTAAGGTACCAGAGAATCTCCCCTAACAAAATGGGCCCTTCCAGGTAGCATAGACTGTCTTCTCAGTTACTTGGGAGGCTGAGGCAGGAGGATTATAAATTCAGATGCTAAGAATGGAAAGATAATGGTGACCTGAAGGGATAAATTGTAAAAATGGGGAGAGGGCTTTAGTGGAGGAAAGGGGAGACAAGAATATGTAAGGAAAGGGAGAAAGAAGTTATGAATAATACTAAAGATGTTTCAAAAACCCCATGGGGAATAACATTATTTTATATTGACATAAAATTACATAGTGGGGGGGAGGTATGTATGCATGTGGGTGGGTATGGAAGTGTGGGTACAGGGGTGTGGGTATTGGGGTGTGTATGTCCCGAAGAGATTTCCAAAACAGCACAGGCTATTTCTCTTGCCCTTGGTTGCCTCCCAGAAGTTGAAAGTAAATCCCTATTGACAAAGACAGCTTGCACTTTGGACACAGGACTCAGAGCAATCATGCCAAGTCTGACCCCCAAACCTCCTCACTGAGGTCTATCTTTTAAGTACAAGAAGGTGTTATGCAAGGTCCCAAGGGAGGAAAATAGTCAATAGTCCTACCCAGATGTCACACCATTGTATGACAACAATGACCAGCATGACAAAATATCCCTAACAGTACAAAAGAGATAATGTTATATTTGTGTTAACCAGTATCTGCTAATAGGTCTTAAAGCCCACTGAACAGAAAGTAAATCAGACCTGGTACTAGAAACATAGCCAATTACAAATAGCTAATGAGATCATGGATCTTAGACAAGAACCTACTATGGCCAATTTATATATATATATATATATATATATATATATATATATATATGTATGTATAGTATGTGTGTGAGTGTGTGTGTGTGTGTGTGTGTGTGTGTGTGTGTGTGAATGAAAGTGCCTGTGGCGGTAGAAGAATACGGGCCCCTGGAACTGTAGTTACGGACTCTTATGAGCTGCCTGATGTAAGTGCCGGGAACAGAACTCAGGTCTCCTGCAAATTGAATTCTTAAGGGCTCAGCCATCTTCCTTCCCTCTGCTGTTAATGGAATTAAGCAGATGTTTTTTAAAATCTGGAAATTCTTCCAATATTCATAGGAAGAGATTGAAGAGATAAAAACACACGGCGGGTTGCCAAGTTCCCGTCTCCTGCGACTTCTGAGGCCATGGGAGTGAGCCTCCTGCTTGCGTCCCCCGCGTGTTTCACTTGGTGTTTGGCTAGAACACTTTGCTCGGTCTTATAGGTTCTAAAGTATGTGAAAAGAAAAGATTCCCATCTTAGCAGAAACATCTGTGGCCAGCTCCTGCCTGCTTCTGCGAGCTGCCGTCCAACAACCGGACTCACAGCCTTTGTGTGCGCTGCTCAGTCTTTGTGAAGCACACACCTCAGGACGTGGCTTCTAGTTCTTAGTCACAATCCCTTCCTCTCCTCCATCCTGAATCCCTACTGAAGCCTCCCGAAAATATTTAAATAGGAGTAGGGTTGGAGGGAGGCCAGGAAGAGAGGGCATAAAGTCAGGAGTTCAGGATGTGTAGAGAACAGGGGTAAGTTATGGGTAATATGGGGCCACAGTCAGGTGCATCTGGGTTACTACAGGGACACACACACACACACACACACACACACTTGTAAACACACATGCACAGGCACCTCACATGTACTAACACATGTGCACACACACATGCACAGGCTCAAAAACACAAGTGCAGAGGCACACACACATGCACTAACACATGCACGCACATGCATGCACACACACATCTACACACTGACAATGAGGAGACAGCAGTAGCTCTCTGCTACACTAAAATGCGAGACAAAGAAAGAACTGCATCGATGAGCATGAGGAACCTCATGGAAGAGAATTATTCTGAGGAACAAGGCCCCTCTGTAGTTCACTGTCTTAAAGAAACAAAAATATACTTCAAGGAGACGAAAGAAAACAGCCAAAATCAGTAGACTGAAAACTCCCGAATGTGACGGCAATGCAGTGGCCTTTGGCATGTCTGATACAGCAGGGACCTGACCTGGTTACTTTGGCTGCAACAAAGGCATCCTGCTGGAAAATCACTCACTGCTTGGTCCTACGATATGACAAAATTAATTTCATCGATACTCATGAAGCAAGGTAAGTGTTGATAGCAGGAACACAGGAACTATGAGGATGAACTCGCTGTTGTATGTCATGTACTAAGAAAAGAGAGTGCAAAATGGGAAGCTGGGTTGTATATTTAAATAAAGTAAATGGGTGCTTAAGAAGCACGGCAGAAGTTGGGGATGAGCATCAGTTATGATATCTAACTGAACAGTATCTAGAACTGAACAGCCGAAATGGATGTGGGAGTCAACGTGCTCAATATTAACTTAGCGTGCTAACTAATCAGTAAGAGGGGGAGGAGTGAACGACTCATTGGAGCTGACCACGCCTATCAATCCCTGTTCTGTAAGCTCAGGGGCCCTGGAAGTAGGGGCACCGTGTCAGCAAGCACAGTGGGCACTCACGCCAGGGTCCTAAGTCACTCTCAGTAGAAGAAGCAGGGAAGACCACAAAGTTGTCAGACATATTTTTGTCACTAGAATGGACTCTAATTAGAAGCCAGTAATTTGAAGATTTCAGAAAAATCCCAAATACATGAGACCAAGACAACCCACAGGTCAAATGAGAAATAAAATGATAAATTGAATGCACTTTTAACTGGGAAAATGTTACAAAAATGAAACAGTTGATCTTATTTTAAGGGTGACTTTTGCCAAAGGTGAAGGTCACAGTCCAACGCTTATCGCTGAGCATGCTGGGACGCGGTTTGCTACCATCTGGTGGCATTAGTATACACTTATTAGTCTAAATCAGCGTCTAAAGCTTATGCTTGCGTTATTTCTATGGCACCATGCTTTCTGAAACGCCTTCTGCCTGTATCAATCCAGTCATCACTTGATTAGGGGCACAGAGAAGCAAGCTGCTGCATCTGCTAGCTGAGGCACTGCCAAGATTTGCAATGAAGACCTCAGCCTCCTGAACTGCATTATTCAGGATACACAGCTGCCTTCAAGCTGGGGAGGGTCCCGGGTGGGGAAATGTTAGCCTTAAATTCAACTAGTGCATTATTTGCCAAAATAAGGTAAGTTATGGGAACCTAAGACATTAAGTTTTTTTAAATATATGATTAAAATCTAATTTAAATGCATGCAAATGACTCAAAAGATCCAGCGTGTTCTATGCATTTCAAAAATATTTTAAAGAATCAGTAGTTATTCAACTAAAGTTTTAAATATTTTTACATTTAAAAATGAATCGACTGGAGAGATGACTCAGCAGTTAAGAACACTGACTGCTCTCCCAACGGTCCTGAGTTCAAAACCCAGTAACCACATGGTGGCTCACATCCATCTTTAATGGGATCTGATGCCCCCTTCTGGTATGCCTGAAGACAGCTACAACGTACTTACATATAATAAATAAATAAATAAATAAATAAATAAATAAATAAATAAATAATCTTTTTTAAAAAATGAAAAGATAATAGCCGGATGTGGTTGCTCATGCCTTGGGAGTCTGTGAGTTCAAAACCAGCCTGGTATGGATAGCAAGTTCTAGGACAGCCAGAGGTACATAGAGAAACCCTGACTCAAAGAAAAATCATTTAAAAATAAAAAGATACTCTTTGCTAAAGTATTAACAACCTCAACATAGACGTTAGCTGTATTAAATAATATAAGCTTCCAATCATTCTAATATAGAAATGAGCTGTGTATATAAATAGGGAAAATGAGGAAAGAGTGACAGACTATCAATATACCAACAGAGAAAGAGGAAGAAGAAATGTCATTAATAAAGAAAGAAAAACTTTTGAACAAAGTTTCTCTTGTCCATTTTCATATGGAAAAGGTCATTTTTCTTACTTTTAAAACAGCCCTTTAGGGGCTAGCGAGATGGCTTCGTGGGTGCTTGCTGCAAAGCCTGATGACCTGGGTTCAATCCCAGGGACCCAGGTGGCAAAGAAAAAAGAGAATTCCTGAAAGTTGTCCTCTGACTTCCCTAGAAATAAGACTTGAAAGATTTCAAAGTCCTTTAGTTTTGCTGTTACACACAAGTCTCTGATGAGCGGAAGGGAAGTTATTTACCTGGACGCTGCTGTGGAACTGTCAATAAACTGTCCTTTAAATCAAAAATATGTGTTCTGAGAACCTAACATGATTTGTGTTCTTCTCCCAGTAAGAACAGCTCTATGAATATGTGGTAAAGAGCACTGTCAGGGTTTCACATCCACATTTGCATAAAGATGAGCTCTTGGTACAATGCCTGCTGGCAGTAGCCTACGATCCCTGTCTAAAGATCAATCAGACGTTCCTGGATATATGCAGGACACTAAAAGCTATGTTTTAAAGGAACTTTTCTTAATTCTTAAGAAATGGAAAAATAGTAAGGTGATCTTTTTGTTTTCACGGGCTAGGGATTGAATCCCAGGCCTCACACATGCAGGTGAGCTACAGCCCAGCACAATGCAAAGGCCACAGAATGCTTATACTTGACTTCAGGAAACACAGATCAATTATGTGTAAGAAAAGCAAAACTCGTTTAGAGAGGAAAAGAAAAAGAATGTTCTCCCACGCTAGTAGCGTTTATTTCTGGGTTGTAGGATTTTGGAGTATTACCAGTATGGTTACTATTTTCCTTTCTTGTCCTACAAGAACAATTCAGGGCAACTGTGCTCAGAACGAATCATGAGAGCTTTCTGAATTCCCCCCACAATCCCCGTGCTCCACCTCAGAGTAGTCTGTGCTCTCTTTCCTTCACCGGATTAGCTTAAAAAGCTAAAATATCAGCAGCTTCGTTATTTTGCCATTCCCGTCTCAAGCAAGACCAATCCTCATCGTAAATTATTTCACATGGATTTCCTAGAAATAAAACATCACCTACCACCCCTGCCAGAAGCCAGGGAGTTTTAGAGAAATTGTAAAGGTAGATAATTAATACCACCACCACTACCACCACCACCACCACCACCACCACCACCACCACCCCACCCCGGCCCTGGGCATTATGTTCCTTGCACAGGGGTGCGGAGTGTCCCTGTGCTGCAATCTTCCATGCACTGGTTGGAGGGTAATACAGGAATGATATCATGGGCACAATACAGACACGGAATCAAAGATGGCCACCAGCTGTATCCCATGCCAACCCAGGCAGGGATTTCTTTACCCGGGTCACAGATTTACAGAGTCTTTCAATGTGTAGCCCTTTTATCTATTTTTGAAAATGCATGTGCTTTTGAACAAGTTGTTCTCTGGAGGGAATGAAGAAAGATGACAGGGGCAGATGGGAGTGACTGGTTCTCAGAGGGCAAAGCTGGGCATCAAGGTCTCTGTCGATTCGCTAAGTGTGTTTGGTGACAGACCCTCCAGCTACCAGTCCAAATGAGCAATGGAATTGATTATGAAGTTGTTAAGGCATCCCTGATCTCCAAGGATGACAGCCCGGCGCCTGTGTTTCTCTGTAGACATTAAATCACCCCACTGAGGTGGCAGGCAGGGAAGGAAGAGAACACACACGCACGCTGAAACAACTCAAAACAGCAATCGCTTTATTTTGGAGATGACATTGAGAACACCAGAAGTTCCCGTTAGAGACACATGGAGATTTATTTTTATGACTTCTCAGCCTCGGGAATTATTTATAGGGCAACTCCTGAGACAAAGAAATAATTCAGCACAGACCATGGGACTGCCTGTGTTCCGAAGCCTTGAGAATAAGATACTCGTTTTTTATTATGTCTATCGATATGAAAATGGATGCAAAAAGTTCATGATGGGCAGGAGCCCTGCCATGTGAATCCAGGGGCTTACCAGCCCCACCATTAATACTCATTCCTCTGTGTGCCTGGAGTTCCCTGGCTTCATTCATCTCCCTCAGCTTCCCGGGTTTCTGTTTGGTGGACTGTGCACTACATGTAGATGAAAGTATAATTTTGAATTAGACAAAAATAAAAACGCGTTCTTTCCAATAATTGATGAAGTCCCTCTAGGAAACCAGAGTGAGGAAGTGTGTTTCAGGACTGAGGCTTACAGTCAAACAGTCACCCACGGCGAGCCGTAAGCCATGCGAGTGGTGTTTGCCGATGACTGCACATCCTCTCTACGGACCAAGACAAATGCATCCGTCATTTGTCAGTGATGACCTCTCCAGTTCTGTCATCTCTAGACACACGCCTGTCACAAATTTCCAGATCAATGCCTGTTAGAAGACACTGTGTACCCTAGCAATCCCCTTGGCCAATCAGTCTTTGGATCATTAAAGTTTTCTCAATGAAAAGAAAATAAGTTGCAATTTGATCACAAACGTCCCAAATGCAGCATCCAGATTTGGATGTCTTCCAAATTTTCTGTGCTTATTTCAGTCAAGGCTGCACAGCGCCTGCCTTGCTGGACAAGCAAGCCCCTCCCAGTTAATTGTGCAGGAATTCGATGCTTCATTTACAGGTCACGCCCCAGCTGGGATAAAATGTGCATTCCTAGCTATGGTTCCTAGGTTACGTTGAACACGTCACTCACTAAAACGTGTCAGATATGCAGTGCTGTGATAAAATACCATGTCCACAAGCAACTTGGACAAGAAAGGGTTTATTTCAGCTTACAGCTCATCATCTACCACTGAGAGAAGTCAGGGCAGGAACTCAAGCGGAACCTGGAGGCAGGAGCTGACACACAGATTGTGGAGGAGTGCTGCTCACAGGGTTGCACTCACCACATGGCCTGCTCAGCCTGCCTCCTTACATAACTCAGGACCCCTGGCCAGGGGTTGTACTACCCACAGTGGGTTGGGCCCTTCCACATCAATCATTTATCAGAAATTGCACCCACAGACTTGCCTCTAAGTCAATTTAATGGAGATATTTTCTCAATTGAGATTCCTTCTAAGATGACCCTGGCTTATATCAAGTTGACAAAAAAGAAAAAGAAAAGAAAAGAAAAATGCATCTAACCAGGACAGCCACTCACTGAAAAGCCAACCATCTAGCACAACAGCCAAAATAAAAATAGTTCTGTCTAATTTTCTGACGAATCGCCAAACTGATTTCCAGAGTCGTTTTACCAGCTTGCAATCCCACCAACAATGGAGAAGTGTTCCTCTTTCCCCACATCCTCTCCAGCATCTGCTGCCCCCTGAGTTTTTCATCTTAGCCATTCTGACTGGTGTGAGGTGGAATCTCAGTGTTGTTTTAATTTGCATTTCCCTGATAACTAAGGATGCTGAACATTTCTTTAGGTGCTCTAGAGCTATTCGACTTCCCTCAGTTGAGAATTCCCATTTTTAATAGGGTTATTTGACTCTCTGGAGACTAACTTCTTGAGTTCTTTGTATACAGTGGATATTAGCCCTCTATCAGATATAGGATTGGTAAAGATCTTTTCCCAATTTGTTGGTTGCTGTTTTGTCCTATTGACTGTGTCCTTTGCCTTACAGAAGCTTTACAGTTTTATGAGGCCCCATTTGTTGATTCTTGTTCTTAGAGCATAGGCCATTGGTGTTCTATTCAGGAACTTTTCCCCTGTACCTATGTGTCCTTCAACAGAGAAATTGATACAGAAACTGTGGTATATATGCACAATGGAGTACTATTTAGCTATTTTTTTCTTTATTTCTATATTCTTTGTTTACATTCTAAAGGCTTTCCCCTTTCCCAGTTCTATTTAGCTATTAAAAACAATGAATTCATGAAATTCTTAGGCAAATGGATGGAACTAGAAAGTGTCATCCTGAGTGAAGTAACCCAAACACAAAAGAACACACATGGTATGTACTCACTGATAAGTGGATGTTAGCTCAAAAGCTCAAAATAAACAAGTTACAATTCACCCAGCACAGGAAGCTCAAAAAGAAGGAGGACTTAAGTGAAGGTGCTTTGGTTCCTTTGAGAAAGGGAACAAAATACTCACAGGAGCAATAAAGGAGACAAAGTGTGGAGCAGAGACTGATGTAAAGGCCACCCAGAGACTGCCCTACCTGGGGATACATCCTATAAATAGTCACCAAACCCTAACACTACTATGGACGACAAGAAGCGCATACCAAAGAGCATGCCATGGTTGTCTCTGGAGGGGCCCTGCCAGAGCCTTATAGATACAAAGGCAGATGCTAGCAGCCAACCATTGGACTGAGCATGGGGTCCCCAATAGAGGAGTTGGAGACTGGTCCAGAGGAGCTGAAGGGGTTTACAATCCCATGGGAAGAACAATGATGTAGGCTACCCAGACGCCCCAGGACTCCCAGGGACTAAACCATCAACATGGTTCCAGCCAAAAATGTGACAGAGGAATGCCTTGTTGGGCATCAGTGGGAGGAGTGGTCCTTGGTCAGGTGAAGGCTCAATAGATCCCCCAACAAAGGGAAATCAAGCGGGGGAGGTGGAAGTGGGTCAGGTAGAGGGACATATACATAGAGGCAGAGGGTAGGAGGAGGGGTTGAGAGTTTTCAGAGGGGGGAAAACCGGGAAAGGTTTTATCATTTGCATGTAAATGAAGATTGTATTCAATAAAAAACAATAGTGCTATTCCCCAATCATTCCCCCTCCCCCCTCGGTTTCTTTACTAAACTGGATGCAATCTTTACATGCCCAGGGTCCTCTCCTTTCCTCTTCTTGGGAATCATTTGACTTGCTATTTGTGTCTTGAGTATTTAGGGCTTCTGGGCTCATTAATATCCACTTATCAGTGATTGCATTTCATGTGCATTCTTTTGTGATTGGGTTAATTCACTCAGGATGATATTTTCCAGGTCTAACCATTTACCTACAAATTGCATGAATTCATTATTTTTAATTGCTGAGTAGTATTCCATTGTATAAATATACCACATTTTCTGTATCCATTCCTCCTTTGAGGGATATTTGGGCTCCTTCCAATTTCTGGCTATTATAAACAAGGCTGCTATAAACATAGTGGAGCATGTGTCTTTATTGCATGCAGGGGAATCCTCTGGGTATATGCCCAGGAGTGGTATGCCAGGGTCCTCTGGAAGTGACATGCCCAATTTTCTGAGGAACCGCCAAACTGATTTCCAGAGCGGTTTTACCATTTTGCAATCCCACCAACAGTGGAGGAGTGTTCCTCTTTCTCCACATCCTCGCCAGCACTTGTTGTCTCTTGAGTTTTTAATCTTAGCCATTCTGACTGGTGAGAGGTGGGGGGGAGAGGAACTATGGGAACTATGGTGGGTGGGAACTGGGAAAGGGGAAAGCCTTTGGAATGTAAACATAGACTATAGAAAATAAAAAATAAAATAAAATAAAAAAATAAACATAAAAAAATAAAAAAAATAAAAAAGAGTTAACACTAAAGAAAAAAGAATAAAAAAAAAAAAAAAACAATAGTGCTGTCCATGAAAGGCACCACAGGCTTCATGTTAAGCCCAGTTTATCCGCATGAAGCAATTCTCACTATTGCACCTGCATCCCAAATTACTTTCCAAATAAGGAATCTTATTGTCTTTACCTTCAACATCACCAACTACATTTACACCTGAATGTAGCATGTACCACAGACTCAGGAAGTAACCCTTTATCCTTGCTGGAAGATATTTCTGGGCTTTGGCTTCTATGCCATCTCTGGGTTTGCCCTAAGGGATCTCATCCAACATAAAACACCTGCCCACTGATCACTAGGGAGCAAGAATGATGTCAGCTCAGGTTTTGCTCAGCGTTAAAACTCTTGGAAGCAGGGTGTTGCTTTGGTCCACTTTGAGTAATGTATAAAGCACCAAAGCTTATTTTTTCCTGAGGCTGAGAAACCTCACGTAAGTGTGTGGAGAGGTCCATCACAACGCATGCCTCAGTTAGAAGTGTGTTCTACATGGGACATTCAAACTGATAACAACTCTTCTTCCCGACAACAGTCACAAAGTAACTGGACCATTTTCCTGTTCAACCACTCATTGGTTGCCTGCAGTGCTTGTGAATAAACTGATGGCTATTCCTAGTTGTTAGTATTCTGTCTAAGCTCTACCCCATGATTACCTGGCAACAGCTAGGTATGCCCTGCCCCATAGACCTGGTCCACTATAAAAGGGGCTGCTTGCCCCTCCTCTCTCTCTCATTGCTCTTGCCTCTTGGCACTCTCACCTCTCTGCCCCTCTTGGGCTTTCCTTCCCCCCCCACGTGGTCATGGCTGGCCTCCACTCCTCTTCTCTTCTCTTCTCTTCTCTTCTCTTCTCTTCTCTTCTCTTCTCTTCTCTTTCTCTCTCTCTCTCTCTCTCTCTCTCTCTCTCTCTCTCTCTCTTTCTCTGCCTCTCTCTGCCTCCACTACATCATTAACTCCCATACTTTGCCCTGAATAAACTCTATTCTATACCATGTCTGTGTGTGCGTGGTCCCTCAGGGGGAAGAGGTGCCTGGGCATGGGCCCGCCTAGGCACCTGCTTCCCCCACACCGCCGTGCCACACTCTCTAATCCCCTTTCTCTCTTTTTATAAACCCACCATTTGGTGCTGAAACCCGGAACAACATTAACCCATGACAAGTAGCCACAGATCACGAAGCAGCTCTAACAAAGGAGCCCTGGTGGTCCAAGGCCAGCAAAGAAGGACAGTGTCCCTCTCAAACAAGAGAGGACTCTAGCCCAGCTCTGGGCAGTGGAGCCAGCCTGGAGTGGTAATTATCAGATTCAATAACTGCAAGTTGAAAGTATAGCACTCTTCTTATTGAAGCTGGCTGTGATATACAAAAAGCAAAGTCAACTCTCTCAAGCAAGCTGAGGACAGTGACAGATTTGCCCACAGTACCATCTGTGGCAAACCACCTGTGTTTTATATACTTGGTGATTCCTTCTGTCATTAATCTCCTGGGAATTTGCATAGTTGCAAGTATACTTTGAACATCAGATTCATCAATTGTTAAGTTATATGGAAACTCACCCACTGCTCCCCTGGGGAGTCATTATGTTCAGCTGATAGAATGTCAGGCATGTTGCTAAAAGCCAAAGAAGGTGAATCAAGTCAGATATAACATTTGCTGAGACTTAACTCAGTAGTCAGAGCAGTGTGGCACCCTTGTTCTGTATGGAAGTAGGCCAGCAAAAGGGCAGCAGGAGCGAGGGTTATCTTGAGCACAGGATGCTAACAGCATTACGCCCACAAATGCTTATGGTCTTTCCCTCATCCCACAGAGGCTGTGCCATGTGCCAAAACAGGGAACAACCTCTTCTAACATCTACCGCATTGTGTACTTGGGACCTGGACATACACACGCAGGAGTGAAAAGAAACACAGGCAGCCTTCTGCAAGGGCAGCAGGAACTTAGACAAGAGTCACTCACCAGGGCTACCCTGGTGAGGAGAGGGAACTCATGCAGGGGCTGGATAAAGGCTGAGATGAAGAGAAGAAGAAAAAACAGTCCTGGAGCTGCGGATGCTTGTGGGTGGGGTGGCTAAGATGTGAACCTTAGTGAGAGAGTTTCAGGCAAACAAATATTCAAACAAGGAAGTTGAAGGGACTGATAGAGGCTGTGGGAATTCTGAGTGCCAGAGTGAGATGTTTGGTCTTTCCTGTACACAAATGGAAATGACTGAAGGTTTTGGTTTTGTTTGATATTTGGTTTTTTGAGACAAGATCTTGGCTATGAAGCCAAGATGGCTTTGAATTCACTGTGCTCTTTACCCACTCCTCACCCCCACCTCTACCCTCACCCCCACCCCACCCCCAATCACCCCCATCATCCCCCACCCCACCCCCAGTCACCCCATCACCCCCCACCCCACCCCCAGTCACCCCCATCACCCCCACCCCACCCCCAGTCACCACCCATCACTCCCCACCCCATCCCCATCACCCCCACCCCACCCCCAGTCACCCCCATCACTCCCCCCCACCCCATCCCCATTACCCCCACCCCACCCCCAGTCACCCCCCATCACCCCCCACCCCACCACTACTATGCCTGGCAAATGAATGGCTTTGATTAAAGATGGTTTTGTGAGTCAGGATCGTGCATATGCTAAAGAGAAGTCTGGATACACGGAGGCCTGGGGGTGGGGGGAGAGAATGGAGTCTAGAAATGGACAGGGCTAGAGACAGAGAAAAATATACCATTTGGAATTGGAGAAGTTGCCTGTTTCCTGACAGCCTAAAATGTCTGAAGAGTCCTATAATAGAGCATACAGAAGAAACTACAGATCAGAGGAAGCATTAGATAATGAAATTTGGATGACTAAAAGTCTTCACCTATGGGAAAGATGGGGAAAGCTGAGGGAGAGAGACGCAGCACATGAACTTAGGGGTACTCCAGCCACTGGAGCACACAGGTATGGAGAGATGAGGGCACCCTGTAAAGTAAAGATGTGGTTGTGAGCCAGAGGCAGCTCTGCTGAGTGTCACTACATGGTTAATGACAGATGCCACACGCACACAGTCATGACCATGGTGGAGAGTTCTATCTAATCAGAGAAAATTCACACCAAGAAAGAATAATCCTTACAAGGCACATGACTACGGCCTCCTTGTGAATACCAGCTTCAGGAGGGCAGAGGCTGGTACACTCTCTGCTGGATCCCATGAGAAGAGGGCAGCCTCAGAGCTAGTAAGGAGGGATCCAGCCTATACAATCAGGGGAAACTGAGCAAAGGATCTGAACTGTAGAGACAATCTCATATAAGCATCGCCTGTCGTTTAAAAAGCTAATGACCAATGAGCTGGGGGCAGGAAATGAGAGGTGGGACATCTGGCAAGAGTAGAGAGAATTCTGGGAAATAGTCAAGAGGCCAGAGAGAGTGACCCAGGAACGCTGAGCAGATGGGTGTAAGAAGATGAGGAGAGGAAGCCAGCCACGTAACTGAACTCAGGTGAGAATAAACGGGATAATAAGTTAAGATATAGTCCGAGAACAAGCCAAAGCTTATGGCATAGGCATTTATTAAGGAAGAATTAGCCTCAGAGGCATTACTTCAGGGAGCTAAATGGCCAAGAGGAAAAATCTCAAATTATACTGAACAGATAAATGGCTTTCTGAAAGAATAGACAGAGAGTAGTCTCAATGGGTATGTTGGATTTGGAAATGACGGGACATTCCTTCAGATATGGCACCTGATACGTGTTTATGCTGAAGAATCCAAGAAGACGCGAAGGAGAAACACACCCTCCAGCTTTTGCTTGCCCCTCCCTCCTATAAGAGTTAGAAAGGTCACTTTGTGTTTGGAACTAAAGGCCCTCTCTTCTAGGCCTCCTCATGCCACCTCTAAATCTAGTATGGTGTCCCATCGCTCCTAATGCTCTCCCACCTCAAGGCCTGATCGTGGTCCCAAGGCTCTCGCTTTACAATGCTCATCTGAAGGCTAAGTTTTTGTCAGCAACAAAGCTGCACTGATTTCTAACCTAGGGGTCCTGGTGTGTGCCAGTGTTTCTGACACTCCTCTCTTTAGGTGAGTGGAGAGAGGAGAGGATGAATGTATCCCAGGTAACAGGCATGACTTGAGAGAAGTCACACACACACACACACACACACACACACACACACACACACACACATGGTGGGAGGGGCAGGCAGAGTAGAGGGGAGACCATAGAAGGAACAAAAAGAGACAAGGGAAGGGAGATGACCAGGTCAGGGCAAAGGAACCTATCAGCACCCAACAAGGAGCGACTCAGAAAACAGGTTCCCTTAAAAAAGCTCCTGTGTGGAGAGGACCCCTAGGGTGGTGTGCATGCTGCCAGACATCTTACCTGCCACCCAGCACCCACCTCCACATTCACGACTCCATTTCTTAAGAGAAAAGATCCCTGCAGCTCCGAGGGCTGAGGTTCTGGCAGTCCTTTGACCATTTTCCCTGCAGATCAAGAAGCAGAGAGACATCAGATCCCGTGATCCATGGGGCTGCTCTAGCTCTGTTTATCTTAGCCCAGTCTTTGTCTGCCCCGGGTCTGCTCTGGCTCAGATCAGGAAAATGAAGTCCACATCTGGAAGGGTCCCTGAGAAGAAGGGCTTTCTAACACTGTTCAGCTTAGGGGGGAAAAAGTCTGTGCAAATGATACCACTGGTTTTCTGTTATTTATTTTCTCTCAAAATCTTCCAAATCCTATATGCTCCCTCTGCAGACTGAGTGAGTCCCTGGGAAGCTATGCCTCGAAACTGCAGAAGCATGCCCCTCTAACAAAGGTCTACTGAAAAGAGTGAGCGTCCTCGCTAGTGGCCTGCCTCCCCATGGAGTACCACCACAGGGCAGGCAGCTTCGTGCTGGCCCTCTCCAACCTCAGCAGCAGCAACCTTCAGGCAGCAATACTGAGCCCTTGGGCCCTCGCCGACCCCAGCGACCCATCACTGCCAACATGTGAACTGAAGTTGTGTGTGTGCCTTGGGAAGATGCCTTTGACAAGCTTCACGCAAACGCATCTCTAAGTGTCTCCTATGAGTCTACTAACCTGGGTCTGAGTTATCAGACAACTCTGCTTTCATGGGAATTTTCCCAAACTGGGGTCAAAGTTTCTTACAACTGCTTACCTGGAACTCACTTGGGGCAAACTCTAAGGCAGTCGAATCCAACAGAAACAAGCCATGAGCCAAGAGCATGCACACACACATACACACACACACACACACACACACACACACGTCATCTCCAATTTCTGGTAGTAGCATTATCTGTAACAAAAAGAAACAGGCGGGGTAAATTTTCAAAATGTATTTTGCCTGATACAGTATATTACAAGCAGTATAATTTTTTAAATGGCAAGGTGAAAAATCATTATTAGAAAATTTGGCATTCTGTGCTAAGTTCAAATCCAGTGTATATTTAAAAATCTTCAGTATATCCAAATATAGACCATCTGCAGGGCTCAGGAGCCATATTTGGTCAGTGAGTATGACATTGGAGAGCGTAGCTCCCGTCCATCTCTAGAACCTTAAGTAAAGACTGAGGCCGGCAAGCGGGCTCCACGGTAAAGGCCGTCACCACACAGCCCCAACAACTCGGACTTAATTGAAAAAGGAGGAAGGAGAGAATCAGCTCCATAAAAGCAGGAAATTTCCTAAATCCCAGGGACAGGGATAAAGTTCCAACACTGGTGGCTTGTCATAGATTTGCAGATGAGAAGAGAACATGTTACTCTCCCGGGGTCACACAGTGGGACTGGACAAGGTTTAGGCACACGTGTGATGAGACAGACATGTACAGCTCTGATGACCCAAGGACCTCGTTCAGGTAAAGATAGTCCATGGGCCAGAATAGATTCTGAACCAGAATAATGTCATTTAATTGCATGGGGGACAGGGTTCAGTTAAAAACCCTTGGTTGAGCCTGCAAAGCCAGTGAAACTCTGTGAAACTTGCTCCGTGAGAGAGGAGAGCATGACTCTTCTCCCTTAATGTCTGAGTGTGGGTGGTGAGGAGGGCCTGGGGACTATTCTGTCACAGGTTATTAGAAAGTAAGGTATTTCACACACACTCGAACCACTGGGGAAGCCTGGGGATGACTTCTTGGGAAGCTAATTCAGGAGTCAAAGAGTTTTATAGAATTCACTAACCCTCTTGACTGTTGTGCAGGAAGAAGTCATACTTGGTAAGACATCAAACAACAAATGTCTAGTGAGTACTTTGGGTTTCAATTCTGTGGGTAAAAGATTTTAACAGGAAAACAAGTTAATTGAAAGGAGGGAAAAGAAACCCAGTTTCGTGCCCAGCCAGTCTGTGTGGTAAATGATGCAGTGATTGGCAGTTGATGCCACCAGAGCCCCGTTACTCCGGCAGTCCTCCAGGTTCAGCGTGCGTGGCCTGCTTGCTGATGGTCTCTGGAATCCAGGAAGGTCTCCTTCCTCACTGACATTTATCTGATGCTCCACAGTCTCCATTCAAGTCCCCCTAAAGACAGCTCCTTTGTGAGAGTGTAGTTTTTTTGGGTTTTTTGTTTGTTTGTTTGGTTGGTTGGTTGGTTGGTTTTTTGGTTTTTTGGTTTTTTGGGGTTTGGGTTGGTTTGGTTAGTTTTGGTTTTTATGAACTTTGCCTTCGCATTCACTGCTTCTGGTAAAGATGCTGAATACCAAAGCATGGGGAAATGCAACACGGAGCAGACTAGGAATCGGAAGAACTGGGAACGTTATGGAGATCTACGCGGTAACTGGTTTAAAATTGGATGTAGTTTTGAGTGTCGCCGTCAACCTGATCAGGAAGTTACAATGTTGAAATACCTCCCAAAGGGCACCCCCATGGAGAGCAGAAAGAGGAGGGGGAAGGGCTGTGTGCAGAAAGCTGTTCTAGAAGTTGCCATTAAGTAAATGAGGAAAAATCAGAAAATCGGGGAGACGCATTAATAACTGAAGTGAGATTAACAAGATGCCAACTTGAGAAGTGGTCAAGAGAGACGACCCTGTAATATCCTGGGATCAATTTACTCCTGATTGAAATGTAATCTGATCTGCCAGGTCTGTGAGAAACTCAACATTAAAAGCAGGTGCTGGTGCGCTGTACAGCCAGGTCTCAGAAATACCCAAAGAGAATGGCTATGTGGCTTTTATTTTTTTTTTTTTT
This sequence comes from Apodemus agrarius, assembly GCA_964023405.1. Classification (NCBI taxonomy): domain Eukaryota; kingdom Metazoa; phylum Chordata; class Mammalia; order Rodentia; family Muridae; genus Apodemus; species Apodemus agrarius. The sequence continues at coordinate 48,157,146 of OZ030015.1, read as the reverse complement.
TGTCTAAGTCATTAAGGTCCTTAAATGACTGGTAGATATAAACAGTGTCCCTCAAAGTGACTCTTACATGGAAAGCACTCCTCCCCACAGATATATCTGTACTGCCTAGTTTTATGTCAACATGACATAAGCTAAAGTTGCCAGAGAGGAGAGAGTCTCAACTGAGAAAAACCATCAGGCCATAAGGCAAAAAAAAAAAAAAGGAAGGAAGGAAGGAAGGAAGGAAGGAAGGAAGGAAGGAAGGAGAAAGGAAGGAAGGAAGGAAGGAAGGAGGAAGGAAAGAAGGAAGGAAGGAAGAAAGGAAGGAAGAAAGAAAGAAAGAAAGAAAGAAAGAAAGAAAGAAAGAAGGTTTTTTGCTTTTTGTTTTTTGTTTTTGAGATAGAGTTTCTCCGTATAGCTCTGGCTGTCCTGAAATTCACTCTGTAGACCAGGCTGGCCTTGAACTTAGGTATCCACCTGCCTCTGCAAAATCTTAATTAGTAGGGCAAATCTTAATCAGTGATTGATAAAGGAGGGCCCAGCTCATGGTAGGTCGGTTCACCCCTGATTTGGTGGTCCTGTGTTCTATAAGAAAGCAGGCTGAGCAAGGCAGCAAGCAGCACTCCTCCGTGGCCTCTGCATCAGCTTGTACCTTCAGGCTCCTGCCCTCCTGAGTTCCTGTCCTGACTGCCTTGATGGATGAACAGCACAGTGGACGTGTGAGCCGAATAAAACCCTTTCCTCCTCAGGAGGATCTGGTCGTGGTGTTTCAGACAGCAACAGCAACCCTAAGATAACATTCCTATGTACTTCTGTAACAGGAGGGAGAGTGGGTCACTCCCACAAGCCCACGGATGTGTACGAGCAAGCCCACTCACCTGCTGATGGATGAGACCGTGAGAAGAGCAGCCTTGGGAGGTGCAGGTTCCAGCCTATTGTTCTACGGCTAAAAAAGCAGGGTTTCCCTTCACATGAACACAGCACCTTGGGTAACACCAATATTTCCATCCATTCATTCAACAGCTGCTTTTTGAACCTCTTTTCTGTGCTGAGTTCTATGCCTGGGACTGGGGTAGCGTGGGACATGAGTCACTTTCTTCCTGGTCTGTATTGTCTACGAAGAAGGATGTCATTGGTGGATAAACAATATAAAGATATTATGAATGTTCCTGAGTGTCAAACTAACATTGGCTCCAGTGGCATCGTTAGGTGCCTGCCAGGGTTACCAGGAACAGTGCTCTCCAGGGGGGCTGTAGTTCAGTATGGTGGTCTGGAAGATGAGTAAGATTCCCTGAGAGATGAGCCGGGGGATGAATGTTCCTGGAAGCCGTGTGTACGAGGGCATGGTACAAGTAGGCCGTGCTGGGACACAGCTGTGCTGGTTTGTATATGCTCGGCCCAGGAGTTGCACTCTTAGAAGATGTGGCCCTGTTGGAGTAGGTAAGACCTTGTTGGAGGAAGTGTGACACTGTGGATGTGGGCTTTAAGACTCTCATCCTAGCTGCCTGGAAGCCAGTGTTCTGTTAGCAGCCTTCAGATGAAGAGGAAGAACTCTCAGCTCCTCCAGCACCTTGCTTGCCTAGATGCCACTATGTTCCCACCTTGATGATAATGGACTGAACCTGTAAGCCAGCCCAAATTAAATATTATCCTTATAGGAGTTGCCATGGTCATGGTGTCTGTTCATGGCAGTAAAACCCTAAGACAACAGCCACAGTCCCAGCACTCAAGAGCCTGAGGCAGGAGGATCATGACTTGAAAGCCAGCCTGGGCTGCACAATGAGACCCTGTCACACACAAAACAAGCAAATAAGTAAAAGGTATGGTGGAGGCAGAAACATACCAAATGAACACAGGAAACACAGTGTGGCAGGAGAAAGAAGCCTGAAAATGAAGGCTAGACAGTGGTAATCTGGGCTGACGTGACAGCCGCGTCAGCACACAGAGGTGGATTGGTATTGGGAACAAACACCAATGAGAATTGATGAGAAACGGGTCTATAAGCAGCACTTCACAAAGAAGCTAACAGGCCCCGCAACCTGACAGCACCACCGCAGCTCACCACCACCTCAGCTCACACCATCCTAGACCACCAGCACCCCAGGCCGCTCCACTCCCATATCTGCAACTAGCTGACTTCCCAGGGGATGGGAAACAAAGCGGCGAGACACTCCAGAGTATCCCAGCTGGCCCCTGGTTGGGCCCAGCCTTATTGGCACTTTTCTCCTTATGGGCTCCTGAACGTTTTTCTCATTATTGCCTCTCCCTGTGCATCAGGGCTCTCATTTTCCAGAGGCTGCTGGGCCTCACCGTCTTCTCAAGGAGCCACCCAGCTCAGACCTAACTCAGACAAACAAAGCAGTCGTACGGAGATTCCTTTTCACAAAACTAAGTGCAATGTGCCCTTCTAACAGAGTATAAACGTGCATTCATCTTTCCTCCCAGCCCCATCAGGTTGGAGATGAACGGAGGGTCATTTAAACTCTGTGATTTGAAGCATGTGTTCATATTTGAAGCATCACGGCTCCTGTGCCTAGAGAGAGTAGGAAGCCCTGTGTACACAAAACAGGAACTCCAATGTCGAGGGACAGGGGAAGGTAGGTGCCCTCCCGCAGGAAGACAGTGAATTTACCCACTGTTCTAGCTTCCTTCCTGTTGCTGTGATAAATTAGCTAGTGAAAACAGCCTTGAAGGGAAAGCCTTTAGTTTAGCTCACAATTCCAGGTATCAATCCATCACAGCCCAGGCAGCTGGTCTCACCATATCCAAGCTCAAAAGCAGAGGGGAATGGCTTTAAGCATACACAGGTCAGTGCTTAGCATAGTTCAGAAACTAAACTTGGGGAATAGGACCTTCTACTTTAGGGTAGGTCTTTCCAGCTCAGTTCACTCAGCTAAGACAATCCCTCCCAGATGTGCCAGCATCTGCCACTGTTCGTAGGTCATTCCTCCTTGATACTGCCTTCCCCGGGTGATTCTACGAGACTGTCGAGTCGACAAAGCTAGCAGTCCCACCCTCTCTTTGCCCCTTCATTCGGTCCAGGCCTTCCATGGTTTGAGGATACCCATACTAGCAAGGGCAGATCTTCTTTCCCCATCCTGATTTAAATCTATCTCTTCTGAAACAAGAGACAACCACGTAGGTGCATCTGGAAATAGTTTGTCCATCTGTCTGGGCAGCCAGTAGCCCGGGAAAGTCAGTACATAAAGCTAGCCATCCCAGAGCATCAGCTAAAAAGGAAATCAAAAGAAGCCCTGTGCACTCAGATGGAATAAATAACTGAACATCACAGCTCGGGGCAAGCTTGCGGCTGTGTGCTGGCTGGGAGCAGGAGAGGTGTCTTTGGCAAGTAGAAGATCATGAATTCCATTTTGACTCCATTAAGCTTGAGTTTCCTCCGTAACATCGAAATAAATAAGTCAAGAAAGATAAGTGGATTTAAACTCAGCAGAAAGGCTGGGGTTTAGAAATGTCCAGGGACTCCCAGCATGAGGATGCTCTTCCAGCATGGTAGAAAGGAGAAGCCAGCCCACCGAGAAGCCCGTGCAGAGATGAGGCACCCCTGTGTGAGTGCCACGCATCACCAACGCTGGGAAATCTGGAGCTGAGGGGAGAGTGAGCAGCAGTGCCAGAAACTGTTGCTTGTAGAAGAAAAACCCAAAAGACACCGAGTCACCGCAGCCAAGAGTCAACATGTCCCAAGAAGACAGCGGCCACCAGAGACAGGTGCCTCTGAGAGCATGTGTCTGACGAGGACAAAAAGCCACCTCCATGATCTGAAAATACAAGGTCCCAGTAGCTTGTGGGAAGGTGACCTCAACTGCGTGTGAAAGGCACACACAGGAGTTACAGCAGAGAGCAGGGAGCCTGCCTGCAACTGACTTTGTACTAAAGATAAGGAGTTTGGGCTCTGGCAAACTCACCCATGCTTACCCTTCCTCCTCCTCCCCTGCCTCCTTCCCTTCCTCTCTGCCTCCTTTCTTTAAGATGTTTTGATCATCAGTGTACTAGGACATGTGCAATCTAGATCTCTGCTGAAAGTCCCATTTGTTGCTTTGGAGGCATCAATTCCACTGCAGCTAAGCTCCGCTCTTTGTGATGCATTTTGACAGACATCCTCCAGTCAAGCCAAAGAATTACTAACACAGGACATAGAACCCAAACTGAAAGAGGGAGAGGGAAAGAAGAGGAAGAGAGAGGGGGAGAGAAAGCAGATGGGGTCAGACACAAAAGATAGACTGGACTTGGTCGACTATAAAAGTAAACAACAGAAATCAGATCTATGGCTCAGTGGGTAAAGGCACTGGCCACCAAACCTGATGACCTGAGTCTGATGCCCCAGGATGAGAACTGACTCTTGGCAAGTTGTCCTTTGATCTACACATGTACATGTGCATGTGTGTATACATACAAGTCTTCTCTCTCTCTCTATCTCTCTCTCTCTCTCACACACACACACACACACACATACACATACATACAAAAAATAAAAATGAACAGATACAAATGTAGATGCTCACACGATTCACATCCATCTTCTCTTTCTATAAAGAATAAGTTGAGGCTACAAAGAGAAACACTACTCTAGAAATGTAAGCTTCCAAGAAATCATTTGAAATATTCTCTGTAAAAATAATGACTCCTAGCCAGGCAGAGATGGCACACACCTTTAATCCCAGCACTCACGAGGTGTAGGCAGGTAGATCTATGTGAGTCCAAGGCCAGTCTGGTCTACAGAGTGAGTTCCAGGACAGCTATGGCTACCCAGAGAAACCCTGTCTTGAAAAAATCAAAAGAGGGAAAAAAACAAAAAAACAAAAAAACAAAAAGCCAGTGAGCACTGTTCTGTTCCCACGAGTAAGACTTTCTTCTATCAAGACTAAGCTACACCAGAGCAACATCTGTGACATTCCCACATACAGTCTATGCATCTTCCCACAGCTCATTCTGTGAACGATGAGGACCAAATCTTTATTCGTTGACACTGGAACTTGAGACCAAGATATGGAAATGAGTTCAACTAGCCTGCCACTCCCCACACATTTCCTATTAGACTCAACGTGAGTTCCTTGGTAGACAGACACGAGAACACCCTATAAGTCTCTAGTTAGGACTCCATTGTCACATGTGATGGCTATCTGCAGCCAGTATGCCTTCCAGCCTGACAGCTGATACCTTCTCCCGCAATCTCTTTTTCCCAAAATTCACTGTGGTCTCCAGATGGCACAGCTTAGCTTCTTTCAGCCTCCTGAGCAGAGCATATGTTTCCTATGGGCCTCTGCTCCTCTCACAGAGAAGTGGTTCCCTCCTGCTCCTTACCTCTGTGACAGGCAGCAGGCCAGGACCGGCTGGTGTCCTGAACACATGTGCTACTGTGTCATCTACCACTGGGCCACCACCTGGGGGATGGGCCACTGCTGCTCCTCTATAGTTTGGAGGTTCTCTTGTTTCTATAGACTCTTTTCCTTTTGGGGAGGCTCATTCCTTTTATACTTGAAGTCCTACAGGGAAAAGGACACACTCTCTTCAGAAAGAGTCTGTTGCCCAGACCCTTTGTGCTCTTTGAGGGCACTCCATGTGAATCCCCATTATGAGCCTTCAAAACCTCGCTGTTTGGGCTTCTGTAGTTCTGCTTCTTGCTAACTGAGGTGTGTCAATACAGGATGTATTTTTGGGTTGATTTTTGGTGTGTGTGTGTGTGTGTGTGTGTGTGTGTGTGTGTTTCTCAACCTAAGAAAAGTTCCAGACTATACTGGGGTCCCAAACACCCAGTGCAGTCACCTGCTAGCCTGCTAGCTAATAAAGACTTTCTATTGGATTGAACCCACATCCCAGAAGTCTTCTCTGGTAGACACCTCACAACACTGAACATTGGATATTCAAATCTGGAGTATTTGACTTTAGTTTTTATACTCTTCGTTAACAAATCAACAGCCAACCCCATGTTGATTTCTGTATTGAAGATTCCCCCTTGAGGTGACAGGGAACCCATTTAGCTGTACTCAGGATGATTCAGTCAGTGGCCCATGGCCTGATCATGAAACTCATGATGGCCCTTGCTCTGTCTTTTTGTTAACATTTTCTCTACTCAGCTCTCTCTTTCCAAACACCTGCAGCCACTCCAAGCCTAGCCAGCCCCAAGAACACAGGCAAGCTTGTGGCTGTTGAAAGTCCAAGTCCCTAGGGTTCATCTTGACTGACCAAGATGGGTGACTTGCATGTGCAGAAACAAACCACAATGGCAGAAGTGTCACAGGATAGGATGCTTCCATTTGAGACGCATATATGTTTATCAGGTGACTCCAAAGTTGAGCAACCATTCTGCAAACAGTTAATAGAGATTCTGGGTGTGGTGAGCCTCCAAGTGTCATATGTAGATCACATGATTAAACATTTTTTTCTTTTTTTCTTTTTCTTTTATTTATTGAATATAATCTTCATTCAAATTTCCAATGGTAAAACCTTTCCTGATTTCCCCCCTCCCCCAAAACCCCTAACCCCTCCTCCCACCCCCTGCATCCATGTATATGCCCCTCCACCCGACCCACTCCCACCTCCCTCCCCTCTATTTCCCTTTGTTGGGGCATCTATTGAGCCTTCACATGGCCAAGGACCACTCCTCCCACTGATGTCCGACAAGGCATTCCTCTGCCAGATTTTTGGCTAGAACCATGTGTACCCCTTGTTTGATGGTTTAGTCTCTGGGAGTCCTGGGGTGTCTGAATGGCTGACATGGTTGTTCTTCCCATGTGGCTGTAAACCCCTTCAGCTCCTCCAGACCACCCTCTAACTCCCCCATTGGGGACCCCACGGCCAGACCAATGGTTGGCTGCTAGCATCTGCCTCTGTATCTGTAAGGCTCTGGCAGGGCCCCTCCAGAGACAATCATGGCATGCTCCTTTTGGTACGCACTTCTTGTCATCTATAGTAGTGTCAGGGTTTGGTGACTGTTTATAGGATGAATCCCCAGGTAGGGCAGTCTCTGGGTGGCCTTTACTTCAGTCTCTGCTCCACACATTTTCTCCCTTATTGCTCCTGTGAGTATTTTGTTCCCTTTCTCAGAGGAACCAAAGCACCCTCACTTAAGTCCTTCTTTTTGAGCTTCCTGTGCTGGGTGAATTGTAACTTGTTTATTTTGGGCTTTTGGGCTAACATCCACTTATCAGTGAGTGCATACCATGTGCATTCTTTTGTGACTGGGTTACCTCACTCAGGATGACACTTTCTACTTACATCCTTTTGCCTAAGAATTTCATTAATTTATTGTTTTTAATAGTTGAATGGTACTCCATTGTGTATATATACCACAGTTTCTATATCCATTCCTCTGTTGAAGGACATCTGGGTTCTTTCCAGCTTCTGGTTATTATAAATAAGGCAGCTATGAATATAGTGGAGCATGTGTCCTTATTGCATGTAGGAGCATCTTCTGGGTATGCCCAGGAGTGGTATAGCTAGGACCTCAGGTAGTACTATGTCTAATTTTCTGACGAATCGCCAAACTGATTTCCAGAGTGATTTTACCGGCTTGCAATCCCACCAACAATGGAGAAGTGTTCCTCTTTCCCCACATCCTCTCCAGCATCTGCTGCCCCCTGAGTTTTTCATTTTAGCCATTCTGACCAATGTGAGGTGGAATCTCAGTGTTGTTTTGATTTGCATTTCCCTGATAACTTAGGCTGCTGAACATTTCTTTAGGTGCTTTAGAGCTATTTGAGTTTCCTCAGTTGAGTATTCCCTGTTTATCTCTGTACTCCATTTTTAATAGGGTTATTTGACTAGATCTCCCATGTTCATGGATTGGCAGGATCAATATAGTAAAAATGGCCGTCTTGCCAAAAGCAATCTATAGATTCAAAGCAATCCCCATCAAAATCCCAAATCAATTCTTCATAGATCTAGAAAGAGCAATTCTCAAATTCCTCTGGAAAAACAAAAAACCCAGAACAGCAAAAACTATTCTCCACAACAAAAGATCTCCTGGGGGAATCACCATCCCTGACCTCAAGCTCTACTACAGAGCAATAGTGATAAAAAAAACTGTTTGGTATTGGTATGGAGACAGGCAGGAAGATCAATGGAATAGAATTGAAGACCCAGAAAAGAGCCCACACATGTACAGTCACTTGATATTTGACAAAGGAGCTAAAAACATCCAGTGGAAAAAAGACAGCATTTTTAACATATGGTGCTGGATCAACTGGAGGTCAGCATGCAGAAAAATGCAAATCAACCCATTCCTATCTCCTTGTACAAAGCTCAAGTCCTAGTGGATAAAAGATCTACACATAAAACCAGACACAGTGAAGCTTACAGAGGAGAAAGTGGGGAAGAATATTGAACACATGGCCACAGGGGAAAGTTCCTGAACAGAACACCAATGGCTTATGCTCTAAGAACAAGAATCAACAAATGGGATCTCATAAAACTGCAAAGCTTCTGTAAGGCAAAGGACTCGCAGTCAATAGGACAAAACATCAACCAACAAATTGGGAAAAGATCTTTACTAATCCTATATCTGAGAGAGCTAATATCCAATGTATACAGAGAACTTATGATTAAACTCTTAATGGAGCCCCTTTTACAGATGAGGGCACCAAGGCCCATAGATAAAGGTAACCCTTATGAAGACACAGGGTTAGTGAGCTTGTCCACACATGGACAAGTCCCATTCTCCCAACAGCATGCTGCCTTCTGTCTAGTCTCCCTTCTGGAGTTCCTGCGGCTGTTTCATTGTGAGAAAAGAGAATATAAAGCTAAAGGCAGGAAAGGATCCTAAGCCTCTTTAGCTGAACCTGGAAGCCAAGGAATTCAGGAAACTAAAATGGCCCCTGCATGAAGCGAAAATCCTCCCTTGAACCCAAGTCAGAAACTCATGAGCCCACGGGACAAATCCGGGAGTTTGTCGTTTGGATGCTAAGGCCATCTGTAGGCCAAGATGTATAAGCAAATGATTTTTCTCTTATCCTTACTTATTTATTTACTTATTTTTAGTTTTGCAAATTTGAACAGTTACTTGCAACAGAGGAAAGTAAATACTATAAAAATGCAAGTATTTCCGGGTCAAGCCTTCAGAAATCCTATTGTTAGCATTCTGTCTAAACTCCACCCACAGTTACCTGGCAACAGCCAGGTAGGCCTGACCCACTATAAAAGGGACCGCTTGCCCCTCCTCCCTCTCTGTTCTCTAGTTCTCTTGCTCTCTCTTGCTCTTCCTCTCCCCTTCCCATCCCCTTCCCCCACCTCTCTCTCCACTTGGTCATGGCCAGCCTCTACTTCTCTACTCTCTCCCTCTCTCTGCCTCTACTACCCTCTTAACTCCCCTCCCCATGCCCTGAGTAAACTCTATTCTATACTATACCATCCTGTGGCTGGTCCCTCAGGGTAAGGGATGCCTTGGCATGGGCTCGCTGAGACACCCCCTATATCCCCCCTTTATCTTTTTATCAACACATCACATAGTTCATTTCCTTAATGTGATCTAACTTATTCTGCAGTTTAAAAAAAAACAAACCTTTTTTTTCCTAAAAACAAAACAAAACAGGAATGAAGATACTACTGAGTATAGGAATTTACTCAATATAGAACCGACCAATGGAAGTTTCGTCCCCCATGGCCAAAGGGCATTCGGGAAGCATCATGATTCCTTCATACTCATAACTTAGCCAACTAAGGATGTCGAGAGAACATGATCCTTTAGAGCAGAGCTCAGTGTTCTCCCTAAAGAAGCCATGCAAGGAGCCAGGCCCCTTACCAAAGCACAAGAGTGACCACGGGCATGCTGGCCCTCAGGGTATGGGACATCTCTGTGCACAGAAGAAAATGAAAACAACATAGTTAGTAAAAACACCTCCCAACAAGATATAAATCTCTATTACATTCATTTCTTCTCTCTCTCTCTCTCTTTCTCTCTCTCTCAAGGTTCCATGATTTGCAAATGAAGGCTGCCCTAGACTCAAATAGTATGTAAATGCAAAAGTCTGTGGTTTCCCATTACCAAGATAGAGAGATACCCAAGTAAGCTTGCAGGCCTGATTTCAAGCACATTAGGGGTAGGTGACCTCTATGTTAATCTGTTGGGTCCCATCTCTATAGACATTCTATTACCAGATTGTGGGGGCTGGAAACTTGCTGGGGAGTGTGGGAACTATTGCTGAGGAAGTCTAAAAACTACTGCTGACCCACTGTCCTTGCTTCAGGCCAGGTAGATAGGACATTCCATTACCTGGGCCTGAAGACTGGAGCCTGGGGTTTGTCTATTAGTAGTTGACTTACCTGAGCTTGCCCAGTTTTAAGGCCTAGTCTTCTTAACTGCCAGTTTGAAGTGTGTCATGAAATCAGCCTAGCCTTCTTACTCTGTGTATGTGTATGTGTGGTGTGTGTGTGTGTGGGGGGGGGCACACGTATAACTTGGAGAAGTCAGTTCTCTCTCTCCACTGTGGCTCCTCAGTATTAATCTCAGGTCACTAGGCTTGGCTGCAAGCTCCCTTCCCTGAGGGGAGCCACCATCTCTCTGACCACACAAGTCTCTATCATACCCAACTCAGCTTTTCTAAGTCTCACTTTTACTCTGATGTCACACACTGTGCTGGGGAAGCTGCTCTTTATTTTTAACTTGTCCTCCACAGTCCTCAGAATTTCTCCTAAATGTGACTCCAAAGAAAGACAGGGACAATATAGGAAAGATTGAGACAGTCCCTGCTGACATGTGGTGCTGTGCCTTATTGTCCCGTGGGGCTGGCATGGTGAATGGATGCTCTGATGTTTGGGAGCAGGGGAATTACGCACATGGGGACTATAGTCATTATGCTAATGGAGGCAACCTTTTTGTTGTGAACTTTCCAGAGCAGGAAACAGCCTGTGTCTGAGATTTACAGTAGAAGTTCAAAAATAGGACCCCTAGGTGTGCCCCAGGGGTTGGTGACAGAGGTAGCTGGGAGGTTAATCTGGGAACAAAGGAAATGTGCTGGAACCAAGTGTTTACAAGCCCTAGCACACGGGGCTGAGGCCTTGAGCCTCTTGAATAAAGAGGAAAGGGGAGCCGTTCGGCTCTCCCATCCGCACTACGGCAGGTTGGCAAGAACAAGTGCCTAAAGGGAGCAAAGAAGACCGTGGTTGACCAGAAAGACTGGTATGAAAGCTCCGGCAATGTTCGATATTAGGAACATCGGAAGAACCCCAGTCACAAGGACTCAAGGAACCAAAACTGCATCTGATGGCCTCAAGGGTCGTGTGTTTGAAGTGAGCCTTGCTGATCTACAGAATGATGACGTTGCATTTAGAAAATCCAAGCTAATTACTGTGGACGGTCAGGGCAAAAACCGTCTGACTAACTTCCATGGCACAAATCTTACCCGGGACAAAATGTGCTCCATAGTAAACAAGTGGCAGACCATGACTGAAGCTCATGTGGATGTCAAGATGACCGACAGGTATTTGCTCCGACTTTTCTGTGTTGGTTTCACTAAAAAATGCAACAACCAGATAAGAAAGACATCCTATGCCCAGCAGCAGCAGGTCCTCCAGATCCGAGAGAAAATGATGGAAATCATGACCCTAAAAGCGCAGACAAATGACTTGAAGGAAGTAGTTAACAAACTGATTCCAGACAGCACTGGGAAAGATGTAGAAAAGGCTTGCCAGTCCATTTATCCTCTTCATGATGTCTTTGTTAGAAAAGTAAAAATGTTGAAGAAACCCAAGTTTGAATTGGGAAATCTTGTGGAGCACCATGGTGAAGGCGGTAGTTCTGGCAAAACAACTGGTGACGAGAAGACAGGTGCCAAGCTTGAACGAGCTGATGGCGTAAGATCTGAAAGAAAAACGGGGGTACCGCAGCACCCCATGCCTCGGAAACCGGCACCCCAAACACTCACGAGAGACAGACCTGATGCAATCTGCAAGAGGAATTTTAATTTCCAGAGCTCTGGGGGGGGGGGGTCACAGTCTCCCCACGCAGGTTAAAAGAAGTGAGCAGTGTGGGATGGCTTAGATGGGCTTTTTATAGGCTTATAACAGAACCCGCCTACCACAAGCTTCTAAGCCAATCAGTTCAAACCATCCGAACCCGCGCTCTCTGAGAACCTATCAGCCTCTCACAGAGGCTAGAAGAACTAGTTAAGTCATTTCCGCTTACGTGGCCACCACGCACAGTGTCGTGCCCACCCTCCCCCACTGGCAATAGGGGGACCTAAGTGCCCCCCCCAGGCAAGAGTTCTGCAGCCTCCCGCGGTGATTCTGCCAGCCCCCAGCAGCGCTTGTCCTTGCCACAGCCGTTCCGCGGAGGCGAGATGGAAAAGATGCCAGGGACACTCCCAGCCCGAGGCTAGCAGCTGGACCCTGGAGGAAAGAATGGGCCAAACCTCTGCTCCTTTGGGATCACCCTAGACTCAGGCACGGGGGATTCCTAGCTTGTAACCTTATCCTTTCAATGGATATGAACCACCAGTCCAAGAGTTGGTTTAGAATCAAGATTTTTAATAATTTCAAATAAAAAGTCCTATTTGTGATGAGAGAAGAAGAAGAGGAGGAGGAGGAGGAGGAGGAGGAGGAGGAGGAGGAGGAGTCTGCTCCTTCCTCACTAGCTACAGGTCTGTAACCACCTATGTCTCCTGTGGCTCTGCGTGACCTGTCGACACCCACCCTGACTGCCTCACTGAAACTCGTGTGGGACACCACCCATCCCCTCCTCTGTCTTTCCCTGGGCCTGCACCATTCCTGACTGCCAGGAGCCATTCTCACATAGATCTCAAAACCTCCCCCTTTCAGCCATCTTACATGCAAGCCTGCTTTTAGAAGTAAAAATACTAGCTTCCAGGTTTGCCAAATTGCAAGTTGGTCAGTACATACAGAGCTCCCCTGAGTTGGTTAGAACAAACAGAGCTCACCTGTAGTTAGGTCACTATAGCAATGTCTTCCCATTTCACCTCCTCGGGATCATTTTAGTTAGCCAGCTTTCCCATGAGATTCTGAGAGATAATTCTGAGAGACTACTACTAGAGACAATGTTTAGAGACAATGCTTGCCCCCTGAGAGACTGTTCCCTGGAGACAATGTTTGCCCCCTCATGCCCCTTCCCTACATCCTGCTTGCTTTCCTTTATATTGTGGTGTAAGAAAATAAAATTTGGCAGCTTGGTCAGAATCCTGTCTTACTGTCTGTCTCTTGTATCTCTTGTCCCCCATTGTCCTCTAGGTGGTCCAGGGAACCCCATTGATTGTCCTGAGGGTCGGGACACCTGACCACTCTGAAACAACCAGAAATGAGGTCTGAAAGCCCCAGGATTGCTTCTCATGTCAGTGTCCAGTGAGACTATGATTCTCCAACATTCAACAACTCCATGTGACTAGTCTTTACCAGGTATTCTCTGCAGAATACAACAAACATTGGTTTACAGGATGGGCTTCTAGGCTCACCCCCAGAGTGTGCTAGGTAGAGTTTGGCAGAACTTCTCAGAAATTGCAAATCATGCCAGGTAGCAAGAACTCTTGCTCAAATAGTCACTAGCTTGGGCTGTATTTTAAGGAAAGTGTCTCACTGTATAGAGGTCATGCCGTGTACTTCCACAAGCCTGCCTATGTTGTATAACCTGATATGTGTGTGTGTGTGTGTGAACATTACGTATGCACACACACATGTTTTATAAGGTTAAATCATGCACAATAGAAAATGGTGCAGTCAAGAGACCTGTTAAGTGTGACCTGCACAAGGCTGCTTTATAGTGAAACTGTGTTTACAGAAGGAGTACTTCCTAAACCAATGCAAGCACAGATGTGAGTACTATAGTCATTCATGATCATTATAAAGTACTGTACGTTGTCTGTCTCTGCATGCACCATCCCTTTACATGACAATCAAGGATTATACCAGCATCAGCACTAATCAGAGAGGGATAGCCTAATGGCTGTGATATGACTAGGCAATAGGAATTCATTGGCGCCACTTGATCCTATAAAAATGCTGTCATAGTATGAACTGTGAGGATGACCAAAGTTCAGCATGTGCAGCTGTCAGCTTGGGCTAAGAATTAAAACTACCTGGGACTGACAGAAGTGTATTGGAAACCTCAGCTGGGCAGAGCCAGAGAGAGGGCTCAGTGTTTAAAAGCACTTGCTGCTTTTGGAGAGAACCCAGGTTCTGTTCCCAGGACCCATACTGGGTGGCTCACAGCCATACAAAACTCCAGTTCCAGGGGATCTAACAATCTCTTCTGCCCCCCCAACCCCAGGCAGTGCACTCACGGGGTGCACATACAGACAAGCAGGCACATACACACATATAAACATCAATTTAAAATTAATTCAGATTTTACTCCAAGAAGATTAGGTAAAACTCTGGGATGGGACCCATGCTGTGCCTGAGACTCTAACTCGCAGTCAGGGAGGGTCTCTACATTGGCCTCCTTCTTTGGTCCAACTTCCATGCAGCTTCCATGACACCCACGGACCAAGCTCAGTCCTGTGATCTTTGTCCTGCCAGCCTGGCACTCTCTCCATCCATGTGCCTGTCCATAGAATGAGACCTAGCCGTGTGTAATGACCGTGGGGAAGAAACAAGAACAATTTCTCAAGATATTCAGCAGTCAAGCAGGAAGTCCACTTGGTGACTAGTTAAATGCAAGCAGTAGAGGAGGGAAAATTCACTTATTTAGAAGCTGCTAGAGAAGCTGTATCTGCCGCCCCTCCCCAGTGTTGGAAGGAGCACAGTCAACACTCACCCCACAGCTCCCCACAAACGTCACGGTGGGACCCGTGTCCACCACATGGGGAACAGTTTGTGCATCTGCCTAGGGATCAGCAGGCATCCCCCCATCCTTGATAACTTGCCAAAAGAGTGATTAAGCCTATTTGGAAATCAGATTTTCATTTTTGTCTTATATGGCTTGTATTTTGGAAGCTTTCGCTTCCTTTCTTCTCTTTCCTTATTCTCTTAACAATCTAAACTCCAGCTATAACATTACAAGTTGTTGTAGTCAGAGCCTGCTCTAGATTCAGACACTTATCCTCAGTAGGCCAATTCAAGAGACAAGTACAAAGAGGGTCAGTGACCCTCCCATGTAGCTCTTCGGGGTCCTGAAAAGATTTTTGGAAGTCATTCTGGCGGTTCCTCAGAAAATTGGGCATGACACTTCCAGAGGACCCTGTCATACCACTCCTGGGCATATACCCAGTGGAATTCCCTGCATATAATAAAGATACATGCTCCACAATGTTCATAGCAGCCTTATTTATAATAGACAGAAGTTGGAAGGAGCCCAGATGTCTCTCAAAGGAGGAATGGATACAGAAAATGTGGTATATTTATACAATGGAATACTGCTCAGCAATTAAAAATAATGAATTCATGCAATTTGTAGGCAAATGGCTGGATCTGGAAAATATCATCCTAAGTGAGTTAACCCAATCACAAAAGAATACACATGAAATGCAATCACTGAC
Source organism: Apodemus agrarius (assembly GCA_964023405.1). Classification (NCBI taxonomy): domain Eukaryota; kingdom Metazoa; phylum Chordata; class Mammalia; order Rodentia; family Muridae; genus Apodemus; species Apodemus agrarius. Next base: position 48,141,730 of record OZ030015.1, on the reverse strand, counting down.
AAGTGGATATTAATGAGCCCAAAAGCTCTGAATACTCAAAGCACAATTAGCAAATCAAAAGACTCCCAAGAAGAAGGAAGGAAAAGACCCTGGTCCTGAAAAGACTGGACCCAGATTTGTAGGAGAGTATCAGAACAGAGAAATGGGGGGGGGGTGATTGGGGAACGGGTGAAGGGAAGAGGACTTATGGGACATATGGTGAGGGGGGGAACTGGGAAAGGGGAAAGCCTTTGGAATGTAAACAAAGAATATAGAAAATAAAGAAAAAAAAAGATTTCGGTTTAAACAGAGGGCAAGGGGTATGCACAAAGAAGCAATCTTGATCAAGGTCTGGTTCTACCCATCCCTGGCCCATGACTGTCTTGATTCCAGTCTGTCTTGCAAGATGGTACAGTAAGTTGTCAGCGTTGTGTGAAATCTCTTTCCAGGAGACAGTGCTTCCCATTTGGTGTGCATTAGGGCTCCAGCCTGCTCCTTCCCCAGCAGGAGGCTCCTAGGGAAATTCCAGTGGGGGGGGTGTATTATCTCAGTCCTCTGATACTCTGAGACCACAGTCACTACTGCTGCATGGTTCCATTAATACTTGTGCTGTCTGTTGACTTTCTCTTCACTTCACACGTGTATACAAACAGCTTTGTCTTTTCCTGCAGGGTTTCCCCCCCTCTTTGCATACAAAGTAGTTCTTGTTCCAGGAACACTAGTTGGATCAATGTTAAAGCATTTATCCCTGTAATGCGTTGTAACAACAAATAAAATATCGAGGCCGTGCAAAGGGCACTTGATTTTTTTTTTTTTTTTTTTTTTTTTTTTTTGTAGTCATGGCAGTTGCTGAAACCAACAGAAATATGCAGAAAGCTTCAAGAATGATAAGACTGTTCTTAAACCTTAAAGCCGAACAGTATATTCCACGTGAGGCAGGAATCAATCTCGTTAACAGCAGATGTGAGCAGAGGCCGTCGCTGTGTGCAGTTTCGTGGTTTTCGGGAGACACTGGCTAATGTAACATCAAATAACGAACAAGGTGAGTGGAGTAAATGGGGGGAGGGAAACAATTTTTCTTTATTTACACAGTATGAAACCATATGCCTAGAATTCCCAAAAGAAGAACATCATAATTTTAAAACAATTAAAACTAAAAAGTAAATTTGATTTTTTTTAAATTATTTTTAAGTTTAAAGTGAGTGTAGAGTAGTGGAGACAGGCAGCTTCTGGGAGATTGCTGACCAGCTAATCTAACCAAAATATTAAGTTCCAAGATCTATAAGGGACCTTGTCTTAAAAAATAATGTGGAGAATAATAGAGGAAGATACCTAAAATCAACTTCTGGCCTCCATACACACCTGCACAGGAACACGCACACACATTCACACACACATACAAACGTGCACACACACATACACACATGCAGGCATGCACACATGCACCGCCTGCGCTCATGTAAACACATTTAAGAAGTTTGTGAAAGTAGAAAATCACTATTGTATTAGCAGGTCATTTAAAATTTGAAAAGAAAGTAAATAGTTCTATTCAAATGAACAAGGCAGGAGAGACTGTTCAGCTGTTAAAAGGACAGGCTGCTTTACAGAGGACCTGAGTTCAGTTCCCAGCACTGACACCAGGCAGCTCACGACTGCCAGTAACTCCAGTTCCAGAAGGTCAGGCAGCTCCAGCCTCCTCTGTCACTCACTCGCCACGCACTTGTGCTATATGCACACACAAAGAAATACACACTTCAAAAATAAAATTAAAAAATCCCAATAATAATCAATCACATTAAAACTAAATTGCAAAGGCATCAATAAAATGTTGTGTATAAAATATACCATGAAATAAACTCTAAATGAACAGATGAAAAAAATCATAAAAGTCAACCTTTTCCTTATAAATTAAAGGTTTAGAAAATTTATAAGGATTATTAAGGGAGATGGGCAGTGTGGCTCTAAATTGTGTGAGAATGCGTAAGCAGCGCTAACAGTGCAGAACAACAACGTAAGATGGAGATTATGAACGTGCACCATCAAAATAGTGGGGGTTTGTACAAGAATGTTCTTTGAAATCAGTAGAAGACTCTAGAAACAAATGTAAATATATATAGGAACTTAATATATGATAAAGGTGGCATTTAAATTCCGTCATGAAAGAAGTTTATTTTATAAATGAGAGTGGAATAATTGGCTATTCATCTGGAATAAAACAACATTAGCCCTTTACCTCAGACCATGTATAAAAATAAACCACATGGATTAAGGATCTAATATGAAAACTGAAGCAATAGAGTTGTTTTTTTTTTTGTTTTTTTTTTGTTTTTTTTTTTTGTTTTTTTGTTTTTTTTGAGAGAAATTTTAGGAGACTATGTTACCAAGGTCACTCTAAGCAAGAAATGAACACAGAATTTATTTTTTTAATGTTTCAAAAATTTAATTTTCTAAACGGCAAAGAGATCATCAATAGATTCGGGGGCATGTGAAGGCTGGAAAAATATTTGCCAACTGTGCTGAAAGTGAGCCGCGGACTGTCTCTACCATACAGAGAAAGATGAAGGAATTGTCTCAAATAAGCAGCAGACAACTGGGCGCGCCCTAATCAAGAGAAAGTTGGATCCAATGAAAATGCAAAAAGACGCTAAGTGTAAGTCAAGAAGGTCGCTTTTATTAGGGAACAAATAAGGAGAATCAAATAAGAAACAAGCTGTCTGTCCTCCACCCTGGACTAGAGGAAATAAAGCAAGGGGGCTATGACTATGACAGTCAGGATGCAGCCCTAGGTCTCAGTCAGTATTCGAAACATTTTATATGCAGTGTTCCACTGAATCCTATCATGGCGCTATTGGCCATCTGCCGGTGTAAAACTGAAATCTATATGTCCACATAGAAAATACATATGTTCTCTGAAGTCCATTGTTCTGTTCTGGGCTTCTGCCTGTAAAAATTGCTGAGCAACAGGGCACAGAGACAGACATATGCCTCTAAGACCAGCATTGTCTAGGCAGGCAAAAGGACGAGGAGAGCTCGAGCCCAGACTCATACACACAGTGAGCTTGAAGATAGCCTGGGCTATGTGTTCTATGTCTTAGAGCAAAACAAAACTGCTGATCAGAACTAAGCAGACCACTTGCATGGTGGGCAGTCTACAGATGCGCTTATAAAATAACAGATTATGATGGCTTTCTGAATAATGTACAGAAGATGTAGGTCTCATTTTTGAAAGAAAGAGAGACAGAAGAAAACAAAAAGGGAGGGGGAAGGTGCACACAACATGTACGTGCAAGGTGGACATGTGTGCTTCCGCGTGCAGAAAAAGATGGCGGAACCACATCGAACTAGAGACACGAGTAAGCTGAGCAGAGGGTAACAAACTCACAAAGACAGCTCCGTAGCTCTGTATCCATGTTCATCCTATCCCTCTAGAAAATGTTTTCAGAGTCTAGGAACAATTCAACAAACTAGAGTGAAATAATTTCGCGATTAGGGACTTCTGTGCCCGGGATAAACCCGGAGCCTTCCAAACTCCATTGCATCTTCTGCTCCGAGGATGCTCATCCAGCATTTGACTCCCACTTATTAAAAGACTAAATCTTTCAGTTCCATCCACGAAACCTACTGGGAGGAGGATAAAAACGATTATGTTGTCTTCATTTTGGGGGATGAGGTTAAATAATGACCGTCTTCAGCGGGAACAACAGCTCGGATAAATGAAAGGGAAGGCTCTCCATGGAAAAGTATGTGAGCACCGGAGAGGTTTACCGGGGAGAAATCAAATCCCGCACACCCCCTTGTCCATGCAGTCACTCGCTCAGCATGCACGGCCTGTGATTTACTTTACATTTGGCAGACAACACTGTCACCTGTCTCTGAACTTTGTAAGTACTTGCTAGGGGCTTTCTCTATGGATCAGGTATTGTGTCCCCCTCGGGTCCTTCTTCAACTCAATTACAAAACTGTTCAAGACTTCTGGAGATATATTCTGTCCCAGTATCAAATAAAACTGATTCCCCCCCTCCCTGCACCCTCCTGCCCCCTAAAACCTAGGAGGAAAAGAATGAATAAAACCTTAGACTTTTCATCTAATGTTTGTGAAAGTTGTTAGTGCCGCTTGCCAGCTCCCTCTCCTGGGCACAGGCCGAGACTGCACGCCCCTGCCCACTGGGGTTAGCGGCAGGACAGATTCAAGGCTAAGTAGGGGAACAGGTGTGGACAAATACCTGCTGTCAGCCACTGACCCTGAGCGTTGCCTGTGGTCACAGCCTAACTTAGCCTATGAGCTCCTTAAAGTGTTAGTTTCAACCACATACCTCACTGTGCAGACTAGTATCTTGCAACTGAAGACTGCCTCTTCACTGTGGTGTGGTCTTTGCTCTTTGGAGAAAGAACCAGTGTTTTAGCCATTGTTCTCCAACGTGAGCACTGAGAGGGTTTCTTGTCTCAACAATAACAACAAAAATCAAAGCAGGACCCTCCTCTATGGCAAGGAAGGCAAGGTGGCAGGGTGTTGAAGCAGCTGGTCTGCTCACAGTGCACCCATGATCAGAAAGCAGACAGCCATGGATGGCTGTGCTCAGTTCTCTTCTCCTTGTTCCATCATCCAGGGCCCAGGGAATGGCACCACCCACTCTTACCTTGGGTCTCTGCACCTCAGCGAACCTAAGCATGAAAATGCCCTTTCAACATTCCCAGAGGTCAAATTACTCCACCTCAGAGGTAAGCCAGAGGCTTGTCTCCTGAGTGACTACAGATCCTATCAAGATGACTATTAACACTGACTGTCATAGAAGGTATGGCAGCAGGAACAGAAAGTGGCTGGCCATGCTGCATCCACGCCCAGAAGCCGAGATCATAGGACCATAGGACCACATGTTTAGGGTGGGTCTTCCCACCTCACTTAACAACACAATACAGACCCTCCTTAACAGACAAGTTAAGAAGGTTGACATCCAGGTAATTTTTGACCCTGTCCATTTTGACTATCCCAACTCCACCCCTTAACACCCAAACTCTTGTAACCCTAACCTTTCACTCCTTGTCCACCTAGGCTCATGCCACCTCAACTTGTCCCATTAGCATGTATCAATCCCAACACTGTGAAAGTCCAAAGTTGATTATTCATCTGAGAATCAAGGCTCCCCCTCCCCCTCCCTTCCTTCTCTCTCTCTCTCTCTCTCTCTCTCTCTTTCTCTCTCTCTCTCTCTCTCTCTCTCTCTCTCTCTCTCTCTCCCACCCCCCACCCCCCACCCCCCGCCCCTCTCTCTTTGGTTTTTCAAGACAGGGTTTCTCTGTGTAGCCCTGGCTGTCCTGTAACTCACTCTGTAGACCAGGCTGGCTCAAACTCAGAAATCCAACCGCCTCTGCCTCTGCTGGGATTAAAGGCGTGCGCCACCAATGCCCGGCTTCAAGGGCATCTCTTAACTGAACACTCCTATAGCATCAAATGGCTTACATACTGCCAGCATACAGTGCCACAGAACAAACAACTCTATCTCATCAGGGAGGAACTGGGTATACAGCACGGAATAATGGGGCCAGAGCCAGACCAAACTCATCAGTCCAAACACCAAATCCTGAGGCCCCCATGTCCAGTGCCTGAAACTTGTGACAGAGCTCTCTGTACTCCGAAGGACTTGGTAGCTCTACCCTCCAGCCTCTCCGCTGGAGGCTCACACAGCCTCTCTCCGGGTCCAGCTCCATCCCATGCCTGCATCTTCCTCAGCACCTCCACGCCCCATCATCTCTGCAGCTTTTGTTTCACTCTCACGGCTTTATGCAGTGGCCTATTCATCACCTTCCTGCACGGACATCAACTCTGCCACACGCTCCCCTGCCTCTGCAGCCCTCTGGACCTTGGTACAAGAGACCATGAACTCCTCAACCTTGTATCTTCCATGCCCTCAGCATAGTATGAACAAGGCCACCAAGTTCCACCGCCAGCTTCAACCCCTTTTGGACCACAGGTGCATCGTGGCCTGGCCATGGGGAAATACTTTCCTATAGAGTTGCTCTTGGGCCAGGGGCCCCTTCAGTGCTATTTTCAGTTTCTTCTTTCTCCTTCTGAATGAATTTATGTTTTCCCAAGATAGAGCCTTGGGAAAACCTTTTCTCTTATCCGGTGAGGAACCCTGGCTTTCCTCTTATCTGGTGAGGAACCCTGGCTTCCCTTTAACAGCCTTGACCTCTATGACACGTACAGGTACCTGTCATCTGCACTCTTCCTCTCTGAAACCTTAAACTTGCTCATATTCACTTCCTTACTGAACTTCACATTTTCCTTACAGTTCTGCTGCACACTATTCTTTTGCTTTAGACTGAAAGAGCACATAGAGCAGAAGGGGGCGGGGCAGGCTCCCAAATACTCTCCTATCTTGACATTTCCTCTGCCAGACAAAGAAATGCATTTCCTTGAGCTTTGACCTCACTGAAGCTCTCAGGACACAATGCAGTCAGGTTATTTGGAAGTCCATCATATGAGCTGACCCCACCAGGTCCAGCTGGAGTCTTGCTTCCCTCTGAAACATCAGTAGCCCAGCCTTCATTGTTTACATGTCTCCCAGAATTTTGTCTTCTATGTTCCCACCAGAATAGCCCATTAAGTGATGCTTACAACACCCAGGACCTTTTCTAGCTCAAAGTTTCAAACTTCCACACTCTTCTTACAAACCAGCGCCAAAGGCATCAGACCCACATGTGGTCAGGTTTATCATAGAACAGTCCCGTGTCTTGTACCAATTTTCTGTATGGATTCTTGTTCTATTTCAACAATAAACACCACATGGAAACAACTGTGGTGGTTTATATGTTTGGATGGTTGGTCCACCGTTGAAGGAACAGTTTGGGAAGGATTGGGGTTGTGGCTATGTTGGAGGTCAGTGGTGGTAGACTTTGAGGTTTCAAAAGACTCATGCCAGGCCCAGTGTTCCTGCTCTGCCTCCTAATTGTGGATCAAGATATGAGCTGTCAACTGTTTTTGCCGCCATACCTTTGTCTCACATCATAGAGTCTAACCCTCTAAAATCCTAAGTTCAATTAAACATTATTTTATAAATTGCCTTGGTCATGGTGTTTTATCAAAGCAATAAAAGGTAACAGAGACAGCAACCTGAAGAACGAAGGGTTTAATTTACCTCAGAGTTCCAGAAGAGACCATCAAGGTACAGTAGCACGCATATGAGATGGCTGGTTACACTGCATCCATAGCCAGGAAGCAGGGAGCGATGGAAGCTTTTGTTCAGCTTATCTTCTGCTTTTTCACTTCTGGGATCCCAGCACATGGAACGGTAACGCCCCCATTTGGGGCGGATCTTCCCACCTTAGTTAACCTAATCTTGGTAAGCCCACCTAAACATACCAGAAACCTGTGATTCCACTTCCACAGCTTCATGCAATGACCACCCAGGACCTCCTTTCAGAGACTCCATCCTTGCTGTATATTTCTTGGCCTCAGTAAGTTTCTGGAACCATGGTACAAGATTCCATGACCTCTGGAATCCTGCTTCCTCTTCAGTGTTCTCAGTATCAAGATCAACCATGACAGGTATGTAGGTCACTAGGCCAACTACTGCCCTGCTGAAGTCATCTGACTAAGTCAGTACCACTTTGAATTATTTCATTAGATAGTTTCAAGTATTTGATGTAAGTATTTAGATTTTAATTTTTCAGATTTTGATCTCTTGAAAATTTAAAGTTTTATATTATGTATTTCATAATAAAGCACTTCTTATTTCATAACATAGCAATTATTAAAGTAATTCTAGCACACAGAAAGCAGAAACAAAAGCTAGTTTTAAGTCAGCCTCATCTACAAAGTGAGTTTAGGGGTCAGCCAAAGCTACATAGTGAGGCCTTGTCTCATAAACCAAAACAACAATGAAAAACCAAGCAGAGTCTTGGAAATGTTTTGCTACATGTGTGTTGGGTTAGAACCAGGATCTGGAGGACCAGTTGTGGTCATCTTTTTCTAACTCTGATTTCGAGAGAGAGTCCAAGTTAGCTTGATATCAACCATGGTGGGAGCATTTATTTACACCACATGAATTATCAAGTGTTATATATCAGATTGGGGTTTCCCTAGGAGAATGTCAGTTGTCACTGATGGTAACAAGCGCATGACTGATTCTGTATATTCTATAGTGTCATCATCGAATTTCTAAACTAAGGGGCTCTACAATGATTCTTCCTGCAATGGGGGAAATCACTGTGTCCTTTCTTTCATGTCCTTGTGACTTAGCAGTCACTGGCTTACCATCTTAGGTGTCACCTCACCCCATGTCTATTATGAAGAAACTATACTAAGTTCCTACTGTGTGTCAGGTACTAAGAACACAGTTATTAATAAGAGCAAAGCTCTTCCTGCTGTGTGAGAAAGTCATTTTGGAGGTCTAGCATATCAGCAGCACCTATAAATCACACAGAAATACCTTGGTATCATCTCAGCCAATTGACATTCTTGCTGACCTCAGTCTGCTCAGGGGCTCTGTGAAGTTTATAATACTTCCTTTTAGGACCAACCCTGCCTAGCACTATGCAATTGCCATAACACCATCTATCAAGGTTCCTGTTTCCCCTGCCCCAGCATGACAAGGCTGAGGATAAAAGACACAGCCCACCCCCCCAGAATACAGAGACTATTCAAAAATGAGCATATGGCCCAACCATGGCCAAACCAAATGAGTGGTATATAGACCCTGGAGGTTTGAAAGGTTATCTGCCCTTCCAAGAGCATGAGATAGAAAAGCTGTGTAAACAAAGAGAAGCCTTATTGGAGATACTTTGCAAGAAAGTGAAGTCAATGAAGACGAAAGCTGATCTGATTGAAAGAGGAAGCAAGATGTGAACATAATGGTATTGTTTATTTGACTTCCACACCCACGCCTATCTGAAACCAGACTAAGGCAGGCAATTGTGCTTTCATAAGACCCCCAATTCCTTTTGGCTTAAACTAACTACAACAACTGGGGTTCTTTAAGATTCAATAGAGTCCTAGTTAATACATCATTGTACCTAGGGAAAGATTTAGAAGCAGCAGTCTGTCCACAGTGACATTCGGTATAGGTGTCTAAGAGGAAGTTTTGAGAGAAGGCTTGATAGAATAGAATCCAGGACACCAAATAACAGAGCCTGTAGGAGCAGAGAAACCCCAGGGGTCCATAGAAACAAACTGACTCTTTTGCAAGCCTCCTTTGCATTTAAAATAACAGGGAAGTGGGGAAGGGATTGAAAGGAAAAGAGGTGAGGATAGAGAGGGAGAGGGAACAGTCATCCCAAAAAGCAAAACAAGGAGGCATATCTTAAGAGCCAGAGTACCCAACCAGATCTCCCCAGGTTCATGGGTTTTTCTCTTCTTGATGATCCCCAGTGGAAGTGATGAGGCAGCTCACCTTCTCTTGAAGACTTAAGGTTGCCAACATTAGCTCTTCCCACCCTGCAAGTCTCTCCTCCCCACACTTTTCTCCTCTTGACTGATTTTCTCCAGTGTGGGGAAACTAGCCATGTAAGTATATGCTTAGATGACTTGCCAATGTCTCTAGCTAAGGAGTGATCACCTTCTTTATCCATATCCAACTTTTTTGGCATTTGGTGATAATCCGTGGTTTTAATGGTGGGATTGGGATCTGACCCCATTAAGGGGTACTAGAAATTGAGAATCAGGCATTAGCTATGATTAAGTAGGAAGGAGAAAAGAAGGACCAACAAACTAAAGAGTGAATGTCTGGTTTATCTCCTGCTGCTGCTGCTGCAATAAAACACTGTCCAAAAGCAACTTGGGAAAGAAAGGGTGTGTTACACCTTACATATTAGAGTCCATCATCGGGGTTGGAGAGATGGTTCAGTGGTTAAGAGCACTGACTGCTCTTCCAGAGGTCCTGAGTTCCATTCCCAGCAACCACACGGTGGCTCACAACCATCCGTAATGGGATCTGACACCCTCTTCTGGAGTGTCTGAAGACAGAGACAGTGTACTCATATAGAGTCCATCATCAAGGGAAGGCAGGGCAGAAACTCAAACAGAAGCCTGAACGAGCTGATAGAGACAATAAAGAAATGCTCCTTACTGGCTTGCTCTCCATGGCGAGATCATCTTGCTTTCTCACACAAGCCAGATTCACCTGCTGAGGCTGCAGCATCCACTGTAGTTTGCCCCACACCGATAGCCAATCAAGAAAACACCACATAGACGTTCCCACGTGCTTTGCTAATGGAGGCAATGCCTCAGTTGATGTCCCCTCTTCCCACATGACTCTGGTTCATGTCAAGTTGGAAAACACTAAGATTTGCTTCTACACATTTGGAAGAAGGCCTAACCTCATTTGATTAGAACAGAGAGGGAAGTGAAGGGAACTTTTAAGTCATTCCTGCCCCTGTGAGTACCCAGCTTGTGATTTCTCTGGAGATTCAAGTCATCCCACAAGCCAGGCCACTATTACTCCTGTATCTGTATATATCAATGCATAAATAAATGATCGATCTAATTTATGTTGACTTTCCTTCACGTAGTTTCATGAGATAACAAGCAAGATTTGATTGCAACTGTTTGATCTTTTCAGAACTCGGACTCTAGAAAGAGGATCTTTCTTTGTAGTCTCCCTTCCTTCCTCCCACCCCTCATTATAAGCCATAGATGCACTTGTAGCACACACAGGAAATTTCTCTTGGAAGTGAGATTATTTCCATGGGTCTCAAAGGATCTGGGACACATTTCATAGTGCACTTTACCTATAGCACAATTTGTGGTTCATTTTTAGCCAGAAGTTCTGATGTCAAACAACTGCCCCAAATTGGGAGAGTATGCCCAGATTTCCACTCATACTTTGTCAGACAGATCAAGAGGGAGATAAGCTAGTGCACTCTGCTCTGAGGTACGTTCAGATTCATGAACATGGAAGAGGAAACTGAGGAACTGAGACTCTCAGAGCTGCTGAGAAATGCTGATGAGTGTCATTTACCTCAAATTAGTGTGACTGAACAGAGACTGGCTTGGGACACAGGAGCTGTATGCTGCAGTCCTATGTGTTACTGACAGATCGGGCAATGCTGTAAAAACTAACTTCAGTAGAAAGCTAACAACGCTGTGTGTGTGTGTGTGTGTGTGTGTGTGTGTCTTTGTGTGTGTGTGTGTGTGTGTGTGTCTATATCTGTGTGTGTACAAATTTTGCCTAGTAATGCATCCTTTAGGCAGGCACACTTACACGCCAAGCAGTCTGGAAGACCACTAAGAGGAGCCATACTTAGGCTCTCTATCTTTTGGTCCATGTTTCCAAATGCAGCACAATTTCCCTGTCTAATTTGATCAAGTTGATTTTAAGCAGACTGTGATTTAGAGGAAGAGAAGAAAAACAAGTATTTCTAGGAGTTTTGGGCCATTTATCTTGATTAAAAGACAGTCTTTATATCCAAACAAATCTGTCTTATTTAAACCTGAATGAAGAAAAAGGCTTTCATTGTAAGTAAGTAATGGATGATCAAGACTTTTAAAGTCCTTCATGAAATCTGGGTTGAACATTGGTCTATAAATAGGCCTATTTTGTGTTAAAAAAAAAAAAAGCAAATCAAAACCAAGAAATAAAACACTCAGACCCTACAGACCCTTTAACTGTCCCCTCTTTCCCATCTCTAAGACAGAACAAAGCTCATCATTTCCCCCACCCTCCTCCATCCCTTACCCTGCCTGCAATGAGCCTGCATCCTAACCATCATCATCCCCAAACTGCATCTGATTCAACAGTCCCTTCCTCATCACCAAATCCAGCCCCGGGGGTCTTGATCTTCACTGTTTATGAGAAGCTCTGTCATTCAGTGTTGTCCTCTCTTCTCTGGGCTCCTGGAACATTAATCTTTCTAGGTTTTATACTCTCAAAACATAATGTAACTACTTGTCACGTGTCAAGAGCTCTGCTAATGATCTTACATACATCCTTATTTAAGCATGACAGCCTCCTTATGCCTATGTTAAGACTGCCCTTCAATAGAGGAAAGGACACCTGGAGAAGCTTGCAGAGAAGTGTGGTCACCATTCTGTTTCTTTGGGAGAAAAGAGCCAGCCCTGACTTACACCAACAGATGATAATCTTCAAGATTCAGAGATTTCTCTATTTTAACAGTAGCAATAACAAAAACATCCATTAAAGCAGGCAATAAAATTTTTGCAAATATTTTTTTGATGTCAGGTAGCAGGTAAATTTTTTCCTGAGGTAATTACAAAATAAGCCAACAATAAAATTACCATTGTTTGATGCATAAGAAAGCTATTATTCGAAGAGATTGGACACCTTGCATCAAAGAAGCCTCCTTTAATGGCAAATAGAGACTATCATAGAAAACCACAACTGCACACAATGCAGAGATCAACAGACCATGGGAATCCCAGCCTAACAGATACAGTTACATCACAGCTCCCATATCTATGGCTCAGGGAACACTGCAGAAAAGAAGGCAGAAGGATTAAGACCCAGGGTACCAGGAAGTCTACTGTGAAAGTCTCTGCATAAACAGTACTAGAACAATGGCAACCTCAATGGACTCATTACTGTGGAAGGGGGACATTTCCATGGGTCCCGCCCCTACGCAGAGAACTATAAGCAGTTAATAATTCTTGGAAGAAGAAGAATTAGCCTCTCCTCTCCCAGGGTTGATGCCCTTATTCATTGTCCTATGCAGAGGGATCAGCCCCAAACAATAAAAATGGAGTCGGCATGTTGTAGTTATATACTTTTATGCATGCATTAGTATCTTCCTACAGATATGTATCAATAATAATCAAATAAAAAGAGGCTATCAACTTGTGGAGGGTTGGGAGGGGTTCAGTAGGAATTCCATGAGGAGGGTTGGGAGGGATTGGAGAGGAGGAAAGGGAGATGAGAAGTGATGTCATTCTATTTCAATTTTTAAAATGTATATGTGTGTGTTGGGGGAGCGGTTTCAAGACAGGGTTTCTCTGTGTAACCTTGTCTGTCCTGAAATTAACCAGGCTAGCCTCAAACTCAGATATCTGCCCCCCTCTGACCCCCCAAGTGCTGGTATTAAAAGCATTTGCTGCCACCACCTAGCAAAATAAAATAAGTTTAATAAGACTTTTAAAATAAAAAAGGAGGCTGCTCAAGTCATAGAATTCCTTATTTCGAGGGGAGACGGTTTGTTTGCTTGCTTGCTTTTATTGTCTGTTTGCCTCCTATGTAGCCAAGGCTAGGCTGGAACTCCTGTATGCTGAGATGACTCACAGGCACTACCATGGTCAGCCATGGAATTCCCTTCCTTTCTCCCATGGCTTAGTTCCTGCACACATGCGTGCATGCAAACACACACACACACACACACACACACACACACACACACACAGCCATGCACACATGTGGCTTCACCCCTACACTTCCGACTCCAAGTTTGTATCTCCTACCTCGTCTTGGCTCCGAACCATTCATCTTCGTGAGTGTCTGCTTCCATATTCTAAAGGAAAAGATCATGAGTGCAGCTCTCCGTCTGTCTTCTGAGGCGCAGCCATCTTTCTCCCTCTGCCCTCATCGCTGCCACTGCCAGTACAGAGTATGCCAGTCGCTTTAATCCTGGACCATCTGCTTCTTGCTCCTCCTCAATGCAACCCTGGTTCTTTCCTCTCCAGCAGCACATGCTCATGTCCGTGCCCTCCTCCTGACTCACGTCCCTCTATATTTGAGACAGAATCACCCTTTGTAGCCACCAGGGCCTGGCTCTCACAATGTAAACCAGACTCACCTCAAACTCACAGAGATCTGACCACGGCTGCTTCCTATGTGCTGGGATCAAAGGTATATGTCACCACTACACCTAGCTCATATCTACCAATAGTTTTCTTCCCTTCCTTCCTTCCTTCCTTCCTTCCTTCCTTCCTTCCTTCCTTCCTTCCTTCCTTCCTGTTTGCTTATCTTGAGACATAAACTTGTTCTATCGACCAACCTGGCCTCAAACTTGCAATGGTTTTCTCACTTCTGCCCTCTGTGTCCTGAGCCGGCACCAGGGCTCCCTACCTCCTCTTGCCAAGATTCCCAAGCTGCCTCTTAACTGGTGTCCCTGTGTTCCACACTGCGTGCCTGACAGTCACGCCCATGTGGTGTCACCCTGAGCCTCAGACTCTAAAGTGACATAGCCGCTTGATCTCCCAGCCCAAGCCCTTCCACTCTTCCTTGGCGTCTGGGTCCATGTAGTGTTGACCCTTCTTCCAGCCTGGAGAATACCCCAGAGAGGGCTCCTTGGAGCCGCAGAAGCCTTTTCCTGATCTGAGAGTCCCCAAATGGCATCTGTGCTGAAGAATCTCTCCTCCGTCATCCACTGGTCCACGGGAAGACAGAATACCGAAATCCCACCCAACTACACTGGCAGTGGCGATTTCTCAATGCAGAACTAATGTTGGGGACAGGCCACATCCATTGCAACCAACTTTCTTCTCTGGTTACAAGAAGAAAAAGCTTCATTACTTCAGAAAAAAAAAAAAAAAAAAAAAAGCTTCAGAAGCAAGGTATTTCCCAAATACTAACCATGAGGCAAGCATTCTCAAGCTTCGCTTGAGCTCAGGAAGGGAGTCATTTCACCTGACAGCCCCAACTTCCAAACCCCAGAGGACCCGGTTAGTGGGTAAGGAAGCAAAAGAACAAAATGCAGCTCCCACCCCAACCCCCGCACAGTACACAGAGCATGCCCATGAACGGCCCTTCTCGTAGTATTGGCTCGTCGGCAGGGTGCCTATGTCCTTGGCTTCCTCCATTCTCTTTCAGTCTTTCATATTTTACAGTCCCAAACACAAAGCAAGGCACGGTGTGACCAGAGTATAAGACTTGACTGCATTTCCCTCTGGGGAGCAGCAAAAGAAAATGCTAGAATGTTCCAAAAGCCATCAGAAACGTCATCACATGAAGGATCTGTAATCTATGATGAATGAGAAACCCTTAACGTCTTCAACGTCCTGATTCAGAAACTGGCAATTGTAGTCTCAGTTTCTTCCTCCATGAACGGGTAGTTGGATGGAAGCTGTGGCTTCCTACTGTGGCCCAGCATAGTAAGAGGACATCCTTCTACACATTGCCAGCCCAGGAAAAACATCCATCTTCAAATATCTGAAGTGTTATCAAACATCAGGGTCACAACCCGTGCCTCAAGTCAAGTGCTGCCACCCACCCTCAATAAATAGAGCCAAATTAACAGTGGGGAGCAGAACACGGAGATTTACTCAATGTGATCACACTGGGAAGAGGGACAGAGATACAGACACACCCCCTCCCCAAGTCCATCTTAGTCTTCAGGGCCCTGAAGTAAGATTAAAGCTTGAAGAGAGCCGTCCAGGTCCAGGCGTGGTCCTGAGCACCACCAACCGGCCTGTCATTGTCTGGACTCCAGTCTCACTCTCTAAGGTGGTCTGATGTCACTATCTATGTGCAGTAGCTTTCTGGAAGACAAGCGCCTCCTGCAGGTGGTCCCTTTTCCTTCTCCATGAGGAGACTCCTGGGCAAACAAACATTCATTTCTTTGGAGTCTGCTGTTTTAACAGCCTGATAGCCAGATTGAAGGATACAAGCGTCTCTCTGGAGTATCTTCACTTCTGCCAGACCTGTTACAGACATGGGCTTCTAAGAACTCCATTTTCCTTCCGCACCACTGTAAAGTAGGGAAAGAGAAACTTCACCCACTGTAAGTCGGGGCCATCTGGACCTTGCACATTTGAAAGGAGTAAAATGAAGATGAGCAACTGGGACAGCTGTCCTCCATACAACTGGCACCATCGCCAGTGGAGTTCTGAGTTCCAGGGCTGTCCACCCAGGTCTCCGGTTGATCCTTCTAGAAGATCCATGCCACAGGCAATGCTCACCCAGACTGAGGCCGCAAAGAAAGCAGTGTCTTCCCTCAAAAAAAAAAAAAAAAAAAAAAAAAAAAAAAAAAGAGGAGACCAGCCATTGGGTCCTGCCCCCACAGAAAGACCACAATGATAGTGCCAGCTGTTGTCTCAGGCAGTGGAAACACCCTCCAACCCTCAGAGCTCAGGAGAATCCAAGAAAGCCTTTCTTAACCCTCAGAGCTTTCGAGAATCCAAGAAAGCCTTTCTCAACCCTCAGAGCTTTCGAGAATCCAAGAAAGCCGTTTCTCAGGGCCACAGGGAGGGAGGGCCAGGAGGGCGATGTGAACCGAGTCCTGTAGACTTTTGCCCTGGGTTCCCATCTAGCCTAGGCCGATTTGAATGGACAGCTGCTATTCCTGTTCTTAATGTGCTGTTGGGAGGGATCGCGGGGCTGCCTCAGGCCAGCTCAGTCAACAGTCACTCTGATGAGAAATGCAGCAGTCAAAGGCACAGACGGAAAAGCCAAATACCTGTCAGGCTTTTTCACACTCCAGCGCTGCCAGAAGGCCTATAAAAATGTCATTGTCTCTCAGCTGCTGGTGATTATATTACCCTTTACGTTGGCTGTTGGTAATAAAAAAAAAAAGAGCAAATATCATTTTTTTTTTTTTTTGCACTGCTCTGGCCTTCCCCTGGCCTTTTTCAAACAATAATAGACTAAATATAAAGAGACAGAAGCCATTACTTGGCTCTTTAACTAGTGCCAAGGAAAATGAATAATTAAGGAAACATTACTTGGAAGAAATGTACACAGTTGCTTTTAAGTTAGAACCAAATAAGAGCTCTTTAAAAATACATCATTTCCCCTTTTCTTAACATGGCATTCCTACAGTGGCCTCATATATTATCGTTGCTACTGTTTAGATCTTACCAAAGGGGAAAAAGGCTTTTAGTTTCCATTATCCTATTAAAAGTCTCAAATCAAACAGAAACAGAGGGAAGGGGGTTGGAGGGAGAGGCGCGGAAGGGGTGTTCTGTTTGTACAGCGCCCTTTGAATCTGGCCTAGCAGCCAGGATTTAATTTTGTTCACCTGGGGCAGCCGTTCTCCTACTCCCCCTTGAACATCGCCCTCAGCTGTGGAAAGTCTAGCATAGGGTGGAATGTGCGCTCAGCGCTGTCTTTTTAAGTTACTAAAAATAAGCACACTCAAGTCACCCTCTGCGAGCAAATGCATGCTGGGTAAAGGCAGGTCTTGCTGGGTGAGGGCTCACTCCGGCTCCTCATGCTCTGGCCTTGCCCTTCCAATGCCTGCATTGCTCTTCCTTTCCAGGTTGGTTTCCAGCATCCCTTATGCAAAGAGAATTAGACTGAGCTTGCAATTATCCCTGGTAGAATGCCCCATCCACAGCTACCACGCAGGTACGGATCTAGATATATCAGAGGGTAGCCGGCAGGGAGGACACACGAGGAAGTCTACAACATGCCGACTCCATTTTTATTGTTTGAGGCCGATCCCTCTGCATAGGACAATGAATAAGGGCCTCAACCCTGAGAGAGGAGAGGCTAATTCTTCTTCTTCCAAGAATTATTAACTGCTTATAGTTCTCTGTGTAGGGGCGGGACCCATGGAAATTTCCCCCTTCCACAGTCTGTGTGGGCATATGTCTAGGGTTTCTGATGTGGCCGGTCCTTGTGGCTTTCAAAATCAGAGACTCCCTAAAATCTGCAGGAGCCCAGGTGTGCAACTGTCTGCTCAGGTGAGACTACAGTCAGAGAGACAATCGGAACCCTGAGAGGGACATACTTCACAGATGCAACTGCATTTTGAGCAAAGTTCATTAAACATGTGATTACACTGAAGTGCAGTCACTATGCTGATGGCCTCATAATAAGAGCTAGACACATCGGGGATGCATGTGCCCTGGGAAGGGACTGTGTAGAGCCAACTGCAAGCCAAGAATGGTTTCCTATACACTCACCCCGTTGCATCTTGACCTTGGGCTTTCAGTTTGGGTGATAAAATAAATTTCTCTTGTGTAAACCAGCCAGTCTGTGGTATTTTGTTACAGAATCCCGGGAGACCAGCATACTCTGCAGGCATCAATCCTTTGTCCCTCCCTGAAAACAAAGTGGTTTCTGAGGGCATCATAACAAAACACCGTAAACCAGGTTGCTTAGAGCAACAGAAAGTAAATGTTCCGAAGAAGGCCGAGACCAAGGTGTCAGTAGGAGGGGCTCCTTCTGAGGGTCAAAAAGTAGACTTGTTTCTTGCCACTGGCCCCAGCCCCTAATGGGCCACTAGCAACCATCAGTGTTCCTTGAAGGCTTGCGGATTACCCCACCTCTGTCTGATCTTCTCTATTCTCTGTCCAAATGTTAGTGTTTTATGAAGATGTCAATCGGATTGGCTCATTCTTCATAGCCCGCTCGCTGCCCATCTGGAGATCAAACTCAGGGCCTTGCGAAGGCAAACCCTGTACAAAGAGTTCCACTCCTCTTTAGTGTAAGTTAAATAAACAAAGCACACACAATAAAACTGTGTGTATCAAAGGCCAGATTTTGGTGGGAATTGGGGGGCACACACCCTATCATCCTAGCACTTGGAAAGCAGAGGCAGAAGGAGGATCAGGAGTTCAGGGTCATTCATTCTCTGGGTGTATTACAAGTTCCAGGGCAGCAGCCTGAGCTACAGGAGACTACATGGGACCCTTTCTAAGATAAAATAAAAAAAAAAGGAAAGAAGGAAGGAAGGAAGGAAGAAAAGGAGGGAGGGAGGGAGGAAGGAAGGAAGGGAGGAAGAAAGGAAGGAAGGAGAGAAGGGAAAAAAGGAAAAGAATGTTCTATTTCCAAAGAACAACATGCTGTTTTGCTAGACTGTGGAGTGTCTAAGTGCTGGTTCACTCATCTTAACTTGACCATCTACAAAGGCCTGATTTCCAAATCAGGTCATATCCATAGACATTTGGGGTTGGGAGTTCAACATCACTTTGGAGGACCATAACAGATACCTACCAAATGCCCTTATCTCTAGAAGGCTGATGCCAGGCAGGTGGCACTTGTGGGTGAAAAATAGAAGAGCAGGTTCTCCCTGTTCTAAATTCTTCCATTCCACTTATTGATGTTTGAGTTCTTCCATCATTGATTAGGACTTCCTGGGTCCAGAAGAAATAGAGCTCGAACTTCAGGTATCTCCAGCCAAGCACACTGCCCCAACAGGTACTTTTTCCAAGGAGGTGGGATGACTACAGGACTATTGCCTCTGGATTCTCAAATGAAGAAGGGGGTGGGATCTTGTAGGAGGGCTGGCGCTGCAGAGATTTGTGTCATGTCCATTTGTATGCACACACTTCTCTGCTGTGTGTGCTTTTGTTCTGTAGACTTGGTTTGGTACCCAGGGAAGACAATAGCGTTTGCAAGGAACCTCCCATGAGCGTACATGGTCACATTAGGCTTGAAGCTGGGAAAATCAGAAGACAAAAGCAGATGCTTCCGACAAGAACAAGACGGGAACTGAAGGAGAAAGAGGGGCAGAGTCTTTAAAAGCCACCTTGGCTTGTTTGCCTAGCCCAGAGGTGATTAATTATACATCATCACAGGACGAAGCACATGCTTTAGAAAGGCTTTTCAG
The DNA here is from genome assembly GCA_964023405.1 of Apodemus agrarius. Classification (NCBI taxonomy): domain Eukaryota; kingdom Metazoa; phylum Chordata; class Mammalia; order Rodentia; family Muridae; genus Apodemus; species Apodemus agrarius. The sequence goes on along the minus strand of OZ030015.1, from coordinate 48,122,317 downwards.
TGAACTACAACCATTTGGGTTTTTATGGAATCAATCCAGGTGATTAAGGAAGAGGCAAGACTTGGGCAAAGAGAAAAATCTACAAAGCAGCCCCGCTGCACACGCATATTTGCTCTTTCAAAGCAAATTCTGCAGGAAATCCCAGCTGCCGATGCAAACCTTCACAGTTAATTTGTTCCCAGGGGCATATTGGCGACCATTATCCCAGAAGCATACACATGAAAATCCCATTATTTGAAATATATTCATTGTGTTTCTGTTTAACTCTCGGTTGTGCGCTGAGAGAAAGGTAGGAGTCTGAGAAAGAAAGCTGAAAGGGTAGGAGTGATCTCCGCTGCCTTCTCCCAATAGGAAAGGCACCCTCTTGGCCGCACATGCAGGATGCCATTAAGAGAAAGCGTTTAAAACTACAGGTAGCAGCCAGCCATGGGCTGGGAGTGTAGGTGTTGGGGATGAGATGTGGTAGGTGTGTGTGAGGGGTGGGTCATGTGTGTGTGTGTGTGTGTGTGTGTGTGTATGTGTGTGATGGAGACAGAGAGACAGAGACAAAAAGAGACAGAGACAGAGTAGTGTGTGTGTGTGTGTGTGTGTGTGGTATGTGGAGTGTACATGTAGGTATGCATATGTGCTATGTTATATGTGTCTGGTGGTGGTGGTGGTTTTGTGTGTGTGTGGTATGTAGAGTATATATGTAGGTGTGCATATGTGCTATATTATATATGTCTGGTGGTGGTGGTTTTGTGTGTGTGTATGTGTGTGTGTGTTATGCCTGCCTGTCTGGTATATCATGCATGTGTGTCTATCTGTATGTCTATTTTGGGTGTGTTGTGCATGTACACATGAGTATACTGACTTATGTGAACTGGTTGGTATTGTGAGCAATTCCAGGCTATAACTGTTGGTACTCTGTCCAAGCTCCACCCCACAGTTACTGGACCTTGCCATATCCAAGACAGCTGTAGAGAAGCAACATTCAGATGCTCCAATCTCCTCAGCTTCTCTAGATACAGACAGCTTCTACTGGACCTGTTCTGACCTATCCTCAGATGGCTCCACAGACCCTGGACAATGAGAAAGCAGCCTATTCTCCTGAGACTGGACAACCATCCCCCATACCCCTTTCTCTAGGTTCCCCAGAGACATGTCGCCCCCAATGTTAGCATGAAGCAGTCAGATATCACAACGACGACCCTATTCCTACTTCGCCGTCACCTCTTTTTAATTTTTTCTCTTTTTAATTAAACAAATACTGTGGAATGTTGGTACTCTGTCCAAGCTCCACCCCACAGTTACCTGGCAATAGCCAGGTATGCCCCACCCCATAGATCTGGCCCACTATAAAAGGGGCTGCCTGCCCCTCCTCTCTCTCTCTCTTAGCTCTTACCTCTCTGCACTCTCACCTCTCTGCCCCTCTTGGGCTCTCCTCCCCTCCCCCTTCTCTCCACATGGTCATGGCCGGCCTCCACTCCTCTCTACTTCTCTTCTCTTCTCTTCTCTTCTCTTCTCTTCTCTTCTCTTCTCTTCTCTTCTCTTCTCTTCTCTTCTCTTCTCTTCTCTTCTCTTCTCTTCTCTCTCTCTCTCTCTCTCTCTCTCTCTCTCTCTGCCTCTCTCTGCCTCCACTATACCATTAACTCCCATCCTCTTCCCTGAATAAACTCTATTCTATATCATGTCTGTGTGTGTGTGTGGTCCCTCAGGGGGAAGAGGTGCCTAGGCATGGGCCCCCCTAGGCACCCCCCTTCCCCTACACCATTATGCCACACCCCCTAATACCTCTTCTCTCTTTTATAACCCATCATATGGTGCCGAAACCCGGGAACAACATTAGACCATCAATAACTGTCACTGGCTCCCTCGTGATTCTAAAGTTCTGTTTCTGGAGAATCCATTGTTCTCACTGTTGTGTTCATAAAGAGACAGAGGTTTAGAGAATATGGTAAATGGCAGTGTGGGGAAGGGGATGCCCCAGTGTTGGGAACTGGCAAACTTAGCTCAATGCCCCCAGCTGAGCTGTTTGCACAGGTTTCCTAAGAGTAAAACATCCCATGGCTTAGTTTGACATCTGCTTTCCTGCCCTCCCACCCTCCTGGTGTGGTAGGGACTTCCCAGGTGCCTGACCTATGGCTATAATTGTTTTTTCCTGTTCTCTTCCCTGGCCTCTAGTATATGTTGCTGGTTTCTCAGTAAAGCTTTGGCATTCTCCTTACAGAATGACCCGTGTCTGTGTTTTCTGTTAATCCCCAAGGCCTACACCCGATACCCCAGGTGGCCTATTCCCAGGCATCCCTTCCCCCTGAGGGACCACACACACAGAGACATGGTATAGAGTAGAGTTTATTCAGGGCAGAGGGTGGGAGAGGGAGAGAAGAGAAGAGAAGAGAAGAGAAGAGAAGAGAAGAGAAGAGAAGAGAAGAGAAGAGAAGAGAAGAGAAGAGAAGAGAAGAAGAGGCTGGTCATGACCACGTGGAGAGAAAAGGGAGGGGAGGAGAGCCCAAGAGGGACAGAGAGGTGAGAGTGCCAAGAGGTAAGAGAGGTAAGAGAGAGAGGAGGGGGCAAGCAGCCCCTTTTATAGTGGGCCAGGTTTACCTGGCTGTTGCTAGGCAACTGTGGGGAGGGACATACCTGGCTGTTGCCAGGTAATTATGGGGTGCAGCTTAGAGAGAATCCTAACACTCACCAACTTTCAACTCCTCAAGTTGGTACAGGAGGGCCCAACCCTGCACATTACTACTTTGTCGGAGAGATGAGATAAAATACCAGCAAAGTGAATTACTCACTGAAGCGTCTGCCCTTCCCTACTGCCTCAGTCTGCACACTCGCCGAGCCTGTGGCTTTTTTCCGGGGTGAACCCCACTCCGTGTATGCCTCTTCCACATGTGTCACCTTCACCCAGCTCACTTGCTACTGCAGGGACCCCCTAACTGGGCCACTCCTCTACCATGGCCTTCCCTGTTTCTTCCTGCCACCTCCTTCCAGAGCGTCTGTGTGACACACCTCCTTGCCTGCACACTTGGTGCAGACCCTTGGAGAAATGCAACGGTGTGCTCTAGCCATCCCGTGGATGAGCTCCGCAGCACAGATAAGGTGAGGACCCGGATGCTGGCCTTGCACTCATTCAGCCACTCACAGTCACTCGTATGTAACTTTAATTTTTTTTAAGTCTACGTTTAATGTCGGTTCTTAAACGCTTTAGCCTTCCTTTTCGCCCACCACCCACCAGAGGGTGTGAGAAATAAATATTATGGGGGAAGTGGTTTAGAAATGGTTCTTTGGAACAAATCTCATCCGTGTTGTCTGTACATTGACAGTACAGTTCACAGATCTATAGCGACAGCTTGATCCATTTGTAACCATTTTATGCATACACCAGTGGTCCAGCTCGGTAGAGTCAGGATGGTAAACATGAATCAGCATTGGTGGCACTACCCAGCAGAGACAGCCAGGCCTCAGCCTCGACACAAATCAACAACAGGAGTGAACAGCAGGAATGCCAGAAGTTCTTGGCTGTGCCTCTCACAGTGACAGCAAAGATCAACAAAGACTTGCGGCCAACCATTGTTGTACAGTTAGCTCTTTAAGTAAGCCTAGCTCAGCCTCCGTCACCGCCGTTGAGTCTTTATTATATTCCCTCCAAACACCACTGAGTCCTTCATGCCTTGTCTCAGTACAGGTCTTGCCTCAACACACCAGACTGTCTCAGCTAATTATCACTCTGTCAGTCAGCCCGAGTCTGCAGAAGCAGTAAGAAACTATAGCACACCATCAAATGGTTTTGGTGTGTTTTTCTCTATGGCATCCTGACAAATGGAGCTCAACTATACAATATAAGGCGGACCAATACATGTGTGTCATCATCAAAGACTCCTTCATCACATGTCCTTTCACATGTTTGTTTTAGCAGAACACTCTCTCTCCTGTGTCTGCTTCAGCCAAATGTTCCCTCATGAGTTTGTCTTAGCTTCATCTGTGTCCACTTCAGGAAAACACTCCTTTACGTGTTTGCCCCATCAAAACACTATCCAACATAACCGACCTTCCAAAGAACCCTTAAGTCTTGGTAGTCACTGTTCTGGTAAAACTTTAGTGGGCACGTTGCTTCTGACTGGTCAGTGAGAATTTGGTTCCCTTCTTAAACTTCTGGACTTATCAGGACACCAAGGAAGCATCTAACAACCCATGGTCACACATCAGCTTCTTCTCTCCTCTCTAGGTCAAGCCAATGTTCTTCTATCAACTTTCCCAATACATGAAAATGGAAATGGAAAACTGTCCAGCATCAGCATCAGCATCAGCATCAGCAGCATCAGCATCAGCAGCATCAGCATCAGCACCATGCAACCAACCTGGTCCCCATGAGGCCAATTGACTGCTTAGTTCATGGTTAACCAATCACTGCTCACCAGCTTTGGCTCTTGCTTTGGTGGCATAGACATTGACCAAACCTTCCTGGAGATCCCCCAACTGCCAAGTCATAGTACCATACAATGTGCCAGCTCTGGAAACATGTGGAAGCAAACGAGAAGCTATAACCACTTGAAAGAGCTTTGCTGTGAAAGGTGAACGGGACGCCAACAGTGTAATCTATGCATTGGTTAAATGAAAGAATTACATCTCTGTTGTACAGTTTACCTGGCTTTGTGTATAGTTTTCTTAGATACATTAGAGAACAATATAGAAGGACCATCCATATTAAATATCTAAAACTATTCAGGGGGAAAGAAGAGAGAGAAATTTTACAACGTCACATTTGTACACATCCTTTGTGGGAAGCTTCCAATCAATGTCTTTGAAGTTCGCCCTTATGATACATGCCATTAGGTGACAGTCAGGGAGTGGGCCTTGGGGTCCTCTTTGAAACCTGTTGGCAAAGGCTGGGTGAGATTTGGGAAGATGGAGGACACAGAGAGGGTGGAAAGACAGAATCCAGCACGGCTCCTACAGGAGCAGAACAAGGACAGACTACCTCCTGTCTCCACCGCTGCTTCAAGCAGGCTGTGTTCACTGTGAAATCATTCCCCAGGTTAATAAAGAGTTAAGGAAACACGGCCACGTGTGGTGGAGGGCTCTAGTAATGCCAGCACTGCTAAGAGCAGAGGCAGAAGGATTGCAGCCAAGTTCATTGAGGCTCACCTGGTCTACATAGCGAGTTTCAGACCAGCCAGTGCAAACACAAGGAGACCAAACAAGCCCCAAACACCAAACCTTAAAAACAACATCTGAAGGAAGCATATCTTTGCGGAGGGGTGGAATTCCATACTATACTTCCAATAAGAAGTAGAATGTTGCACTTCCTTGAACATAAACAAAAATCAATGTAGAACAAAGAAGACAAGCAGAAGCCGGGTGTGCAGGGGGTGGATTTTAGTGCTTAATTGACTTGTGATCATTTCTGATCATCCATTCTCTCACTATACTCAATACAGCTACTTTACAGAGAGAACCGGTTCATTCGCTATCGATAGTGTCTTTCTAATGAGAAATAAACGAGGGATCGCCTTTTTAATTGCCCTAGAGTGCTTCCTTCTTTAAGTTCTAATGGGCTGCCCGAAGGCTGCTGCTTAGGGGCTCTTCCTGCCTTCAAGGGCTTGTGAGTGCCTCTCAGCAGCTTCCTTGCAGGAATAAAAAGGAGCCGCTCACAGCACCTCAGCTGCACACAATTAATCCCCTGCCAGGATGCTGCTGGCTGAGTGATTCAGCAGCCTTTCAAAGGGCCTGACTGATCTTCATGCACAGCCAACATGTGCTACAACGAAGTTAATCCAACATGCAACGTCAAGAAATTAACCAGATTCATTCGCAGGGGGAGAAAGCAGGGAAACCAACAGAGGAAGCCTGAGGGGAACAGGGTAGCCCCACAGGGCCAGGAACTCCGCCTTGAGAACACAGAATTGTCCTCCTTATGGAGGCCAGGCTAATCTGTGGGCATAGGCATTTGTCACTTTGTAAGTCATTATTTCGAGGGAAAAGAATTCGGTGCTAAAGTACCTTTTGGAAACAGTGTTAATTAGGATTTTGTTCCTAGTGCAGAACTTGGGTCTTTTACTCAGTTTTCTCTTATATGAACATTTTATAGAAGAGGGATTTGTCAAAACTAAAAAATTAACCTCGGTAGATTACTTTCAGCTAAAAGACATTTGTGGATTTTACTAGTTTCTGAGTGGTGGCACGTTTTTTTTTCAACAACACCACCCCATACCCCCAATCCAAAGTCATAATCCATTTAGTCAAATACAACTGTAAATTTTAGATCATTTTCTTTTAAAATAATCATAGATTTACAGAAAACTGCAAAAGCAAAAAGCACATAGTGCCCCCTTATCCACCACAGTTTTCTCAGCCGTGGCATCCTGTGTAAATTTCCCGTGTCAAATCATGATGCTGACACCTGGGGTATACAAAGTGTGCTCGGTGTCATGCGCATGCATTTCCCAGTCTTAGACCACATTTTACCTCAGGACCAAGAAGCTCTGTGTTATTCCAAAATATCTCTCCACTCTCTCTGCCCCAGGAGGACATTAGCCCACACAGGTGGTTGGGAAGGTGACTCCGGTCCTCAAGCAGATTTCTCAGATGATAAAAATCTAGACCTTTAAACATCATTGTGCTGTAGTCTGACCCTTCCTTCCCTTCAGTCTCAGCTCGGCTCCTCAAAGCATGTATGTTACAGGAACAGGAAACAGAGTAGCCACGGTGACCGTCCAGCAAGGCAGCAGCACACCCCAGCTCTGACCCCCTGAAGCCGGGCCACGCACACAGTATCACAGCGCAGAAACCCAGTGGCCTGCATGAACATACCCTAGAACAGTGGTCCTCAACCCTCCTAATACTGCAACTCTTTAACACAGTTAGGCATGCTGTGGTGACCCCTCCCAACCAAAACATTATTTTATTGCTACTTCGTAACTGTCATGTTGCTACTGTTATAGACAGTAACTGTCTGATATGCAGGATATCTGATAGGTAACTCCCAAAGGGATCGAGACCTACGGGTTGAGAACCACTGTTCTAGAACATCTGCAGGGGTTGGAGGGTGGGGGGTGGGCGTGCTTGCTTCTTCTTACAACTTCTTTGACACGTCTGCTTTGACCCTGAATTTTATAAATTCTGAAAACAACATCTTTTATATGCAAAACATACATGGCCGGTTCACACAGGCACTGCCTCTCCTATGGGCAGAGCACCATCTTTTACACTCATATACTTACAGTCATTCCCCAGCCACCACCCCCAAGACCATGAATGACAGCATGAGTGCAACTGGAAAGCCTTTCTGAGGCTCATAAATTTACATTTTGGTGAGACTATTCCAATGCCAAGCAAGCCCATGGCTCCCAGGCCTCAGATCAATGGTATCGCAATCCCTGCCATGACAGAACGTCATGCACCGAGCCAGCAAGAAGTGTTCTTTGAGCTTCACAAGTAGATGGAGTGGATTAGGAGAAGACATGCATTAGCTCTGCCCCAGTGGGCTTGAAGCACGTGTTCCCGGCATGCAAAGGGTACTGGAGTGAATCTGCATCTAAGATTACGTCGCAAAGCTCTTGACCAGGATGAAGAGTTCAGCCAGTGGTCACAGAACAGGTTCTCACCCCTGTGAGTCAACTCAGGAGTGAGCATGCAACCTTGATCCTCCCAGAACCCAGGGGGAAAATGGCAGTGGGGGGGGGAAATGTATACATTTTGGTGACCAATCCACGGGGGGGGGGTGTCCCCTCTTTTAAAAAGAAAAAAAAGAAAAAGGCACTGCACTGCACGGTACTGACAGAGAGCACCGGTCTGTGTCTATCTTGGCCACTCAAGGATGATTAAAACCTGGTGAGAGGAAAGGGGAAAAGAGATGTAGAACATTCCTGTTTGAAGTATGACCCTGTAGGCTTTCAAAGCCAGTTTTTCCAGAAGCCTAACTGATTGGCGCAGTCTCAAACCTCTGTCGATAATTTATGCTCCTGGGCTAAATGTGTAGCATTGCCAAGAAGCTGTGCGTGCCAATCTTACAAAAACAAAAAATCTTCCTGTGTGGAATCCCTAGGCAGGGCTCAGGGAGAGTCCCCCGCCACTGTGAGGGGTCCTTGCTTCTCTGTGGGTAAATGAACACCGAAGTAGGAAGCACTAAATGGTGATCCCTTCCACCGAAAATCCCAAGTCACTCCATCCCTGTGTGGCTGCCCTTGAAAGAGATTTTGCCGTATTCACTCTGTCCCATGGGTACTCCCCATAGGAAGCCTGGCAGTGGTGCCAATTAAAAACCAAGGTTCTGAATCCCCAAAGCAGCACCCCTCCCCCTTTAAACTGAGAGACCTTTAGGGAAGAGCTTGCTGGACCACTGCCTACCCAGATCCTGCTCTGTTCTTTGGGTTGTTGGCATCCTGGTCTTGTCTTCAAGCACTCTCTACCTAGCATACTGAGGCAGGCTCTCCTGTGGAACCCAGAAGTCCATCTCCACCTGCATTCTGGGACTCTGAATGTGGGGCCCCATGCTTCTACTGCACGAGAGTATACCTAATGGCCCCTTAATGTGTTCTAATCATTTTTTAAAAAGATATTTCATTTTATGTGCATGAGTGCTTTGCTTGCATGTATATATGTAAGTATGTGCACTGCTTGCATGTCAAGTGCACAAAACAGCCATAAGAGGGCATCAGGTCCCCCAGAACTGGAATTAGAGAGAGCTGTGAGCCATCGTGTGGGTGCTGAGAATTGAACTCCAATCCACTACAAGAACAAGTACTCTCGATCCCCGAGCCAGCTCTCCAACCCTTAGTTATTTGTTTATTTAGCGTATCTTCTCTGCAGTGGGTCTCCTCAATCACCACACACCAGCCATGGATTTATGCAGCAATGATATATTTTTCTATTGTGTAAAATATCTTAGGAAACAAACCCTCTCAACACACGCAGGCTATTGGGCTGACCACGAAGCTCTTATGCAATTACCAGACACTGGGACCTATGCCATGACCAAGGTCTACCTAGGTCACACGTGAGACACAAAGCCACGCCTTACTCAGATGATTAAGGACTTGTTATATTAGGTTCAGGCTTAAGATAATCTGTCATCTAGAAAATGAAGAAAGAGAGAACACTCTAGACCAAAGACAGAGACCATGGACAGTCAAAGAGGAAAGAAGGTTGGCACATTCACAGACAGGCACTCGGTGCCAGGAGGAAAGGGGGTACGGGAAGGCGGGAGGTGGACAGAGACCAGGTCACCAGAGGAGGCTTAAAGCAGCGTAGTGTAAGCATCATCCCGGTGGCTCTGCAGAGCGGGAGCCCCTACCATCACTGTCAGGTTCACTATCCACGCACGTCCCTCCGCCAGCAGTTTAGAAAGTGTGTTAGTGAAGAATAAAAAATTAATTAATTAATAGCTATCTGTAAGGACATGGGCTTGTCACCTTTTGTCACCTTGGGCCTCCGCCCCCTGCAGGTGGCGGTTCCGGAACTCTAGAGAAACCCCCCCCCTCCTGGGACTCTCGAGAGGAAAACAACTCTCTTGAGGAAAACAGCTCCCAGAATAACCACAGGGGTCCCAACAACCTCTGTGGAATGTCCCATAGCCCCAGGAATGTCACTTAATGTAATACATAGTAAATAGTAAATGTGTGACTTTAGACTTGCCCTATTTCCTCTCCAGTCCTCCCCCCTCTTTTATGGTTTTTTGCCTTTATAAGCTTGTCACAAGTTCAGGTGGGGGTCAAACTCCTCTACCCCTGCGTGGTGTATGAGTTTCGACCCCAGCATGCTGGCCTGAGATCTCGTTTAATTCCATCTTCAATAAACTTCGTGTGATCACAACGAGTTCGGTCTCAGTGCCTTACTGGGTGTGCGCTACTCCCAAGACTTGAGTGAGGGTCTCCCTTCGGGGGTCTTTCATTAGAAAGAAGTAACACTGGGGACAAGGACAGCACAAGGAGTCCCTCCCGCCCCATACCATAAACATCAGGTAAACGGGCAGGGGCACATGGGATGAGCAGGTGATGTACTGAGGTTTGGGGTAGAGCTAACTCCTCTCTGGCCTGCTCAGCCTGAGCTCATGCTTGCCTGGCCCGGGGGCCCCGTAGGAGGGGGAGCCAGGAGGTCCTGTCAGCTTTGGAACAGCAGCTTCCTCTCAGATGGGCCCCATTCCCTCGCAGTCTGTGCCTAGAGGATACTATATCTCTTCTTGATGCATCTGATCACAGTACTAATTGTGCTACCTAGTTCCCATCCAGCCTGGAAACACATTACCATGTGACACTCCCCCCAACCCCCCATCCCCCCGCCCAGGTCCTGACTCTGCCCCTCCCAGCCCTGACTCTGCAGGTAGGAGAGACCTGAAAAGAAAAGCCCAGAGCCCTGAGACCATCAAGATGCTGGAGATGCCTCCCAAAGGGCTCGGTACTTAATCCCCTGCTGCACTGTGTCCCGCTCTTCTGTCACCCAAGCCAGCAGCTTTCAGAGCCTCCCTCTAAGCTGGAGGGACATGCAGCCGTTCATCAGCTCCGCGTGTTTCCTAGAGAGCCGCATTTGGCCCCTCCCCCCAACCCCCACCAGCACCAGCACCACCCATGTGTAGACAAGTGTTTCGGGATCAGTGGGAGATTGTAAAAGAAATAAAAGACAGCCTCCACCCGAGAAAAAAAAATGTATCATCTCGTTGGGAGAAGCAGAACATTCGCAGATGTACCAAACAGCTTAAAAACACATTGACAGAGAAACACTGGAAAGCCTCAGAGGGAGAAACCACCCCCTGAGCAGAAAGGCCCTCTTCTCCTGGAACCTACGGGGCAAAGTCACCCTCTCCGGCCCAAGCACTCATTTGTCGTTTACAGTCCATCCTGTTCCAGAAAGGGTTTTCAGAAATTGATAAGGATTACTCACGGAAATAAAAACTGAAAAGAAGTGACGAGAGGCTGTGTCAGGTGCAGTGAGTCTTGCATCTCGATGTTTCAACACACTTGATGTTTTGTGGTTTCATTACAGTCGATCGAAGGTCAAAATGCAGATCTTCGTGAAGACCCTGACCGGCAAGACCATCACCCTGGAGGTGGAGCCCAGTGACACCATCGAGAACGTGAAGGCCAAGATCCAGGATAAAGAGGGCATCCCCCCTGACCAGCAGCGGCTCATCTTTGCAGGCAAGCAGCTTGAAGATGGCCGCACCCTCTCTGATTACAACACCCAGAAAGAGTCGACCCTTCACCTGGTCCTCTGCCTGAGGGGTGGCTAGAAATGATTCAGTCTGCATCCTGGTGGGCAGTGATGGCATTACTCTGCACTCTAGCTATTTGCCCCAATTTAAGTTTAGAAATCACAAGTTTCAATAATAGCTGAACCTCTGTTAAAAATGTTATAACACTTTTGTTGCATGGTAAGAAAGCAGAAGAGGAAGAGGAGGAGGAAGAAGAGGAGGAGAATGAGGGGGGAGGAAGAGGAGGAGGAGGAGGAGGAGGAGGAGGAGGAGGAGGAGGAGGAGGAGGACAATGATGAGGAAGAGGAAAAACCAACCAAACAAACAAAAACCTAGAAATAAAAAAGGAAAACCAGGTTAAACAGATGGCTCAGTGGTTAAGAGCACAGTCTGCTCTTACAGAGGTCCTGGGTTCAACTCCCAGAGCCTACATGATGGCTCACAGCCCTCTGTAACTGTCCCAGGGGATATGATGATGTCCTCACCTGCTCTCTTTGGTCATGTCACAGACAAATAGTTGAATAAAACACTGGTAATGAAATATAAAATAAATAGGTTTTTTTTTTTTAAAGGAAGACCAGAACTAAGGGAAATAACACAGAAATGTCAAATTTAAGCGTCTCATGTGTTTTATAGTTCTGCTTGGAATCTAGGTTTTTCTTTTCCCTTGTGTAATAACGTAAGGTTTTGTCTGTAGCTGTCCTCATCAATACTGGGGGCAGGGGGAACTGAACTCTAAAACCTTGCTTCATCAAACCTTGTTCTTGGGCCTTTGAATGAAGGGGATGATACTATAGAGGTCTCAAGTCAACTCCAGATCTACTGAGTAAGAGTCTGAATTTTAAGGGGAGCCCTGCAGGGTCCCAGAGGTAGCTCAGTGGCCAAGAGTAGATGCTGTTCTTCCAGAGGTCTGGAGTCAGAGGACCTGAGTGGAGTGGCTCCCATCACCTTACCTATGGCTCCAGGGGATCTGATGCCCTCTCTGGTCTCCACCAACACTAACATGTGCGTGGCGTACACTCACATGAAAAAGACACATAGACAAATATAAGAGACACATAGACAAAAAAAAATGGTTCCTTCCATCTGAAATTCCCAACAGGGTATCTAGAGATATGAGATTATTCACAAGGATTTTTACAATAAACTAACAAGTGACCAACTCTTTCTTGCACCAACTTTTAAAATAACGAATGCTCTAACATGACAGCCTCCTAAGCAGGGATTCTTAGATACAGCACCAAAAGCATGATTCATAAAAGAAAAATGTATGTAAGTTGGATTTACATATTTGAAACGTTTTTTCAAAGAAAGACGTTGCTTAGAAGGATAGTCAGACTGGAGTTTGGGAGAAAACATTTGTGAACAACATATTCAAGCTAGATCTGCAGCTCAGAGTTGTAACTTAATAATAGGGTGCTTGTAAATCAGGCGAGGTTCTAGGCTTAATCCCCAGCACCCCCTCAACATACATGTACCTTAAAATATAGTCAACAAAAAATTAATACTCTCTAGACTATATAAAGAATCCTGCTGGCCAGGCATGGTAGTGTACACCTTTGATCACAATACTCTTTAGACAGAGGTAGAACAAGCTCTGGGAGTTGGAGGATGCCCTGGTCTACATAAAGAGTTCTGGGCCAACTAGGGCTACACAGTGAGAAAGTCTATCAAAGTAGGAAGGAAGGAAGGAAGGAAGGAAGGAAGGAAGGAAGGAAACAAAGAAGGAAGGAATGGAGGAAGGATGCTTATTACTCAGAAGAAAAAAATCCAATTATAAAATGGGAAAGAGACAGGAATAGACACTCATTAAAAGGAGAGACGGAAGGCAAAGAAGGCTGTAAAAAATGTCCACCCTCAAAAACCAGCAAGGAAATGTAAATTCAAACCACATGATGGTATCACCCTAGACTCATCAGAGCAGCTAACACAAATAACTAGGAGCCCACCAAGGCCTGGGAGGGAAGTCTCTCACGCACACTGTGCTTGTGGGAGTGAAAACATGGCCCACCATGGGAAATGACTTGGCAGTTTCTCACCAGAGTAAACACACCACTGTCCCACAGCCCAGCTTTACAACACTGGGCATTTATCCCAGAGAAATGAAGACTTATATTTGCACAAAAGTGTGTACACAAACATCCAGAGCAGCTTTATTCATAATAGTTACAAAGTAGAAACAACCCAGGCATCCTTCACCAGAGAAATGATGGACTAAACACCACGGTATTTGCATAGCGGAATGCGGCTCACCACAAGAAGGAACCATTGGCACATAGAAGCTCACTGGACCTTAGGGGCATTGTGCTTAGTGACAAAAGCTGATGCCAGAATGTTGCATCTTCTAGGATTCCATGTTTTAAAGCAACATATCAAACGTGCTAAACTGTAAAGGTGGAAAACAAACCTGCAGCCAATGGGCAGAGACATCACTAGGGTCAAGAGTGTGACTTCGAAGACAGAGCACGAGCGAGCGTGGCTGTAGTGAAGGGACAGTTTTGCTCACACATGCATGTGAGCACACATACGCATATACACACATACCACACGCATGCACAATACATACCACACATATGAACATATACACACATGCACACCTACATACAACACACATGGACACATACATACATATGTATACATATATACCACACTCATGCACACACACACACACACACACACACACACACAGCACATACACACTCATATGCTGTAAACTGAATAAGTTCTTTAATCCAGTTAGCTGTGCTGTGTCATTATTCTATAGTGTTAATGTTTCATTAAAGTCATTAAAAATGAGAGCAGCTGGGTGATATGCTCATGGGACTCCTTGTGACATTTTATAGTTTCCATGGATTGACAATTATCTCAAAAAAAAAAAACCTCCTAAATATTTTAGTCTAAAAGCAATTTAATAGAAACTCAAGATAAGTGATTTAAGGTCACTGCAGTCTTTGTAAAAATTTGTGAGAAAACAAACACTACCACTACCACAGAGATGGTGCTGGTGGTGGTAGTACTGCTGCTGCTGGTGGTACTGCTGCTGTTGCTGCTGCTGCTGCTGCTGCTGCTGCTGCTGCTGCTGCTGCTGCTGCTGGTGGTGGTGGTGGTGGTGGTGGTGGTGGTGGTGGTAAAGCTAAGGCATTCTGATTCTCATTCTTACCAATTTCTCTGGTGTAAATACTCCCACAGGTAGTGGGTGACCAGCCTCATGCTTACACTGAGCTAAACATTGGCTCCCAGAACTCTCAGGAAGCAACCAACATAGACCAGTTCCAGCACTCTATTGCTTCCAAGGTAGCCTTGGGTTAACAGTATCACACTAACTTGGGTTATTATTAAAAATTGTGGCATTATTAAAATTTCTTTTTCTTGATCTCTGGGCAGAGCCAATGAAGGTGAATCCTGGAGGTTCTCAGGAGAAGGTTCCAATGGCACCCTCCAATTGTCTTCTCACCACAAGCTGAGTACTACTAGCCAAAGAGGTAAGCTCTAAGTGCAGCCTCAGTGGCCTCACACGTGGAGAATCAGACCACACACGGAGTAGAACACCAGCTTCTCCTATCCAAGTCCTAACCGTACTGACCCTGCTTAGCTTCTGAGAGGAGTTGTAATCAGTCATAAACCAGTATAGTACGGCCATAGATCATCAACTTCCTCTGTAGTCAAAGGAGGAAGAGACTTGAAATGCAGTGTAAGGTGGTACCATTGAGCAGTATGGAGAGAGAATCAAGAGCAGACTTGGTCAAGGTTTCCTGTCCAAGCCTTCTCACTGAGTAGGACCACTATGTGTATAGTCCATAAGTGGCTTTTGCTTGCAAGGAGATGCCTACTATGCTTTCTACCTAACCCTGCTCTCCTTAAAAAAAAAAAAAAAAAGGTCAGGGCTAGATTAAACCTTTGTGTCCATAAGAAGTTTTCAAAAACCTTCCATTCCACTTTTAATTGACAAATAATAATTATACATATGTATGGGATCCAATATCATGTGCTAGTCTACATATACATTACAGAAAGAACCTAAGAAGCTAACTGACACATCTATTTCTTACTAAATGAACATATTTTGTGTTAAGAATTTTAAAAATTTATGCTGGAGTATACAATACATTATTTAAATATATAACACATCATCTATCACTGTGTATATCTACAGTTTTTTCATACCTCCTTGAAATTTATCTAGGCAAGTATATGCTATCAACACATTAATAATGTGTAGATATATAAATCCATTATTATTAACTCTGAGTAACCATACGTTTTTATAGCCAAAATGGATAGCTCCTGCTCTGTAATCAACACTTTCTCTCCTCCCATGCCCCTGTAAGACCCGAAAGAAAAACGGGGATGTCCCCAGAACCCCACGCCTCAGAAGGCAACACCCCAGATCACTCGCGAGAAATGGTCTTGATGCAACAGCAAGAGGATTTTTATTCCAGAGGCTCTGGGGATCACAGCCATACACCACACAGGGTGGAGGATTATGAACACCAAGTGCAGAATCGGGACAGCTTTTATAGGCTTACAACAGAACCCGCCTAACACAAACCAATCATCCCCTAGCATCGAGAGCCCACGCAGTGCGAACCAATGGATTTGTACCACTCCATAGCTTCTAAGCCAATCAGTTTAAATTATCTAAGCCATGCTCTGAGAACCAATCAGTTTCCTATAGAAGCCAGATAGAAACTAGTTAGCTCATTTTTGCTTACGTGGCTGCCACGTACACATTTCCTGTTACAGGGCCAGGGTCACGCACAGGGTCACATACGTATTTCCTGTTACGCATTTCCTGTTATGGGGCCAGGATTACGTATTCAAAGGCCCCCCAACTAGTAGTAGGTGCTTGGGGACCTGAGCGCCCGCCAGGCACGAGCCCTGCAGCCCGCACGGTGATCCTGCCAGCCCAGCTGTGCTCGCCCTCGCCTCAGCTGCTCCACAGAGGCGAGACAGGAAAGGACACCAGGGACCTTCCCAGGCCTGCGGCTCGCAGCTGGACCCTGGAGGCGGGTGTGACGTGTGCATTCCTAGGCTAACAAAGAGCGGGCTAAACTTCTGCTTTTCAGGGTCATTTAAGACTTAGGCACGGGCGATTCTTAGCCTGTAACTCTCACCCCCACTGGCACTCTTAAGTTACCATCTTTGTACTTCATAATTTTTGTATTTTTGAAACAGGGTTGCTTAAAGTAGCCTCCAGTTAAGATTCTCTTGCTGCAGCTTCCTGAGTGCCAGAGTTAAAGTTCATTATCACCATGTCTGGCTAGAGCACATTTAAATGTAAACTTTTGGCCTAATTCGATGGTTCTCAGATTTTCATATACACTGGAGTATCCTGAAAGTTCTTAAGAACCACTGCCAGGCTCAACCTCAAAGTTCCGGGTTGCCTCACCAGACAATGAGGCCAAGGCACAAGGACTGAAGCTCCCAGGTGATCTGCAGATACTGCTTAGGCTGAGAGCCCCACCCACTGCCTTGGGCTGAGAAACCCCACCCACCGCTCACTGGACTTGGTTCCTCCCCTTTGCTATGTTTATGCATATTAAAATTCTATTCTTTTTGAGTAGGAACAGAATTGTACACTTCATAAGTCAAAACAATATTAAAAATATATATCAAGGGGCTGGGGCGTGGTGGGGGGAGGGGGAGGATGAGTCAGCAATTAAAAGCATTTGGTTCTGCTTTCAGAGGACCCAGGTTTGATTCCCAGTACCCACAGGGCAACTCAAAATCATCTTCATCACCAGCTCCCCATGATGCCACCCTTAGGATCAAGCCCTTGAAATATGGGCTCATGCCTGGCGGGCGCTCAGGTCCCCAAGCACCTACTACTAGTTGGGGGGGGGGCTTTGAATACGTAATCCTGGCCCCATAGCTCTGATCCTGGAAATCAGAGAAGAAATCTTGCTTTTATTCATTCGTCTGAACCATCCTACCAAGACCATCTGCCTTGACCATTGTCTCTTCACAACACCCCAGGGGCAATCTGAAAAACTGTACCCCGAAGTCAATACCTATCCCCCTTGACCTCTAACCAAGGACTTTCAGAGGTCAAAACTTGAGCCAGTTATCATGACGAACAACTTTTATAAATTGTGTGTTATTTTATAGTCTGACTGGTGTTCTTTTTTTTTTTCTCAGATCAAGCCACCCAACATGTGCAAATCTGATTTTTCATATAAAAACAGAAGAGTGAGGCTCACTTACACACATCACATCCTCTCACAGAGTTTCCTCCTGAGCCTCCTGAGTCTATGACCCTCACATGGGCCACCTGCCCTCCAGGATGCCGTCCTCCGACCTCTCTTCAACAGTATACCTAGCCTGATGCCTTTCTGTCCCACTAGACATGAGCAGTTTGTGAAGTCCTTCAGTGGAGCCCAGCAGCATACACCCGGTTCAGTTACAGGTCTAAAGCCTTTGCACGTCCCCCAGTCCTCGTGGGAGTTAGTATAGTACTTAGCACAGTACTATCCTGAGAGCCAGTGGGCCAGCCAGCAGCAGGCACAGGGCTATTTCCCCAGTTCAGCCCTTTGATGCCGTTAGCCCTTTCCTAACAGCATTGAGCCTACCATCGTGTTCCAGGAGCTGCCACATTTCCAACTCCCAAAGAGTCAAGTCCCAGATGCAGTGACAAAGTCTAACTACAAGACATGCTTCCACATTTGCTCCGAGGATGGTTACTCGTGCCATCCTTGGACTGATCTCACACTAGGTCTTGGCACCTAGTGGCCATTGGTGATTAATACCAGTCGCTCATTCAGAGTTAACAGGCCCAGACTGACAGCCATAGATAAATTAACAACATTAGAAAAACAGAAAAGGCAGCATGTCTACAGTGTGTCGCTGGAGACTATGACAGCAGTATAGAGTGCCTCTGCGCAGATACACTGCTAATGAATTTTAGATGTTAAAGACCGTGTTTCCCTGGTTCTTTTTTTTTTTTTTTAATTGTTCTGAAGTTGTCCGTATTTATCTTGATTAAAAAACAAGCCAACTCCTAGAGACAT
Organism: Apodemus agrarius; assembly: GCA_964023405.1. Taxonomy (NCBI): domain Eukaryota; kingdom Metazoa; phylum Chordata; class Mammalia; order Rodentia; family Muridae; genus Apodemus; species Apodemus agrarius. The sequence continues at coordinate 48,104,140 of OZ030015.1, read as the reverse complement.
TAATGGGTTTTATGTGCTTAGAAGTGAATATTGCGAGCAGATGGAGGAAGCGGGTGGGGGGTTGGAGTGGGCTGAGCCTTGTATTTCCATCCGAGTGGCTGTTACAATGGACCCAAGGCGTTGAGTAATGGGGCTGCTTCAAATTAGAGGACTGTTTACCTCATTGTGTCTGCCAAGGAAGTGCGGGCCAAAATTGAGCTTGCACCTTGTTAAAGAGGCAAGCTGTACACTCGGGCCTTGAACTCTGCTCCTGATGTTACAAGGGCATTTATAACAAGTGACTCTGTTTTCGAACTTTGCTATCTTGGCACATGTATTTAAACATCCCAGATGGGGGAAGGGAAGAGGGTGGAGGTCTCTTTGGAAGGGCGAATTGACATTAGCTCCACTTACATGGGGTGAAGCGAGAAGATGAAGTAGACTATGAGGGAGGGAGGAGCCCAGTTCCCACACTTTATGGATGAGGAAATTGTAACCAGGGAAAAGTCAAACACAAGGACTCAAGAGGGTAGAGCCTGAGGGCCATGTGCAAAGGTCAACTCCCAATGGCTAATTGATCTCCCCTCCCTCACTGGCTCAGCATCCTCCTGCCTCAAAGAAAGAACTTGATCAGCTAGCAGCACTTGGAAGTCACCTGATGCCAGAGACTAGACGATGAAGCACTCATCCTACAGCCGATTTGGGGGTCCAGCATCTCCTGAGAGGAAATGGCCAGCTCATGAGGATAGGTACCAGCTCTGTGGTTACTAGTCACTGGTTACTGGTTGCTCTGAAACCCAAGACATCCAGGTTATCCTTACTCACTCCATTACTGAAGCCTGTCCATATCTATGAGTAAGGCTTATGTTAACTTTTCTCAACAATGTCTCCCCCCCACCCCTGCCCCAGACTGTAAATGTCAACTCGACGATCTTCTGCGGGTTAAGCTTGCTCAATGACACTGAATTGCAAATTGCCATTGTCAGAATCTGTTTTTCCATCTGCTGCAGCAGAATGATAATTTGACTTAGGAGCGTGTTGTGTGGCAGACCACCGCCATAGGCTGTGACAGCAGCTGTATGGGAAGGGCCAGCGAGCAATCAGTTTACCATACGGTAGGCTCTTATAGTAGAGAACTCGACCAAGGTCGCACTGGGGGTTAGCCTGGGCTGAGACATCAACCAGGTCACTTTACACTGGCCTCTGACAGATTCCTTTGTTCTCTCTGAGGCATCAATAAATAGTGGGAATGGTGAGGAATGTCGCTCTCCCATTCCACATTATGTCACTCTCGCCTTAGGCCACCGAGGCAGCTCCACACCTCTTAGTAGAGTAAGTGGGCTTCATAAAATAATGGCGGGCCCTCCAGGGACTTCCCTATGTTCCAACAAACACTCCCATCCCTCAAACAAACCGTATCCTAATCCATGAACATATGGAGCAGGCGGAAGTGGCGAACAAGAAGCAAGGCTGCTCAGGAAGCAGCCAAGCTGAGAACTTGCTTAGTATCAAATTAAACTAAGCTTGGCCTGAGGCTGCCTGGATGCAGAGTTCCTCTCTAATGAACTACACCCTAACTCAACCCATGAGAACACAACCTCAGAGTCAGTTGCCAGTGTCAGGCAGCCTTCCATGTCCACACAGGATCATTTCCAAGACCTCTGAGGATCTACCGAGATCCATGAATCTAACACACGGACACTTCTAGATTCACAAACCCAACCACTTGCAGATAGATGATGTACATATGTATCCATGTCTGCGTTTTCACTGACTAGGCAGCTGCAGTTTTGTCTTGCCAATATCCCCTAAAGAATACAGAATCACAGACCCTGAGATAGCATCTGCAGTATGCCAGGTGGGATAAGCAAGCCAGGAGAGGTATAAGATACAAGAACGTGTAAGCTACACTCAAATGCTAGGCCATGCCATACAAAGGGAACTGAACTCTGGAATTTTGGAGTCTTGGAAGCTGAGGCAGGAAATAGCTCCCTTGTAGGTAGCTATTATAGATCAAGTACTGGGGGGGTTGGAACAATGGAACCCTGAGTGAGATCCCTGACAGAGGCCAGCATCTCAGGTGCAGGGAGCTGTGGGAAAATTCTACTAATTAAGGTCAAAGTCTACCATGGACCGGATAGCTTCCTGAGCTCAATGCAAAATGGAGTACTCCCCTCTGGTTTATGTTATTTTATCCCCAATTTGTCCAATTTTTAAACCGGCAGATAGTAGCACTGTAAAAATCACTGCTGATCAGTTCTGGTTCAGTACCAAGTTGTCCCCAGTATAGAGGCTGAGCACTTCAATGGCATTAAAAAATAAATCAGGGGGAGATGTGGGAAAACTCTGCTAATTAAGATCAAAATTTACCACATATCACATAAGCCTTCTGAGCTCCGTGCCTAATAGGAAGACTCCCTTGTTCGGCAGGGCTGTTCCTTCTCTGACCTGGTCTGGGAAGTTCAACCCTCCCATCATCCCCAACATACACACACACACACACACACACACACACCTCTACCTGCAGGATGTCACCTAGGCTTAGTTAGATTACAAGTTGAGCACCTACCCACACCCCAATAAGAATCTATTCAGGTAGCACATGAGATTCCTTCAGTCAAATGACCTTTGCCCATCCTGGATGTTTCTATCCCCCATCTCCCCAAATTATATGAGCCTTGAATCACCCCCAAGTAAAGCTGACCTGCCTCCCAGCAGCAGTTCCCAGTATGTCTTCTCAGGTGTGTTCTTCAAGGACTTTTGAAACCAAATCCAACCCTCCACTACCCTAACCCCCTCTTCCCCACCCCCATCCCCACTCCTGGACCAATCCCTGAGGGCAGGGAGGGTCACAGGGAGCCTCTGACAGGTCAGTCTGTCTATCCCCTGAAAGTAAGGATGTCAGCTTTTTTAAAAGAGTGTCTAAGCCTAGCCCCCTAAGAGACCCAGGGCTTAGCTGAGAGCAAAACTCTAGCAAGGGACTAGACTCCTCAAGGAACTCTTCAAAGTGCTTAGTCACAGGGTTTAGAGGATCTGTGGAACTCTGATTGGTTGAGTGTATGTGTATGCAAATAAGGTATAAAATGGGACCAATCAGGAGAAAGCTGTCAAAGCTGGTATGGGAGGGGAAGAAACTGAGCCCAAATGAAAATAATTCAAACACCTCCCTTCCTACCACTGAGATGTTAGAAAAGTAGGTCCACAGTTGTCAAGACAGTGGGCCTTTTGTATCCTCCATCTCACCAGGAATAATGTCTGTTGTTGTCACAGAGGTCCAAGGGCCATTGTTAGGGCCTCATCGTAGGCCAGCAGCCTAATGAGAGTCATGGCCAATTTCCTCATCCCAACCACATGCCCAGCTTTTCCTAGCCTGGCTGCCACTTCGCCAACAGCTCGGATGGCATGACGGTAGCCTGTCAATCAGCAGTCCACTGCTGTAGGCTCCTTGCCTTGGTTTGAGCTGGCCAGCTATCAGTAAGCTCTGTTTTCAGCCCCTCCCACTCTTATCAATAGAATGTAAATATTATGTGAATGGTTGTCATAGTGTTTGCTTCAGGAAAACATTCTGTGCCTGGTCAGAGCAGATACATTTTTTTCCCCTAGGTTTTTCTTCCAAAAGAAAACCCACAGACTTGAAGCAATTATTAACAACTGGTTGAGTCTAAGCCATTTGTACCACGCTTAAGCTCCAGCCAATCAGAGACTACCAGCTGAGGAGACCATGCTCAGATAAAGCTAGCTCAGCACCCACAGGCGCCCAGCACTCACAGACTAATATTTCTTCTCTTCCTAGACTGGGGTGGTTCTGGGACTAAAGAATCCCTGATTCATGAAATGGTTTACTCGCTGCTCCAAATTTTAACTTATTTAAACATTTGCTTTAACAATGACCCCTCCTTTTCAAACACTGGGGGCTCTAATCACATTTCTACACAAACATGGTAGCAGCTTACAATGGAGCAAGGTGGTTGTGGAAGAGGAGAGGGAAACTGACTGGAGAGGCCTGGGACAGAAAGGAGGGCATGGAGTGTCTCTCTGAAGTCAGGGGTTCTTCTCCTAAATATACCCAAGTGCTGTGAAGAAAAGGATGGAACAGCACAGGCTTATAACTATGTCGAGCTGCCTAAAGATTCACAGCAGCTACATCTGAGGTCTGAGCCAACCCTGCCCTGTTGGCAGACTCTTCTAGGGGGTGCAAATACAGCAGGGCACAAGGCTGGGCACTGCTTATCATAGCGATGTCAGAACCAAGCAAACTTTAGTCTTAAATATGTGGAATTCTTCAGTGTGAAACTAATACCCTAAAAGTATAAAGAGGGTGGGGATAGAGAAGAGGATTGTTCAGAACTTAGAGACACACATGTGAAGAAGGCATGTAGCTGTGGGACCCCACAAGCCCCTGGGGGCTGAGGATTCATGTCCATGTTTAAATCACATCACCATGGCTCTGTGACATACTCTGTGGGGGGACTTCCTTTTCACATCCTCTGATGTTCCTTAGGGGTGCTAGGATTAAAGACCAGGTTCAATCCCCTGCCGACTGTTCTTCTAGTGTTTGCTCATCGGTGTTCTGAGTCACCTCAGCTTGTCCAGTGCTCCTGAGCCTATAAGGCCAGCACCAGTACCCAGTAAATATATGCAAATGATGGAATGTATAACAAACTATCATTCTTGCTTACTTTTCAATTGCCACAACAAAATACCATGTCCAAGGCAACTTATAAAAGAACGTGTTTAATTTGAGGTTTACAGTTCCAGACCGTTAGAGACCATGAGCATCATAACAGGAATCATGGCACTGGGCAGGCATGGCGCTAGAGCAGCAGCAGAACTTACATATTGATCCATACCACAAGGCAGACAGAATTAACTGGGATGGCATGGGTTTTTGAAATTTCACACCCCCAGTGACACATTTCCTCTAGCAAGGACACACCTTCTAATCCTTCCCAAACATTTCCACTCACTGCTGACCCAGCATTCAAATACCTAAGCCTATGTGGCCATTCTCATTCACACCACCACAGACCCTCCTTGTATCAATTTTTTCCACAGCAGACACAGTCAGTGATTAATCTAGGATTCTGGGATCCCACTTACTGGTCCTTTTCTACCAGTATTAACTGGAAACCAATTCTGATCCCAAACATGCTATCCATGTTGCTAAATCTGCTTCCCTGGCTAGTCTGCATTTGATCCTGTGAGAACTGCTATTGCCAGGCCACACTACAGCCTCAGGAAGCAAAATACTAGGTCAGCTGGTACAGCTTCACAACCTAAGCATTGTAGGACCAGCTGGTCCAGCTTAATTTCCTTTATGAAGTTAAGTCCTGGTATCCAGATGAAAATGGACGGATACTGACAATGACTGGGCCAATTTCTTGGTCCTCCCAGCAGCTAAGACTTCAAGGCCAAGAGAAAGTATGGGGAAAAGGAGATGGCTGGCTCCAGGCATCCACAGCACCTGAGACTAGTGTCTGCCTTAGCCAAGACATATGATGTAGGAAGGCCCAGGGTTTCTGGGAAGAACAAACCATAAATACCAGAAACTGTCTGCTAACTACCACATTTTCCTAAGCACCATGCCAACAGGATGGAAGAGCTGGAAGGAAGCCAACAACAGGGAAGTGCTTTGCTCTGGACACTACACTGCCTCAGCAATAGGAAGACACGTGGACGGTTTAAGGCAACACATGACTCATTTCCACATTCTTAAGTGACCTGGAGAAAATGTCCATATCCCTTTAGGGTAGAATGACTCAATATCCATCAGAACCTCTCTCCTTTATTCACAGAGGATAGATGGATATGACCTTCCTCAATGGAAGTCTGGAACCACAGATGGCACCCAACTGAGTTGCTCGCTATCCTGTAGGGAGCATGTATAGTATATGTACATTAGACAAAGGATTGAGTCACATTCTGGACAAGACATGAGATTTTTATCACGCTATCTAGAACAATATGCAAATCTATTGCTTCTGAAATTTTCCATATAATACTATTTTTAGTCTCCTGTAGGCTGTGGGCCACTGGAGTTTCAGAAATCAAGCTACAGATAAAGGAGTACTAGAATATTTGTGTCACACTGTAATCAAAATGGTAGCACCACCAGTGGGTTGCCCATGCTTGATGTCTCCAAGGAGGTCTCAATATATGGATCCTCTCTTCCCCACCCTTGGTATCAGCCAAGCTGAGTAAACACAGGGACCAAAATGTCCTCATTATCATTGGTAAAGTCCCCACTTGAAGGCATTCCTCACCAAGCCAGCACAGCTCCCTGCTAACCAGATCCCAGAGCTCAGCAGGCTTCCTGCCTACTGGTGATCAGGCCTCTCTCTCCCCTCCTGCCCAGTGACCTGGCAAAGCTCCTGGTAAGAATGAGGTGTAAAGAAACTCCAGTTCTGCAGGCAGTGTGCCCTTTCACAGAGTTGTCAGTCAGAGCTCACACATCCAAACACCACGAAAGCCAGTGACCCAAGGAGAGAGAAAAAAAAAAAAAAAAACAAGGAAGAAATCTTTACCCCTGCAGCATCCCAAATGATAATTCTAGAAAGAAGCTTTATTAACTGTCATCAGCCGAGAGGAACTCAGCCTGGAACCCCATTCTGTACCAATCTTGTGGCAGAGTAAAACTCATACAGATTCCATGAAGGAATCTTATCACCAGTGCCAAGGTAATGGCTTTAGACCTTTCCCGGGACATGCCAGAGTGTCTCTGCCTTCCAGGGCACTCCATATTAACTTTATCTTATAAACTACAGAAAGTGAAATGCAACCAAATATTTGTTGGGGAAAAAAGTAGAGATTATCATTTATCCCCAGTTGACTTTAAGATGCAAGGATTTTTCTCTAATGTGCAAAGTATGGGTGGAAAAAGAAAACTAAAAAACTCATATTTGTAAAATGTGACTGTGGGTTTCAAATGGCTGAAAAACATCTCCATCTTGTGGAGCAGAACCAAACATTTTAGGAAGACTGACTTTCCTCAGGACGCTGGCACCGCTGAACTTAGAGACACACATGTGAAGAAGGCATGTAGCTGTGGGACCCCATAAGCCCCTGGGGGCTGAGGATTCATGTCCATGTTTAAATCACATTACCATGGCTCTGTGACATACTCTGTGGGGGGACTTCCTTTTCACATCTGTTCTGTCTGTTCTCAGCTGGGTGCTAAGAACACAAGCTACCTGTTTCAAGCCAGATAGTCGGTGGGAGGGTGTAGTGCATACCTGGGGCAGTTCAAAAGGGGGTAACTAGAATGCCTGGACAGAATCAAGACCTGGACTGGCATCCTATGCTGGGCGGTACACAGTATGCACAGGATCTGGGGTTGAGAGCCCTTAAAGTTCAACAGGGGGCATTTTAGCTCCTCAGCAAGAAGGCCCTACAGTGCTGTGCTCCCGAGAGCATGAGGAATGGGGTGTAAGAGATGTGTCCCACTCCGCCTGGCTCTCTGACACAGCCTATGGGTGCTGAGAATTCTCCTTTAGCTATGATGACCCTAGGGTACTCTGGCCTACCATGCACTGCACACTATGTGGAAGGCCAAGCCTTGTTTACTCCATACAGAGCCAACATCTAACAGTAGAGTATTTTTCTGGTCTGTTAGTAAACTTTACACTATACACCCCTGACCCACAGGCTTTCACTTCTAATACTTGATGTGTTCCTCTCTCTACATTTTTATATGACTCTAATATTACTACAATTAGATACTGAAATCAATGACTAATTAAAGGACAAGTCTCAAGGAAAGCAAAAAAAGAAATATAAAGAATTTAATATCTTAAAGATATCCAAATCGCTTCAGATTTAACTCATATATTTAAAATATACTTTGCCAATACACTGATTAATTTAGGTTTATGATAAAGCTGTTTTGCTGTTTTTAGTAAAAAGAAGGTTTTATTCTTTACAGCTTTGCTTTATGAAAATAGACTTTAAATATACTCCATTTTAGATCATGTTGGTGCTTGGATCTATTTCAGAAGCTAGATTAAACATTCTATCTGAAACTGAACATTTAATACTTTTGGAGAGGGAAGTACTGTTTTAATATCCATACTTGAAGCCGGGCGTGGTGGCGCACGCCTTTAATCCCAGCACCTGGGAGGCAGAGGCAGGCGGATTTCTGAGTTCGAGGCCAGCTTGGTCTACCGAGTGAGTTCCAGGACAGCCAGGACTACACAGAGAAACCCTGTCTCGAAAAAACAAAAACAAAAAAAAAATATCCATACTTGAAGAGACTTCAACACATCAACAAAGAAAATTCAGTGAGAGAGCTGGGTCTATAAAGACTACTCAGAGGTTAAAAGCACTTGCTGTTCTTTCAGAGGACCCAGTTCCCAGTACCCTACAGACACTCTTAATTCCAGTTCCATGGTATGTGGAGCCCTCTTCTGGCCTCTACAGGCACCAAATACACATGCAGTGCACATGCATGCATACATGCAGGCAAAACACTCAAAAAATTTGAAAAGTTCAATGTAATGGTGGATTTTTTTTCATTTTATTCTTTTTTTAAATTTAATTTTCTATATTCTTTGTTTACATTCCAAATGATTTTCCCTTTCCCAGTTCCCCCTTCCCCCTAAGTCCCATAAGTCCTCTTCCCTCTGCCAGTTCCCCAATCAACCTTCTCCCACTCCTCTGTCCTAGCAATCCCCTACAATGCTGCATCAAGCCTTTCCTGGACCCGGGCCCTCTCCTTCCTTCTTCTTGGGAATGATTTGATATGTGAGTTGTGCTTTGGGTATTCTGAGCTTCTGGGCTAATATCCACTTATCAGTGACTGCATTCCATGTGTGTTCTTTTGTGAATGAGTTATCTCACTTAGTATGATATTTTCCAGTTCCAACTATTTGCCTAAGAATTTCATGAATTCATTGTTTTTAATTGCTGAGTAGTATTCCATTGTGTAAATATACCACATTTTCTGTATCCATTCCTCCATTGAGGGACATCTGGGTTCTTTCTAGCATCTGGCTATTATAAATAAGGCTGCTATGAGCATAGTGGAGCATGTGTCCTTATTGCATGCCAGGGAATCCTCTGGGTATATGCCCAGGAGTGGTATAGCAGGGTCCTCTGAAAGTGTCATGCCCAGTTTTCTGAGGAACCGCCAGACTGATTTCCAAAGTGGTTGTAATGATGATGGATTTTTAAAGTCACCATTTTTATCATTTAATTTCAGTAAGTTATCTCTCTCTCTTCAATGGGTGAAAATGCCAGATCTTACCTTCCTGGCTTCCCTTGCAGCTAGGATAGTCATGTGACATACTACTGGCCAATGCAAGAAAATACATACTGTCTTCTGCCACTTCTGGGAAATATTTCCCTTTGTGGTAAAGAGACTCACCAAAGAGTACACCCCCTTTGTTCTTGGAAGCAGTTCACATATAAACAGGATGCTTGAAGCAGTGGTTCTTATATTGTTCCCATGAAAGCTGTGACTGAGGAAAAAGAAAGTCAAATTATGACCTTATGAAACTAGGCCTGATAAAAGTGTTGGGCTCCAGAATCAGCCTGCCACCCCCTCATCCAGAATTCTTATCATATAGTTGAAGCTTTTGTGATTTAAGCCACTAAGAGTCATATAGCTTATGACTTTAGGACAAAACTTGTTGGGAACATGACAGGGAACCCTTGAGTATTAAGCACATAGGGTTGTTCTTAATCCTGGGAAGGATATACAATCTATTTGGTTTTCTTTCTTTCCTTCTTTCTTTTTCTTTCTTTCTTTCTTTCTTTCTTTCTTCCTTCCTTCTTTCCTTCTTTTCCCCAAACCCCACCTCTTTCGTTGTTGTTTTCCAGGAAGCTGGGAATAAGAAGTGACTAATAGCCTGGAGATCTGTGTTATCTGTTGAGCCAGGCCATATCAAGTTCCCACAACCAGGACTGAAGATACATAATAGTCTAAATGATCATTATGTTATTTGTATAGCCAGAGGCTTCCTCAAGCTCTTAAAACTAGGACCAGAGTTGGCTATGCCCAAATGACCTCTATGCTCGCTATATGTCTAAGACCATGCCAGAGCCTTCCCTGGGATCTTAAGCTACTACAGGTATACTATCTCTAGAACCCATCTTTATCTTCTAGGAAGAAATGATATGTACCCCGGGTTGAGGTTCAGTGCAATTATGCTTCCTTGTACACTGGGGTTTGTCTCACACCAGGTGAAGTCTTGATCCAGGTTGATAATGTCAAACTCAACTGAGTTTTCATTCTTCCCTTTTTGAAGTTCACTTCCCTGCCTGGACACCTGCAGGGTCCCTCTCAAAAAACACTCTAATTTTCTCATTCTTTGTTTCCATTCTTGTGTGTGTGTCTGTGTATGTGTCTGTGTATGTGTCTCTGTGTTATTCAATCCAAATCCATTTGTTTTATTTTCTTTCTTTTGAAGCATTTTTTTATGAATGGGGAATTAATTTTTCCATGAGTATTTATTCAATAATTTGTATATTATATAATATTTTGAATATGATTTTTATCATATATCAAATTAACGCCTATACTAGAATCCAATTAAACCTCAAATTCCTCACTGATTAATTTTAATAATAGAGTATATAACTAGACCTGGAGATTGTACTACAGGTGCTGACAGATAGTAAGTGCACAATATCTATTATCTGTCTTCGGCTGCACATTTCATTATATCCTGGCTCTAGTTGTATGCTTTATGCTTTGAAAAATCATGCTTAGCTTCTTCCTTTAACTAGAAATTAAAAATTAAATGCCATCTTAATTTTCTTATTCTATATTTTAATATAATTTTAGAGATTCTTTCCATTCCCCTATCTTTTCTGTAAAACTCCTCCCATACCCCTACTCCCTCTCAAATTAATGACCTCATCTTCTTCAATTGTTTTACACACACACACACACACACACACACACACACACTCAGTCTTATTCATATGTATGCATGTTTGGGGCTGACCCCTAGGAATTGATAACCAATCAGGGCCTTGCCCTTAAAGAAAACTTGAGTCCCTCTCTCAGCAGACCTTGCTGCCTTTAGGTCTCCACGCAGGGTTGGGATCCTGTAAAGTGTCTCCTGCCTATGCTGGCGTGTTAACTGGTGTGGCTGTTCTGCAAGTCTTGTCTAATTTTCTCATTCTTTGTTTCCATTCGTGTGTGTGTGTGTGTGTGTGTGTGTGTGTGTGTATGTGTATGCTTCAAAAGAAAGTAAATAAAACAAATGGATTTGGATTGAATAACACAGAGACACATACACAGTTCTGCTGTTGGGATTTCTCAGGTGCAGCTTCTGAGAAATTTAGTACATTTTTAATTCTACACTTTCCTATTATCTACCTCTTGTTTGCTTCACGCCATTTGTAAAGTCTGGGATCTGAGACTTGTGTTAAGATAATTAAATATTGTTTTAGTTTAAATATCTTCCCATTTTGGAACAGTTTTGGCACTTTAGTCTACTTTGGGAATTCTAAACATTTATTGTAAGGTTTTCAGATTTGGGAATATAGAAGGACACTAATATGGGTTGTCCTTAGAAGTGAGAGCTTTATTAAAAGACTTAACAATGCCACAAATAAACAGCTGTGTGGAGGGGCCTCTGAGGGGAGCGTAGGCCCACAGGGGAAAGTGAGGGCCCCTCTCAGAGGTCTCAGAGAAAGAGCATCCCAAGCCATGGAGTTGGTGAATAGCCTGTGGTCAGTATCTGCCCCTCAGCTTGTCTTTATTCCCAGGCATCAAAGGAACTGGAAAGGCTTAGTCATAAAATTCACACCATACAGGATGTGGTACCTATAGACCTTGGTTGTGTTGGACCACAAAATGGCAAGTGGACCTCACTATGGGATGTTTGTCATTTCCCTGTAGCACTGAGAACTGCAAAATCAGTCACAAGGATGGAGAAGGAAAGGGCCTCCTGCGTGTGAGTGTTGCTGAGGTAGCCTCTAGTCCAGACCTAACATCACCTCTACTCATGCTTTAAAAAAAATCCATCAGGGGCCGGGCGTGGTGGTGCACGCCTGTAATCCCAGCACTTGGGAGGCAGAGGCAGGTGGATTTCTGAGTTCGAGGCCAGCCAGGTATACAGAGTGAGTTCCAGGACAGCCAGGACTACACAGAGAAACACTGTCTCAAAAAAACAAAAACAAAAACAAAAACAAAAACAAAAACAAAAAATAATCCATCAGGATTGTGCACGGTCCCAAAACCACCTCTTGCTTCTTCTCTTAGATGGTTTTGGTACCCTTTAAATAAACTTCTTTAAGAATACACAAGCATACATTGTTGATAAGTGGTCAGAGATGGTCTTGCAGAGATAGAAAATTCTCAGATCACAAAAGGAAAGGTAGGGCAGAGAGAAATGCTGAAGAGGCATGGGGTAGCAACAATGAGGCAGAGCTCTGGGAAGAGCTGCACTCAGGCACTGAGCTGGACTTGAAGAGTGCTGATCTAAGATTGCATTGCATGTGATCACTTTACAGTTTAAGACCGACTATAGCAGTAGTTAAGGCAATAGAGAAGGCACTAGAACCCATATAGTAGCAGGGGTGAAGTTTCTGAATATCATAGATAATATGCTCTGAGGGTAGACACAGCAAGCCCTCCTACCGAATTTGTTGTCAACCTGTGACAAGAAGGTACTGAGATCCGGGTTCTGAATGCCTGATAAGATGTGCCTGCCATCACTGAGATGAAGGCTCTGGTGGAGCAGACTTTGGTAAAGGGAAAAATATGGAGTTACATTTTAAAGTGGTGACTCTGATCCTTAGATATTTAAGTGGAGATGCTAAGTCTGCAGTTGGCATGTAAGCCTGGAGTTTGGGAAACAGAACTGGATCAGAAATCACTTTGGGAATTTTTGTGGGCTGAATACTTAGAAGAAGCTTAATCCCTCAGTGCAACAGGGTTAGGTAGAGAGGCAGAGTGGCTGCAGTTCAGGTCACAGAGGTGGAGCCTCATGAATGAATTGGAGTCAAATCAAGGGAATGAGTCATTCTGCCATGCCAGACAGCAGGATGCTCTGGTAAAGAGCAAAGATAGTGTGCCTCTCGACTGGTTCCTGCTCACCCACACGTACCTTTCCATCACTAGTAGAACAGCTTGAGATCCTCACCAGAACCATAACAGATGCAAGCATCATCATCATCATCGTGGATTTTCAGAACTGAGAACCGTAACTCTCTATGTTAATAAACTGCACAGTCCCCAGTACTCTGTTAGAGCAACAAGACAACAAAGTAAAACAGTTAACTAAAGAGTTATTCAAACTTGGAGCCTAGGTAGACTGTGGTAGGATTTTTAAATAGATTCTTATGTTGGATTTTAATTTTCTTTCTATATATGTTTAAGTAAGAATAATATTTTAGGATGTTTACAAGCCATTAGACTTATAAGAGCTGAGAACTTTTGTTGGTCTCAGCCACATTCACTGCCCAGAGTCCATAGCAGCCTCTCTGAGATCTATAGCTGGAGTGCAGCTCCTGTGTGTACCTCGTACATTACAGATGGCAAGATGCATGTGTCTCTCATCCCTCCTGCTGGATGCTCTGATGCTTCAAGTGGGTGAGAATCCACAATCCACCATGCATTGTCCCAGGGTCCTTCCTTCTGACCGCAGCCGGGGCACTGTCATCTACCATGGCCACACCCTCAATCATCTCTTAGTTCACATTCTGGCTTTAACAGAACCCCAAGGTGACAAAGAGTTAAGGTTTATTTTGGCTCACAGGTCTGGGTGGGAAGGAAGTCCACACTGTAAACAGAGTTTCTAGCATTGTCTCCTGCAGCTTAGCAGATGACAGAGAGTGGAGGGAAAGGTCAGAGAGTGTGTAAGAAGAAAGACATGAAACCTTGTGGGGCACCTGACCCATCCATGAACTCCCTGCTCCTTGACCCAAACACCTCCCATGGCTCCTCACTTCCCCAGCTCTGCAGCCCTGAGGGATTAAGATCCCAGCATGAACTAGAGAAATGCAGTCATTTGTGTATTAATCAGTTTTCCTTGGTTTTAGGGGGTTATTTGGAGGGTTTTGCTTTTTTTTTTTTTTAAGAAACTACAAAAGGGAAACCTATACAACAGGTTCTTTCCCAGACTCAGAGGCTGGGGTGAGATATGAAATGCTGCCTTACCTCTGCTTCAGGGACAGTGTGAGTCATAAGGGAGCAGGAATGTATTGGGAGGGAAAGCCTGACCGTGGGAGCATGGTCTCCATCTACCACAGTCCGTGCTTGGGATTGGGTTATTCATCAGGTTCAACTTCAGTCTGACCATGGGAGCATGGTCTCCATCTACCACAGTCCGTGCTTGGGATTGGGTTATTCATCAGGTTCAACTTCAGTCTGACCATGGGAGCATGGTCTCCATCTACCACAGTCCATGCTTGGGATTGGGTTATCCATCAGGCTCAACTTCAGTCCGACTGTCTTCAGAAATATCCACAATGACCTGCGAGTCAGAACTGCTGCAAACTACAAAGTAGCAGGAAGCTGCCGAGCACACTGCTCATTCCTGAGCTCTTACAACCAGGGCTGTGGAGCTAAAAAATCAACTGAGAATCCAGTCCTGCTCAGTTTTTCTCCCAGATCCCTGAATATTTTATCAACCAGTTACACAGGTTCAGACTTTAGCTTAGCAAAAGGCAAGTCCACATACATCTTCCAAAAAGTACAGGTCTGGTAGCCAGAAAGGAGAGAGCTTTTCTAGCTCCTAAACACACACGCAGATGCACACACACATGCACACTACATCCATACATACAGAGAGACATACACAGACACATACACAAAGACATACATACAAATACACAGACAGACACACACACACACACAACTACATCCAAACACACAGAGAAACATACACAGACACAAACACAAAGACATACACACAGACACAAAGACAGGCAGTTAGGCAGACAGACAGACAGACAGACACACACACACACACACACACACACACACGCACACACGCACGCGCACACACACACACACGCACACACACACTGCAAGCAATCTAAAATTAGAATGTAGAATGTGCAGCTGGCTGTAGAGATTTGGTTCATGCCCTGATTCCCCTCTTCTCTTTGCTCCTCCCAATGAGTCATTTATTCAAATCTTATTCAAATTTAAGGTATCCATGGCCCCCTCCTTTACTGACTTTGAACTAGGAAGAAGAACAAGTCTCCTGATGACCTTCTCAGTCTTTGGACACTAGAGGGAACAGAGGAACGGAGTCTCATACTCGATGGCTCTGTGTGCTGTGTGTATACTGCATTCATCTCTGCAGGAAGCAAACTACACTCAGCAAAGTCAATGAACTCAATTGAGTTCACACTCAAGTTAGACTTGCTGAAGGTGTTCAGGAACTGCACGATGCAGCTGGCATTGCTGCTTAGTGCAGAAGTCTACGTTCCTGGAGGCTGTTCTTGAAGGGCCAGTAAAACAAACCAAGATCATGGCAGCACAGAAGATCAGGGGCAAAACTCAGTGCTCAGGGGCAATTTCTCCTTCCTTGAAGTAGCCAGAGTTTTTCCCTCTTCCCCTTACTTGTATTGCAATATTGGGCCATTTTGGGACATTGAAGGCAATTATGATAGTGTACCTTGCACTGAGATGCTCTGTAATGCTTGCTGACTTGAGAAAACAGAGTCGCAGTGTTTCAGATGAACACATGTAGGCACATACATGTGATTGGTCTTCTTCATGATGCTTGAGACCCAGGAACAAGAGCAGATTTGAACATGGCTTGGTAGAGATATAAGGAGACTCCAGCTCTGGGCTGTTCTGTGACCCTTCCTGAAACTGCTGAGTAGGAAAGGGCGGCGGCAGCCGGGGGGGGGGGGTGTAACTGGGGAAGGGTAGGAAGTGGGTGGGGGAGGACATAGAAAGGAAGAAGATGATGTCAGAGGACAGGGACAAAGCCAAGGAGCAGATGATAAATGGGGAAAAAAAAGACTTCACAGGAAGAAAGCCAAGGGAGATACTAAGATTAAAACAAAGACAAACAGTTCAGAGGTAAAAACATGTGAGGTCTTCAGAGTTCCAAGTGTCAGTGAAATCTGCTATAGACAAAGTTCCCACGGGGTCTACTGTGAGCACCACACACAAGCTAACACGAAGAGAGCCCTCTAAGAGCTCAACATTGGGGCCCAAGAGAACCATCCAGAAGCAGGAATAGAGAAGAGGTCTGTGGGACAGGGGAGACCAAATCCCTCCACAGCCCAAGTACCACAGAAAGGGGGTTCCCATAGACGGCAGAAGAAGACAGCTGAGTGCAGCTGTAGTTAGCTCGGGTGTTAAAAACCTGGTAAAATCATTCAGTATCATGTTGAACAAGCTATTAAAAATTCCTTAAGCCTCAGCATGCTAAATGTTTCTTTAAAGTAGTTAGGATAATGCAAGCTGGAGTTTTTCTCTTAGACCTCATGGTGGAGTTCAAGGGAAGAACTCTAAAAACTTGTTTTTTTTAAAAAAAAAAAATACTTGTTTAAGTGGCAAGACAGAACTGGGAAAAAATAACAGCTCTAGAAAAGGGCATGCTGATAACCCACCCTCCCCCCCCAACTTTCAGAGACTGGAATGGCGGGCTCCAGGAGAGGCTAGGGAACAGGCCAGTACTGAGCATCTGCTTCCGGAATTCTAGAAGTCATTCTAGCAAATTGTTGGCCCTATGGAGGGGATCCCAGAACCCTGATTTAGCCTGTTTGGTACCAAAACTAAAATGTGAGATTTTCGAAGAATGTTTAAAGCAAGA
The DNA here is from genome assembly GCA_964023405.1 of Apodemus agrarius. Lineage (NCBI taxonomy): Eukaryota > Metazoa > Chordata > Mammalia > Rodentia > Muridae > Apodemus > Apodemus agrarius. The sequence continues at coordinate 48,087,431 of OZ030015.1, read as the reverse complement.
GCCATCTTCTGAGCCCCATTCCTGATTCTGAAGATTGTGGAGTTAATGACCTGCATCAGGATTAAGAAGCTCTGGAGGGCATTCTGGTGGAGTCTAGAGGGCCAGGGGATTTAGAAGAAATCTAACTCACAGGGGAAAGAGAGGATATGAACAGATTAGGGAAGAAAAATAGTTTGAGGGGGAGAATACATGGTCAGAGTGTCTGTAGTGGTACAAACCTCTGTATCCTTTGGAAGACGATCCAAAGAGCTTTCCAGACACATGAGTCTCGAGGCAGATGAAGGGAAAGTCTGTGTCTGCAGTCACTGATCCCTAAGTTCCTTCTAGTTAAAGCAGATAACAACATGGAGCCGGAGAGATGGATCAGCAGTTAAGAGCACTTGTTCTTCTGGATTTTAGTTCCCAGTAACCAGAGGTCCCCAACTTCCTGCAGCTCCAGAGGGATCTGAAGCATCTAACCAGCATGACACCCACATTCACATGCTTGCACAGATTGAAACCCCCTCACCTACACAATCCCCACCCCCAAACACACTGCAAATAAGATAAGTCTTAAAGCCAGCAGCGCTCCTGAGACTTCCCATTTCAGGAGGCAGCATCTGGCCTCCCAGTCAGAGACTCTGACTGTGTTTCTTCACCATCTTCTGTCAGCTGTTCCCTGTTCTTGCAGTTCCTTCATGGAGTAGATACTTACAATGTTTGTCACATGGGAGCCTGTAGTAGCTTGCAGAGATACCAGGGATACACAGGCCACACTGCACAAACTATCCTTAGGGGTAGAGAGCTAGAAGGCTTTACCGTCAATTTACTAAATGCCAGGACCTATCTATGGATTTCACAACCCTACAAGAGTGTCCACTGCACAGATAAGAATATCTATCTACTCCTCTATTTTCTTTCAGTCCAATAAAATCTGACTTTGAGTACTGTTAAGTAAACCGGTGAACAACTTACTCACCTCAGGATCCCTCATCTGGCTGAGAGTTCAAGAAATTCAAAAATATTTGTGAAATGCTTCCTCACTCCCTACCATGACAGAAAGGGCTTCCAGACTCCAGGTCATCGTTGCCCTGCTGAGATCCTGACTGGCGGAGTCCACAGTTCTATTAGTTTTGGATGTGTCTACTTCCACACTGCCTGTGGGGTAAGCACAGGGTCATGTGGATGTGCAGAAGGCTTCCGAACCTGAGGCTTAGCCTCTGTAGGCCTCCTGAAGATTCACCATCGCCCGATACTGTGGGCACAATAAGACAGAAACAACAAAGGAATAAGATGTGGTGCACATTATAATTTGGTGGCACAAGCTGGCAATCCCATCCTGAGATGATACCCAACGATGTCCCAGTTCTGGGCAGGGGAGGATGGACACCGGTTCTCCTCTGGTATCAAGAAAAGAACACTAGGTAGAAATATGAGCAGAAAGTAAAAGTCTATTACCAAACAGGAATGTGTAGGACAGAAAGCACCCTGGAGTTGATGCTCTGGGTCTTGAACCCACCACCTGTGAGATATTAAACCTGCTACATAAGGTGAGACATTAGCAACAACACTTTTGCGCTAAGGCATTTTATAATGGATTCCAAATGAGAACCCTTGTCTTCTGCATGGGACGGTCTCTCCTGTTAATGCCTCAGATTTAATTGTTGGTGGAAGAAATGTTGTCAGAATATGGTTCCCATTCGACAGTCATCAGAAAACACATGGGAAGGATCTACAGACTTCCTGGACACACACGTGCACACACAGAGAGACACACACGCGCGCACACACATGAAGAACTTTCCTAAGTAATTTGATGATGACATTTGGAATTCATCTCTTACATAGTAAGCCCTCTGAAAAGTCCCTGTCTATAAAGAGAGGCTTTAAATATTAGACTTTATTATTGACAAAGGTCAAAGACACCCTCTTGTGGTAAGATGCTGCATTTGATCTCCAGACAAATGTTTAATGCCTCCAGGGGATGCTAGTTTGAAAAATAAATACTGGAAGAGAAACAATAACTTTATTTTGAAGTTTGTTTGTTTTTTAAAAAATACTGGATCTATTTGCCTTATGGCCTCCATAATCTTCAATTTGGGCATGAAAAAAAAAACTGAGAGAGAAGCCTTGAGTCACTTGTTCAAGGGAACCCAACAGTAATAGACAATGAGGTGGCATGAAGACTATCCTATCTTCCTATCAGCATACAGAACTCTCAGGAACTACCCAGCTGATTTGGAGAATCCATATAGGCTAAAAACTATAGAGAAAGAAGCTGATCCTATCATGTAACTTAGGAATGTGACTGTTCTACAGACACAGTGAATCTATCATCATGTCAGTATCCGAATCACACCTTATGCAGAGAACCGTCTCAAGTGCCATAACCAACAGCTAATAATTACATATCCACACATGTGTGACTTAAAGAGGAGTGGCCTTCAGTGGTCTCATCATAAGGGTGAGCGGGTCCTTGTGCTCAGGGAGTCCAGACTCTGAATGTCCAACATTCTCAAAAGCATTGCGTGCATCTTAAAATTAGCTATCTGGCTGGGGTCAGGGTTCATGGGACTCATGTGCACTTGAACTGGCGCACATTAACTTCCTGAGAACTTTGTTCTGGATGAGGACTGCTAGCAGAAACATTAAGGAAGGACACTGGTTCTTCGGAATGTAAAAAGACACAGAAACACTGGAAACAATGACCCGGTGCCAATGTAAACGGATGCAGCAACCCTTTGCTCCTTGCTGAGGTAAGCATTGGTGTGTTTGGGCATGTTTGTTCCACAAAGCTCATGTGATGGAAGCTCGGTTCCATTGTGGCACTGTTAAAAGGGAATGGGACCTATAAGAGATACAGCTAATGGGACATCCTTAGGCCATGGAGGCTGCTCTCAGAAGAGGTTTCTGTATTTCTCATGGGTCCCCAGAGTTCATCCTCAAGAGAGAAAACTGTGACAAACACCTGGGCCTGATCCTGGGTGAAGTGGAATTTTCTGGGTTTGTTGGGGGTTTAGTTGTGTCATGTGATGTTATTCTGGAAACTGTCTTATAAGAGGGTGTTTTGCTGAGAACCGACATACGGTGTTTTTCTGGAAGCTGTCTGGTGAAAGGGTATTCAATGTTTCCTGGAGCAGTGGCTTGAAAGCACATGTGATGTTTGGAAAGAGTATAAGTAAACCAAACAGACGGTGTTCTGGCATTGGTTCACCTTGCTGGTCTTCACTGATGACACTCTGGCATTGGTTCCCCTTGCTTTCTTCTCTGATCTTTGCTTGTCGTGAATTCATAGAGAGATACACACCAGAGAACTTCTGGAGGTGTTCTGGCTGCTTCTTGTTCCTTCAGCATCACTGGAGCCTTAAGGTTTCTTCCAGATTGAGCAGCAGCTGCTGATTTGTGTTTGGTGTTTGTTAGTGAACTAGACTCCTGACAATGAAGACTGAGATCGCCCCAAAGAACTACTTCTAATCAGGTCCACACTCCTGTTCCCTATTATCCTCTCTTTCCCCCTTCCTTGGGTGGGTGGTGGGCAAGAAGGGAGGTTAAAACATTTAAGAACCATCATTAAAGTGGGTTTTGAAGAATATGAGCCTACACCTGGGAGTCACTACCAGGCTTCCCTAACTTTGTGGTCCCACTCCCTTGTTCCATGAGGCCTTGACCAGAGGCAAACTGAGATCAGCATCATGTGCTCCATCTCCAGATCTGAGAGCAAAGCAAGCCTCTTTTCTTCACAAAGTCCCCCAACATCAGGCTCTTCAAAGTTTTGTTGGTTGATTTTTCACTTGGTTTGAAATAGTGTATTTTTATGTAAACCTGGTTGGCAAGACTAGCCCTAAATTCATAGAGATTTACCTGACTCTGCCTTCCAGGTGCTGGGATTAAAGCAATAAGCTACCACTCCAGGTAGGTGCTTTGTTACAGTAATGGAAGTGTGCCCATAGCACCTGCTGCTGCTCTTTCTGTATGATGTGAATCCCATGAAATACAGTATCTGCCCTTCATTCTGGAACAAGACAGGTCTAGAGCCCTAAGAACAAAATAATACCAATGGCAAGTCACTGAAATGTGCACACAGCCCAGTAAGTCACGGACCAAGAAAACACAAATCACCAACAAGCACATAAAAAAATGTCAACATAGCTCCTAGCCAAGAAAACAAAACTGGGAGCTGGAAAGATGGCTCAGCAGTTAAGAGCACTGGCTGCTCTTCCAGAGGACCAAGGATTCATTCCCAGCACCCACGTGGCAGCTCACAACCATCTCTAACTCCATTCTCAGGAATCCAACACCCTCTTCTGGTCTCCATGAGAACCAAGCATACACATGGTACACATACGTACATGCAGGGAAAATAGTCACACAAAGTAAATAATAAATAACTTTTAATTTAGAAAAAGAAGATACAAATAATAAAACATTTAGAATACATTCAGAAAACTGGCATTAATTAAATAAGCCACAATATCAAATATTGGGAAATTGGTATAAAGGACTCTCTCATACAGCATGGATTAGGCTATAGAGATACTACAAACACCTGTGCAAAATATTGCAGTAAACACACTAGAAGTCATAATACACTCGCTCCCACTCCCTCACACCAAGAGATCTAAGCAATAAAACTGGAAAGTGCCAGTGAAACTCTGGGTCAACTTAATTCAAGGACTGCTTATAACAAGTATGGTTCAGTTAGACTGGGAATATTATTAAGGCAAGAAAACCATGACTCACATGACTTCCAAAACATAGTTTTTCAAACTTTGTAATTAAATAGAAAAAGACACTAAAAAAGCCAAAAAAGTAAATATGTAACATTAAGAGGAAAGAAATGAGTTATTTCATATAGGAAAAATGATGTTTGCAAATGGTAAATATATTCATAACTCATATATACTCAAAAGACTGCTTGGGTATTTTTTAAATTGTAAAATGTAAGATTTACTCTTTGGAATGTGAGTGACTCACTCTTTTGCAAAAACTGTGTATTTGTAGGTCAACTTGGGGGCATTTTGATATCTTTGCACTATTAAGTCTTGCTGTGGGGGATAACAGCTAAGACTTACACCATCAATTTGAAGTCTTAGGTGGTGTCTCTCAGTTAAGCTCTAAGGATTTTCTTCCCATGCTTTTATTTGTTTTATTTTACTAGTGTGCTTTATTGATTTCACTAGATTTTTTTTTTAACTTTCAGCTGACTATTGGGGTATACTGAAAGGGACTGGATTTTTATGGACTTTTGTGGGACTTCTGGAGAACACCTGACATCTTGGTGTGATGTGAACACTGGTGCACCACCTCCAGTCCTGCCCATAACAGGGTTTTTATCTCTATGAGTTGTCCTATGTCCTGTGCAGAGAGCATCCTGTTTCTGATTAGCAATTTTTGAGGGAATTTTCAAAAACACTATAATATATAGGAATTCCCTAGAATCCAAGGCTACATCACTCCTCGGTGTCTGGAAAGAGATGAAGCTTTGGCTCTTCCACGGTGGAGGGTTCCTTTATCATGCTTACTTGACGGCAATATTTTTCCTATGGTGTTTATGGATTGGTGTTTTGTGTGTAGTTCTGTTTTTATGCACTACCTCTCTCAGGCTTTCCTAAAGCCATAGGACACATTGCAAAATTGCCCGGGATTTTCTATGCTTTGTCAACGATCTGACAACTCCTCCAGACAGACCTTGTGTTATCATTTGTGTAGATATTGGAGACAATCCCCATGCTCTAACGATGTGGCTCTCAACCTTCCTAACTCTGCCAACCTCTAATACAATTCCTCCCATTGTGGCGACCCCCAACCGTAAAATTACTTCTGCTGCTACTTTGTAACTAATTTTGCTACTGTTATGAATCATAATATGAATATCTTTTTTCCAAAGGTTTTAAGGACCCCCCTGTAAAAGGGTCGTTGGATTCCCCCAGGGCGGTCCTGACCTACATGTTGTGAACCTGCTTGCTGCACTGACCTAAGGTTCCCTGCAGAGCTAGCGCTTCCCCGCTCTCATTACCTTACTGGGTAGAAACTTCTGAGAGTCCACAATTACTAAAGATGCTTTATGCTGCCCTGCAGTCAGTCCTTCCTCCATGCTGATCAAACGGTGTGGGCCACTCACGCACAAGCGAAATCACCGGCTTCTGGAAGAGGCTTTGAGGGTGGGATTTCCTCACCCGGTGACCTCGCCCAACAGGGATGCCCTCAGGTCTGTTGCCTTGGAGCAATATTTAAATGTCCTACCCGGTGACTTCCCCACCCGCTCGCCTCCTCCTGCCCTCACTTAAACACAAAGTCGTGAAGAGCTTTGTTACCGAGGCATCCCTGGAACCTGGCAGGCTGTCATTGGTCAGAAGAAGGAGTGAATGAATCCGGGAGGAATACATGAAGGAAGGCACACACTTCCGGAGCTGGGTAAGACTGCCCGTCGCCAGCACTCCCTGAGCACGCTGATATTGTTTTGCTATTGTTATTTTCCTACTCCAGGGCCATTCAAGGACTTGAACTACAGGCCTATGCCATGACGTATACCACGATGAAGAACTGAATTGAACCTACTCTCAGGAGTAGGTTATCACGGATGAGAATCTACTGGCAAGCTAGGTCCTCCCCGGAGGCCTAACTTTCTGAAGGTCTAGTATGATTTGACTTTAGAAGGAAAAGAAAGTTTGTTTCTTTTTTAATTTAAAAATTAACGTTTATTTATTCTCAATTCTGAATTTTCTTTTTCCTTCCTAGCAGGCCAGTCGCATACCTCACATGTAAACTGCATAAAGAAGCCCTTGGTTAGTCAGCTGTGGTGGCATTTTCTAGCTGGCTGGTCACTAGCACTGTGGTCTCCTTAATTACCCAGAATGCCCAGGTGACCATGGCCTGCCGGACAAGTAGATTCCAGCCTCTTTTCTTTTGTTTCAATGGAGCTGCCTGCAGCTGGCTGCTTTTCTGGAACCCTCTCATCTCTTAACATCACTTTATAGCTTGTCTCTTTCATGTTATAGGCAGAGATAGGCTTGTTCAGGTATCTAGGAGCTTGCACATTTAAACAAAAACAAACAAAAATCAGATGGACCGTGAGCTGTACAAAGCAGACACATTTCATTTCCTAGAAAAGAAAGCCATTTCCACTCAGCCAGCCACAGCGAGCCTGCCCTCCGCATTGCATGGCCGTATCCGCCGCCCAGTGGACAGACAGGGTACTGCAGTCTCAGGATGAAACTCTTGTAAAGGAGTTCCAACCTGCTTCAAGATCACTTGGCGCCTGGATTCTGTTTCTTACCTGTGAAGCGCACCACTGTCCTGGAGAGGTACTGACCAAGTAAGGAAGAAGCTCGCAGAGCAAGAGAATAGGGGATTTCTATAAAAATCACCACTGTTCTGATTTTTCCTTAAAAATGTGGAGGGGGGAGGATCTTTTAAAATGGACAATATGAACTGTCTTAAGAAAAAATTATTTATATTTATATCTATTTATGTATATATTTATAATATGTTAATATTTGTATAATGTTTGTGCAAAATAAAAACTGGAGCCCTAACTTGTCCCCAGGTTCCATGCTCAGGACTCTCTTTCTGACTCTCTGATGCCCACATATGTCACCATTCCCTGGATTCTCACAGCACAGTCTACACTCCCAAGGCTCAGCTGGATTAACAAACAAAAACCTTTTCCGTCTGAGGTGGGGCCTCGTTTTGTAACCCAGATGGACTTGAACTCACTGTGTAGTTTGGATGAGCTCACATTACGTAGTTGTGGAGCTCACGAGCTAATTTGGAATTCATGGCTCCCTTGCCTCAAGCTCCTAAGTAGAATCACCCTTTAAAGACTGCTGATGGGGCTGGAGAGATGGCTCAGCAGTTAAGCGCACTAACTGCTCTTCTGAAGGTCCTGAGTTCAAATCCCAGCAACCACATGGTGGCTCACAACCATCTGTAATGAGATCTGATGCCCTCTCCTGGGGTGTTTGAAGACAGCTAGAGTGTACATAGATATAATAATAAATAAATCTTTTTTAAAAAAAGACTGCTGCGACTTAGAGTCTCTGAGTCACAGCAGTTCCCACTACCCACAGTGGTATACAGTGGCTGAGGCATCTTCTCAAAGCAAACTGTACCTTACATGGCTACTTTTACCCCCTTTAGAAGTGCTGGGCTAGTGGCTATGGAATGCAAGTGCTAGGCTAATGGCTGTGGGATGGAAGTGCTGGGCTAATGGCTGTGGAATGGAAGTGCTGGACTAATGGCTGTGGGATGGAGGAGATCTAGGCAGAACATCTCTGAATGGAGCAGCACAGGACCTATCTGACCAACACACACACATTACTAACACGAGTTGGAATGGGCTTTGTTCAGTGAGCTATTATAAGAGCTGACCAGTCAGGTGACTTCTTCCAAAAGTACTAGAAATGGCTGGAAAATAAGACCAAATGCCAGTTTAAATATCAAGTCTACCATCACCACCACACCACCACCATCAGCAGCACCGGCATCAGCATCACCCATCCTCAATGTATTAGCTGCTCATATCTCCTGGTCATTTGCCATATCACTGATCTGATGAAAAGAGAGGTATTTTCTCTTTTGTGTATCTCTCTTATATATTCTCAGCGGTCTCAAGTGAGCTGCTTCTCTGTTCTACTGCACCGTGCCCTGCTTTAGCTACGAGCGATACCAGGAAGGAGCTTGGCACGCATCTTGTGCAGCTATACTGTAGGAGATGTGTCCAGCCTGTAGGAATTAGAAGACAGGTTGCTAAATAACCAATAAGCTCTTAGCTACAGTCTTTCTTCTCTGCATACGCATGCATGTGCACACACTTCGGTGTTCTGCGTGACAGGAGATGGTCAATGAAAGAGAGTCATTGCAGGATGAATTTAGGCTTCGAAGCAGCCAGGGATCAACCTCTCAAGGCTCTGAGAACTCTGAACCTGCTTGCAGAGCCTCTTAATTGTTACACAAAACGCGTGTTTAGCAAGCCAATTTCCGCATATCAGAACCTCTTATCTGATCTAGGAGCCCTCTGGAAGGGCCATTACCTAAGCAGTTCTCAGCCAGAAGAGACTTCTCAGTTTGCCAGGCATGTCTCAGGACTAAGTCGTGCAAAGGCTTTATGAATCCTTCAGAAGAAGCAACCTATAAAACCTCAGATAACAATCACTGACTATTTACAAAAGGCTATTTCAAAGCCTAGGTGCCTTCACCCCAGAATCTATGCCAGATACAATGGCTCTGGCAAAATCCACTACACACACACACACACACACACACACACACACACACACGAGAGAGACAGAGACAGAGACAGAGAGACAGACAGAGAGGTTTACATGCATCTAAATATCCTCATAGACACATACCAACAGACTTGCACACATGTATACCAACCTTGTATTCACTCCATCAACAAATATCAATTGGGTCTATTATGAGCCAGTTTCTTGGCTTGATATCTGGGGCATGGTAGGACAGCACATAAATGCACATGTACACACACACACACACACACACACACACACACAAAGAGACACAGACACACACAGACACTCATACCCCACATGTTCTAAGATAAGTTCTAAGACTCTCTCTCTGTTTCTCTGTCTCTGTCTCTCTTTCACACACACTAACACACACACACACACACACACACACACACACACACACCACACAGAGAAGTACTGAGAATATCAAGAGTACTGAACTCCACATCCAGGAATCTTGGCAGCCTCAGCACAGATCTGTCTTTCTTTCTTACCAGGTTGTAAACTTTCATCTTTTCCATTACAGTTTCTCTCATTGGCAAGTCTAGATTGAAGGATCACCACACATGAGTTGTCAATCATCGTTAAATGAAAGAAAGGCGGCCTGAACACAGAGAGAGGGACAGTTCTTCTGATGCCCGAGACAAGAGTCTGACGGGAGGCCAGTAGCCCCATCATGGCAGCACTGTCAAGTGGGGGTGCTTTCTTCAGTGCCAGGATACAGGGCACTACAAATCTTCTTCACACTATTCAGAACGGCTCCTAACTTAAAACACATTAACTTCCCATTCAATATCACACTCGGTGACAGAGAAACTGCAGAAATTAAAACCACAGATGGCAACAGGAGTTGCTATGAACAAGGTAGAGACCCAACCCTCGCAGACCACACAGTCCAGACAGGCCAGCGGCTCTCCACCTTCCTAAAACTGAGACTTTCGAATATAGTTCTTCATATTATGGTGGCCCTCAACCATAAAATTATTTAGTTGCTACTCCATAGCTGTAATTTTGCTACTGTCATGGATCATGATGGAAATATCTGATATGTAAGATATCTGTGACTCAGTCCCCCAAAGGGATCATGATCTATAGGGTGAGAACCTTGGATAGCGAAGCACCCAGAGTATAAACAATGGCAGCTTTATGACTGAGGATTGAGCAGAATGGAGAGAAGACTCAGGGAACCTGAAAGGCCAGGCAGGAGGACAGGTCTCCCCGTCTCATCCCTCAGCATTCCTTACCCTAGCCAGCCCACACTCTACACCCCAGGCAAGCTATGAATTCTGATAGTTGGACAGTCTTCACAGTTGTGGGTGACCCTCGGGGAATCAGGAGGGTTGGTGGACAGGCAAGGCCGACTCGGGAGGCAGGAGAGAACAAGAATTGCGGAAGGAAGAGGACAGTAGGAAGCACACTGTGCTTAGCTGTGTGGATTGACGAGAGTTTGACCTTAAGGAGAGAAGCTGAGCAAGACGTAGGAGAGGGTCAGAAAACAATACAACGTGAACATCAGTCTTTGGAAAGTCGGAAGGAAACTGGATCCAGGGTCCACAGTTTCACCTCTTTCCTCAAAAAAACAACAACAAAAAAACAAAAACAAAAAAACAATAAAAAACAAAAACAAAAAACAAACAAACAAACAAACCCATCCCGATCAGCAACCAATAGCCTGTGTCTCACAGGAATGGGGAAGTCAGTGCTCATCTGTTGCATTTGGCGGGCCCTTCACCTTAGATACTTAGATACATGAAGAGCAAGCGAGCTGAGCTATAAGCATGGCCGATAGCAAGGAGTGATTTGGGAGGCAGCCTGTATGAAAGCCCTCGGCTTTCTCCCATCAAGCCTGAGGCCCCATGACATAGCTCAGACATAGGCACGGTTTTCAAGTCTTTGAAGAGATGTTGGCCCCGTGTGAGATCCCTGCCAACAAGCTAGTGCTCAACATGGTTGCTATGCAATACGGGGAGTGCAATGGGCCTGGGGTGTTGGGTCCAGGGAAGGCCATGAGGATAAGAGGAGGCAGCCTGGCCTGACAGGAACAGAGGGGTGCTGTGCTAGAAAAAAGAAGCTCCGAGGTCAAGGTTTCTAGAACAAAGGCTTTAAAATATTAACCACCAGCGGAACTAACTCCGTCAGCAACAGCTAGGGCTCCGTGGGAGATGAGCCTCAACTCCCAGTCCACAAAAACCGAAAGCAAGAACTCCAGGGGCGGGAACAGCAATGTAGCATCTGAAGATCATACTTAAACGGAACACCCATCCCCAGCAAAATATTATTACAGGAGGATTAGAAAATCACCCAGTTCCCAGATAAAGCAAGCTGTGTAAGGCATGTCTACCATTCCACAGAGCACCTTTTCAAGACTGAATCGAGGACAAGAGAGCTTTGAGTAAAGTAGAGGGGGAAGGGTACACAGGGGGGACTTCGGGTGCGCACATTAGAGAGAGCAAGAACTTGGCACCTTGAGTCTTTGCCTGTGGTGCTGGCTTGTCTCATGTCAACCTGACACAAGTGTCAGTCACCTGAAGGTGGAAACCTCAGTTGAAAAGATGCCACCCTAAGATCTAGCTTTAGGACATTCTCTCAGTTAGTGATTGACTGGGGAGGGCCCAGAGCATTGCGAGTGGCTCCATCCCTGGGCTGGTGGTCCCTGGCTCTATAAGAAAGCAGGTTGAGAAAAGGCAAGGGAAGCAAGCCCGTAGGCAGCGCCCCTCGAAGGCCTCTGCATCGGCTCCTGCCTCCAGGTTCCTGCCCTGTGTGAGTTCCTGTCCTGACTTCCTTTGATAATGAACAGCAATGGGGAAGTGCAAGCTGAACAAACCCTTTCATCTCCAACTTGCTTTTTGGTCATGGTGTAGCCCTAAGACAGCTGTTGAGGCGTTTGTGGAGATGGACATGGAAACTGCATTCTGCCCTGTAACTTAAAGTTTTTCGAAGACCTACTTTCAATAAGGGTTCTTCAGTCTAGCCCACTACCCATCAGAGGTAGTGGAAAAGAAAGGTTATTAGGATACAGGGTGGGAGAAGTAGACCTGTTTAGAAATTATTCTTTGGAGCAAATGCAATCTTCATTTTTCAGGACATCAGCAGTTCAGTTCACAGGTCAGCAGTGGCAGCTCGATCGATCGACTTGCAAACACTTCCCAAATACACCAGCAGTCCAGTTCAGTAGTGTTGGGATAGCAAACAGGAATTAGCAGTGGTGGCAGGACCTAGCAGAGACAGCCAGGCCTGAGGAGAATTGGCACAAGTCAGTGGGAGCAACCAGGACCGACAGGGATACCAGGAGAAGTTCTCTGCTGTGCCTCTCACAGAAGTAAAGACCAGCCAATATGAGACACCAATGATGCATTGCAATGCTAGCAAGGCGAGGCCTTCTCTAGCTCTACTCCCTCCAAACATCACATGGCCTCCACAGGCCTTGCCTCACCACCGAGTCTGTACCAGCTAATGTCACTCTGCCAAACTGTCCAAGTCCTCGGAAGCAGTAAGAAACCACCAGAGTACTACCAGAGGTGTGTGTGTGTGTGTGTGTGTGTGTGTGTGTGTGTGTGTGTTTCTATGGAATCACAACAAATGGAGCTCAGCAATGCAATGCGAGTCGACCCATTACATGCGTGTCTTTAGCAAGGAATCCATCATCGTACGTCCTCTCACATACTTGCTTTAACAACACATCCCTCCACCTGTGTCTGCCTCACAAAACACTCCTTCACGTGTCTGCCCCAGCAAACCACCATCCCACACAACTGACTTTCCAAAGAAACCAGAAATTTCCACTTCGCTGCCCAGGATGACCGACTTGAGCCTCAGACAGGAAGACCGCGCGTCCCCACCCTCAATCCACTTTTTAAAGCTGTCCCATGCGGTCCCAAGTTCAGGATGGGTGTCTGAGATAGAGTAAGAAAGGCCTGCTAGTTCATTATATTCTCTGGCATCAGTTTCCCCTTTAGCCTGTGGCTGCTTCAGGCCCCTAAGCTGCTCTTTGGTTCATTTTTAACTGAGTAAAACAGTTCCTGAGCACTCAGCAAGACCCTCCTGCTGCTCCGGCTCCGCTGAGGCCTTACCTCCAGCGAGCTGTGCGACCGCTCTAAGCCTCGGGTTTCTTCCTTAAGACCAAGAGCTCCGTGTGGAGCACAAAGGGTGAGTGAGACCTTTACAGTTTGCAGGTTGGGTCTGTGACTGCTGCCTTGAGAAATGACGGGCTTTCTTAGACCAACCCTCCTTTACATTCCTCTGTAGCTCACAGCTGTTTCCTGCAGGCTCAGCAGCTGTCCTAGTGAGTCCCCTAAGGGCCTGTCCTTTATCAGCTTTCTGGATCCCTAACTGATATTCCTCACAGGTATTCCTGTTAGAAAGGACTAAGGTTTGTAAACTAACCAGAACACAAAAAGAGCAAGCCAGAGAGCCTCAGGGAATGGCTTATTGAAGATCAGCCTCTCTCCAGCCCCTTCCCAAGTCTCCTGGTTCCTCTACTCCTTCCCTTCCATTGGCTGCTTCAACAGCTAAACCACTTCCTTTCTAGGCTCTATACACACAACAGCACTTCAAACAGAGATTTTTCTGCTATCCCAAGAGTGGACTTCCTCATCTTCTGATAAATGAATGGTTCTATTGCATATGCTTATAGGCAATATGTTCTGACAGAGAGCTCCCTACTTTGTGGTGAATGAAATCAATAATGTATCATATAATATAATCATATAATAACTACAACATATTAGCTATTAATGTTATATAATTTTATTTATTGTGCGATTAAATAATTATAATTATATAATACATACAGTTAATAATTAACTGAATTAACTCTCCCACAGAGTGAGTGTTGGAGAAAAGGTGTGTTTTTTTCCACTTCTGGTTTCTATAGTCAAGTTTTTAATTATAGAAATTGATAAATGCAATACCGAATGATCACATTAAAATGGCCCATCTCACAGAAAGACAAAAATACAGTGGCATATATGTTTTCCCATTCAGATCAATACTTTTAAATGCTGTAAATGCACTCATTAGGGGCACAGTCTCATGCAGATTTTGTGGAGTATAAATAACTTCTTGGCAGGAACTATGGTTAATCTTAGATTAAAATGTGTTTAATCCAGAATTCTACTTATGTTGCTAATGGACACATATTTTTTTAAAAAAACTACCAAATTTAAAAATACACACTAGTCTTCTTGCAAAGAGTAATTGGCTAAATTTATTTCTCCTCTGTAGTTTATGTTAATGGAGGTAATGAGTTCCATCAAACTGAACTGAATTACAGGAATGTTTTAGGCTAGATAATGTGCAACCTTGGATACATTGATTACAAAATTAGCTTCTGTTCACTTCAAACTTATTCTTGGTACCTCATAGATTTTTTCCGTGAGGAAGACATTTTGATATTTTTAAAAATAGCTATGTAGATGAAACGGTGGTGTATAATTCTCCAAAAAATACAAACTGTACTCAAAACTGTGAGAAACATGCCCTCCACACAACCCTTCATGAATTGCATACTCCCTCTGTCACAAGATGGCTGGAGTGTGTCCTGCCCTGCCCAGCACGCTCCAGCATGTCCCTTGGTAGGTTGCCCCACTACTCTCCATGTTCCTTAATCCAGTTACCTGCCTCTGGTTACCTCCTGTCTGGTGATCCGATGGAAATCCCACTCTGCTCTTCAAAGAACAACTTCACCACGCCTTCCTTCCATGGAACTCTCTAGGCCTTCACAGTATTCACTGCGGCTTGAGAGCAAAGCCAACGTAAGTTATCTGACTCATTTAACACGACCCCCAGCTACGGTTAACTGACCGACCTTAGTTGACAACACTAAACACCAGAACCGACTTATGGAGTTTATAAAACCCAGATGGAGTTATAAAAGCACTATAACACGTGCTGCTTTTATAATTGGGCTCTGATGACCAATCATAGGACCTCACGGTTTTCATGAGCAAGCACTTTTACCGACTTTTACCTAACCCCTGGGGATTGCTGTCAATACTCAGGTGAGGATGGGTGAAATATAAGACTGGAGTCTGTGATTGGGCAATGAAAAAGGAAGGTAGGGCTGAGAATTTCAGAGAGAGAGGACAGGAGACAGACAGAAGGACAAGAAAAAATGGAGGAAGAGGACAAATCAGATCCACATGGCTTGAAATAGCCACAGGTAGCTATGAATATCATAGGAGGGATGGAATAATATTGGACAGTCCAGGTGGGCAGCTTGTATCAATATCAATTGGCTTTGAGTTCATTGTGTGGGTGTTCTGTGAGTTGAGAATTTATTGTTATAAATCTGACTGATAAATTTCAAGCCTCAAGAGTTTTGATTTTACTGGGTTACAGAAATTTGTGACATCAAGCCACAAGGGGTGGATGGATGGGGAGATATGAGCATGTTCAGTTAGAAGCAGGTGAAGGAGGCGGGGCGGGGGGTGGGGGGTGGGCAGCGTGGTGAGGGGGAGGGAGGTGGGGGGAGGGACTGGGGAGCAGAACAGGGAAGACTGAGGCTTACAGCTCCCAGTGGGAGAAGGGAAACCATATTACTAGAGCACAGCAATAGTGTGGATTGATTTTTTAAAAATTATTATACACAACAAACCCCAGTTCTTAACTGTTCCTAAAAGTCTTCTTTCTCCTTTTGAAATGTAAAACTCATACTGAATTTGTTAACTTTTCTCTTACCAATGTGTTATTTGTAATGAGGGTGTGTGGTGGCTAATTTTGAGTGTCTACCTGATATACTAGAAAGAGAGATCCTCCGGTGAAGAATTGTCACCATCAGATTGGTCTGTGGGACACTGTCTTTGTGGTGGTTTAAAATTTAAAGAGGTTCCCATAGGCTCCTAGATGTGAATTCTTGTTTCCCGGGGAGCAGAACTCTTTGAAAGGCTTGGGCTTTGACACCCCAAGAGCACAGGCCAGGCCCAGGGGGTCTTCTAATGCCTGTGCATCTGGATCTCAGCTCCTTCTCCAGCGCCATGTCTGCCTGGCTTCTCTTCCCAAACTATGTGATTTAAGAAACAATATGGTTGCCGTGGCAACTCCTCATTTAGTGTATAACTTCTTTCTGTTTATACATGTGCCCTACATCTCTTTGTTAACAACCACGAGGCTTGGAAAACCTCAAAGACAGTGGCTGGAGAGATGGCTCAGTGGTTAAGAGCACTGACTGTTCTCCCAGAGGTCCTGAGTTCAAATCCCAGAAACTACGTGGTGGCTCACAACCATCTGTAATGAGATCTGATGTCTTCTGGTGTGTCTGAAGACAGCTACTGTGCATTCATATAAATAAAATAAATCTTAAAACAAAACAAAACCCAAAGACAGAAAGTAATAGCTGAAACAAACTCCCAGTAATGTGATAGTGGGGAGGCTCTTTCTTTCAGAACCTCTGAGCTTCACTTTGAGATCATTGCAAGAATTCTGAGAAACAGCGAGTATACTGTAAAAGATATACAGAGCAGAGGACGGCACAATCCTAAGGGGTGACAGCAGGTTGACCAGAAGGACCATGATCCAATCCTGGGAGGGTCTTTCCTGTCCAAGTGATTGACAGGTCCATACAGATGGCCTCACAGATTGTGACAATTGTCTGTCTTTCTTCTTCATGGAAAACCTCCTACTTTGCAGTAATGTGAGTTATGGGTTGAGGCTTACATAGTTTTTATTCATCACTTTGGGGGCAGTTCTAAGCCACACCGCCTAGCTGGGCTAGAACTGTGACACCTCTTACCAGTCATCAGAGACCTGGGGCTCAAGTCCTTTACAGGGGAGGGGTCGGGGTGAGAGCCGAAGTTACATTTTAAGTTTTAATTACTGTACCTAAGAGATCCATGAGACAACCTGTAAGCCCCTGGCTCAAGAAGAGATACTTGCTGAGATGCTGGAGGCTGTCGCTTATGTTTTCATTCCCCTAAGCAAGTTTGTGCGGCCCATCTGCACTGGATGTGCTTGATCGCATATAAGGTAGAGTTAAGTAGGCAGGAACTATATCAGGGTACATGCTTGCCCTGGTTGAACTTGATTGGAAATATAGTGGTGACCTCATAGGTTTGCCCTTTAAGGCTTGGCAAAATGTGGCTCGTTTCCCTTTTCTGGGAACCTTGGAAAGGACCTGGCCAGGATGGTAGTCTCTGGCCAGTATTTAATTAAAGTTTGTTTCAATTTTGCCTCAAAAACTGTAGAGCTGCTGGGCAGTGGTGATGCACACCTTTGATCCCAGCATTTTGGAGGCAGAGGCAGGTGGAACTCTGTGAGTTCGAGGCTAGACTGGTCTACAGAGTTTCAGGACATCCAGGGCTACACGGAGAAACCCTGTTTTGAGGAACAAACAAACAAAGAAAAAATGTATAACTGTTCACAAAAAAAGTATAACTGGTCTCTCTGGATTTTCAGGTTTAACTTTAGTCCTGATGTCAGCTAAGTCAGCTAATGTCTAGCTATTGGCCATGTTCGTCTGTCACGTGTGACAGAATGCTCAGAGCTTGTTTTATACTCTCTCCCAGGCCTCTGGGTGTTTGGTGTCTTGGAGTTAACTGGGGGATGAGGTGAAGAAGATCCATACAAGAACAAATGTCCTCAGGGTGGACTGATGAGAGAATTTCCCAGTCCTTCCTTCCTTCCTTCCTTCCTTCCTTCCTTCCTTCCTTCCTTTCTTTTCTTTCTTTCTTTCTTTCTTTTTTTTTTTTTTTTACTTTTTCTTTCTTTTTGCTGACAACAAATTGTCTAATGTTAACAGGCATAAACCAGAAGAGGGGAGAGAAGAGGGGAGGTACTGACATTCTTCCACCCACTGACGAACAGAATCCTCTCCTCTGCCACCTACGACAGCCACTCCCATAAGTCCACAGTCGTGATTTTAGCATCTGATTGCGCATAAAATCCTCAAGGAATGAAACACCTGCATGTCGATCTCATATTATTTAAGAATTATGTGCTTAGGATCAGTACTAGAATATTAGGGGTTTATTGTTTCCAAGATTCACTTCCCTAGGACAAACGCGCCAAGCATTCTCCTTGAGTATGATCCTGAAATCCAGACGTCACACTTACGATAAGCCACATTATGTGAGAAAAGCAGTTAGAAAGCGAGAGCTTATTGGGAACACCCTCTGATCCAGCAGCGCCACCGTCGATGTCAGAACACACCACAGTTCCCTCTTCTCAGGATAAAAACAAAACAAAACAAAACATACACACATTTAAAAATGAGGCCAAGCTTGGGTTTTCCAGCTAAGTCCTCAACTCTAACTGAAGGCATCTTGAATATTTGCCTTTGAATTATGTGAAAGCCCTGCCAGGGGCTAAACTTTGTTGTGAAGTGGCTTCCACCTGCTAGACTGGGCAGCTGCACTAGGGAAGCGGGTAAAGAAAGAGAGAGAGAGAGAGAGAGAGAGAGAGAGAGAGAGAGAGAGAGAGAGAGAGAGAATGTAGCTTCCTGTGGTTTATAAAGGTCACAGAAGCCTTAGGAAGTAGGGACTATGCGAACAAGTTAACATATGCAAATGAAACCAACTTTTCAAGGGGAATTTGTTGTTACTTCATTAGCTCTGAGGCCAAGGGCAGCTCAGAGCAAAAGCACCGAGGTGTGGAGTTTCCCTTTTGTCTGTGTCCGTGTCTGCAGGGCAGCTAGGGGAAAGGAGGGAAAGGCTACAGGCCAGTCCTTGAAAGGAGACAGAATCTCTAAGCTGCTTTTGGCTTGAATACTGGCTTTTGTCTCCCAAGAGCCATTGCTGTGCTCACCGAGAGCCCGGTAATGAAGTACCTGATTATGACCGTAAGCACCTCCACACCCCTCTGAGACTGGGGCTTGGGTGGCAGGGTTCTCTCCAAACCCTTCTACCACCTCATAGCTTTGTTCTCCAGGGTAATTTTGGTTTTTTAATATGCTGAGTTACCAGTTTGGTTTCCTCATTTTTTTTTCTCATTAACCCCAACTCAACGCTGCTGTGAGAGGTTTGGTCGTTTTGTGGGTCCTCCTCTTCCCTTCCACCCTTCTCTGGCGTTCATCTGGCTGTTTCGGGTCCTTTTGAATCTGTCAGGCAGATCAGAACTAATGAAAAGTAAGTCTGGGATTCAGAGCAAGGACACAGTGGAGCATCCAGAGACAGGAAAAGGTCCCTGAGAAATACAGTCCAGTTGCCTGGCAAGCTGTAAGAGTCCATAGGAAGACACACACACACACACACACACACACACACACACTCAATAAGGCCACAGAGACCGGAACCGCTGCAATCTGCAAGAGGTTTAGTGTTCCAATGTACACTGGGGTCCCAGCACGCAGGCAAGAGGAGACCCTGAGCTCACAAAGCACACCCTTTTTATGAACTTTTTGGTGGGGAGTTGAGCGGTTGTCCGAGTTGGACGACTGTGATTGGTTTCCCCGAGCAACATTTAAAATTACTGGTCAGCTTGAATGAGGAGGTTGTCTCTGCCATTTGGCCCTGTCCTGCCCACCTTGAAGTATTTGTGGAATTTCCTGGCTTTGTCTTTTTTGAGGAGTCACTTCCCTCTCTGGCCTCACCCTAGGCAGGGTGGTTCAGAAGGCAAAGTTTCCGTCCAGCTTTGAGCCTCCACTCTGGGTCGCAGGATGCTGGCCTGCTGTTTCTGACTGGGTTCTCACAAGGCAAGCACCTCCCTGGCCATCAACTCTCTGGAGCTGAAGAAAGAAGAGGATACCAGTAGCCATCAGCCCATCTGGGCTATGGACCAGATACCGCCCCCCCCCCAAGGACATTTGCAGGCAAGAGTAGCAGGTGAACCCGTCAATCAGAGCCACGCCATTGTGTAAACCTTCTCCATTGGGGTTGAACTGTGACAATCCCTATAACTATAGTATTTGGTTTCTAGAGGTAAAATAACTTCTATCTAGGGGTTCTTGACTGCCCTGCCCCAGGGACCCCAGTAATGGCTGCCACGAGAATGTTTACCCCTCGCTTAACACTCTTCAACTGACTACTTGCTGGTTACCCCTAGCAACAGCCAAAGCAGGGACGTTTCCAGCCTCCTCTCCCCACCTGCCTTTTCTGTTTATCACTAACCTAGCTTGTTCACAGCGTAGACAGCGGGATCTGATTCTCACAGAGCCTCAGCTGCTCTTCCCTCAGAAGGCCTCCATGTCTTAAAGCGCTCAGTCTGTGTCTGTGTTTCCTTCTCGCTGACACTTTGTTCAGTGCCCAGACATGGAGTTGGGGTACAGCTCTCCAGTGGGGATCCTCATCTGTTCCCATCTGTTAGGATTCTGTTTAAGCTCCACCCCACAATTACCTGGCAACAGCCAGGTGTGCCCCTCCCCACCATTACCTTGGGAAGAGAGGGGGCAAGAGAGAAGCTGAGGGTGTGAGAGGTAAGAAAGAGGTAAGAGAGGAGGGGCTGAGCAGCCCTCTTTATAGTACACTAGGCCTATCTGGCTGTTGCCAGGTAACGGTGGGGAGGGGCATACCTGGCTGTTGCCAGGTAATTGTGGGGTAGAGTTTAGACAGAATCCTAACACCATCTCTCTCCTGTTTCCTACTCTGGCTATTCATAACTGCCTTTCCCTTGAGTGACATGCCACTGGGTGAAAATAGGACCCCTACCACAGTTTTTGAGCCAAATTTGAAGCAAGCTATTAGCCCAAAAGCTCGGAATACCCAAGATACAACTCACAGACCACATGAAGCTCAAGATGAAGGAAGACCAAAGTGTGCATACTTTGATCCTTATTGGAAAGTAGATCAAAACACCCATGGCTCACAGCCAACCAATAGAATGAGCATAGGGTCCCCAATGGAGCAGCTAGAGAGAGGACCCAAGGAACTGAAGAGGTCTGCGGCTCTGCAGGAGGAACAGTAACATGTACCAAACAGTACCCCCAGAGCTCCCAGGGACTAAACCACCAACCAAAGAGTACACATGGAGGGTCCCACGGCTCCAGCTACACATGTAGCAGAAGATGATCATTTCAGACATCAATGAAAGGAGAGGCTACTGGTCCTGTGAAGGCTCAATTCCCCAGAATAGGGGAATGCAAGTCAGGAAATTGGGGAGGAGGGTATGCGGGGGAGGGGGGAGGGGATAGAGGGTTTTCGGTGGGGTAACGTGGAAAGGGGTTAACATTTGAAATGTAAATAAAGCAAATATCTAATAAAAAAATACTGATCAGGACAATGGACACTGACCAGGTCCATAATGGGAATTTCCAAAGAATGACCCTGAATTGTTAGTAAAGTGCTTATAAATCAAACCCATAGGGCTGCGTACTCCCTGCCTACATCCATTCTGGGGCAAGCACACCTCCTGATGTACTACTGCCCACTTATGTGTGATCAAGCAAATCCTGTGTAGTTAGGGCAACCAACCTTGTTTGCAGAAGTGAAAATACATGGCTTGTTATATCTTATACAAATAACAACTCCAGCATTTCAGGAAGTTATCTGTCCTTGGGCAAGTGAGGCTTATTGGTTAGAGGCATTTTTTGTTTCAGAGAGCTCTTAAGCACAGTGATTTAAAGCTAAAACATAACTTTAGTCCTCACAGTGTAGTATCTTTCTCCTCTTGAACCTTTTTACTGAACAGAGTCATTGGTCAGGGGGAACCTGTTTTCTATCAGGAAAAATCTCCTATCTCACTCCTCCTCTTATGGACCAAAGATCCTCAACTACCTCGAGGCTTTTTGGCAAGACTCCTCAACAGTTTTCCTAATAACATAGCCTGGCACACATATATATACATATGTGTGTATACATAAACATATATATGTATACATATACACATATATACTATGTTATATATATACTATGTTATATATTACATTATATAATATACCACACATGCCTCTCTCAATATATATTATATATACTACATAACATATATTATATATGTGTATATATTGATACATGTATATATGTATATATACATATGTATAATATGTAATATATACATATATTTTGAGAGAGAGGCATGGGAAATGTTGGAGGAAGAAAAGGGAAGAGGGAAAGAGTTCTATTTCAATTAAAAAAGTATATATATATATGTATGTATATATATATATATATATATATATATATATATATATATATATGGTTTTTTGAGACAGGGTTTCTCTGTGCAGCCCTGGCTGTCCTGGAACTCACTCTGTAGACCAGGCTGGCCTCGAACTCAGAAATCCGCCTGCCTCTGCCTCCCAAGTGCTGGGATTACAGGCGTGTGCCACCACCGCCCGGCTTAAAAATATATTTTAAAAAATAATTTTAAAAAGTACAATTGGTTAAACTGACCAATTCGGTCATATCTCCCTTCTATGGGGATGCTTCCCAAAGTCCCACAGTTGGCCCATATATAAAGGTTTCACATGATCCTCTGATCCTCTCAGGGGTTAAATAGACCATGTTATTTTAATGTGCTTTCATTTTGTTTATGTGTTGTGGTAAGTGTTATCTCCACATAAATCGTCTTTCATGTCATAAGACCTGTGGCTACTGTTAAGATTATAGACTGCTATACACCTGATTTTTAAGACATGTACACATGTATGGGTATATAGAAATGGATGCATATATTTATATAAATACTTTAAGAATTTTTAACTTTTTCAAACTGCATATTCTTTTTAGTATATTTAAAATGATTAGTATGATCTGCTGGAATTTATGACTTAAGCATTTGAGATAAAACACACATGGTTGCTATGTTTCAAATATGATTTATGTTTTAATTTACAACATGATATATAATTTGTTTTCAAATCTTGGGGTATTTTTAGAAAAGTTTTTAAAATTTCTTGTGTATATATGTGTATGCACCTGAGTACATGTATGTATTCTGTAGTTGTGAGTTGTGATATGCGTGTATAGGTGATTGTGAGCTACTTGATGTGGGTACGTGGACCAAACCCCAGAGCTTTGTACAAGAACAGCAAATGCTCTTAACCTCTGATCCTTCTTTCTTTCTTTTTTTTTTATTGGATATATTCTATATTTACATTTCATTTCCCTTTTTTGTTTCCCCACCCCGCTAAGGTCTCACACGCCCTTTTCCCTCCCCCTGCTCCCTCATCCACCCCTTCCCAATTCCCTGTTCTGGTATTCCCCTACACTGATGCTTTTATCCTTTCCAGCATTGGTGTCCATTCCTTTCTTCTTGTCAGACATCATTTGGTATGTGAATTGTGTCTTTGGTGTCCCAAGATTCTAGGCTAATATCCACTTATCAGTGACTGCATACCATGGGTAGTCTTTTGAGACTGGGTTACCTCACTTAGTATGATGTTCTCCAGCTCCATCCATTTCTCTACGAATTTCATGAATTCATTGTTTCTAATGGCTGAATAGTATTCCATTGTGTATATATACCACATTTTTTGTATCCATTCCTCCGTTGAGGGACATCTGGGTTCTTTCCAGCTTCTGGCTATTATAAATAAGGCTGCTATGAACATAGTGGAGCATGTATCCTTATTGCGTGCTGGGGAGTCTTCCGGGTATATTCCCAGGAGTGGTATGGCTGGATCCTCCGGAAGTATCATGTCCAGTTTTCTGAGGAACCATCAGACTGATTTCCAGAGTGGTTGTACCAGCTTGCAGTCCCACCAGCAGTGAGGGAGTGTTCCTCTTTCTCCACATCCTCGCCAACACCTGATGTCTTCTGAGTTTTTAATCCTAGCCATTCTGACAGGTGTGAGGTGAAATCTCAGGGTTGTTTTGATTTGCATTTCTCTAATGACTAATGATGTTGAACATTTTTTAAGGTGTTTCTCAGCCATCCGAATTTCTTCGGGTGAAAAGTCTTTGTTTAGCTCTGTACCCCATTTTGCATAGGGTTATTTGGTTTTCTGGGGTCTAACTTCTTGATTTCTTTGTATACATTGGATATTAGCCCTCTGTCGGATGTGGGGTTGGTGAAGATCTTTTCCCAATTTGTTGGTTGCCAATTTGTCCTTTTGACAATGTCTTTTGCCTTGCAGAAACTTTGCAATTTTATGAGGTCCCATTTGTCTATTCTTGATCTTAGAGCATAAGCGATTGGTGTTCTGTTCAGGAATTTTCCCCCTGAGTCAATGTCCTCAAGGGTCTTCCCCAGTTTCTTTTCTATTAGTTTTAGTGTGTCTGGTCTTATGTGGAAGTCCTTGATCCACTTGGAGTTGAGCTTAGTGCAAGGAGATAAGAGTGGATCAATTCTCATTCTTCTGCATGTTGACCTCCAGTTGAGCCAGAACCATTTGTTGAAAAGGCTATCTTTTTTCCACTGGATGTTTTCGGCTCCTTTGTCCAATATCAATTGGCCATATGTGTGGCAGAGGCAGGCAGATCCTTCTTTCTAATCTCCAGTTTTAAAATCTTTTAAACAAAATTAAGTCATTAAATGTGTAAAAATTGAATATATAAGATACATAGTTGATAAAAAGGTTAAAGAGATGACAGTTTTTACATAAAATATTTTACAAAAAGATTTATTCTTGATGATTATAATATAGTTCTAACTTAATAATTTTAACTCTTAAGATCAAAATAATTTTTCGCTGAAATGAGTCTGGCACACAATCTTCTATTTGTAAGATTGTCTTTATGGATTGGTTTATTCCTAGTAATACTTAAGCATCATCATGATTTTGTAAGCAAAGATTTTGTTTCATGCTTGTAGTAAATGAAATATCTGAGACCTGAGATTTGGTTCCTACAAATACTGTTTCTCTGGTTTCCATCGGCTCAACTGCACAGTGATCATAGGTCATACTGACTTGAACAAAAAGTAAATCTGTCTGTATGTTTGGCCCGTTATACAAGATCTCATCATGCCTATATTGTCAGTCTTCATGATTAATAAATCACTAAGGATTACCACTAAGAAACTTTGACTCCCTCCAGCCTAGAGAGAAAGATCTGTTCTTTGTGTTTCTTAGATCCTGCTGTATTTACAGATGTTTAATACTTTGCTGGAGTTTTCCTCGGTGACAAAAAAAAAAAAAAAGGACTAATCTGGATTCTGGTGGGGACTGTAGTAAAGACAATATTAGGTCTTTCAGGCCTGTAAACCCAAACCCGGACCATTTGGGGAGGGTATTTATATTTAAATAATTATAGTCCAAGGTAGAGCACCCAGGTCTGTCAGGTGTCACTGCTTCTTTAAAATGTATGCTTCTTATTATTTAAATGCTACAGATATGACACTTTTTTGCTACATTGGTGTTGAAACTGCAACAAGTTTTAACTGTGCTGTCAAAACTTCAGTAACAAGTGTAGAGAGTTAAGACATTACAGGTCTGAAATTACCTAATACTATCTTTAGCCTTTTAAATAGTCAATCTATTACCTTCTTGGGTGTGTGGCAACATTTTTTGTGGCCAAAACTCAAACAACCAACCAAATCACAACTATTTAAGCCAATGGTTCTCAGCCTTCCAATGCTACAACCCTTTAACACAGTTCCTCGTATTGTGTTGATACCCCAACCATAAAAGTATTTTCATTTGCCGGGCGTGGTGGCGCATGCCTGTAATCCCAGCACTTGGGAGGCAGAGGCAGGCGGATTTCTGAGTTCGAGGCCAGCCTGGTCTACAGAGTGAGTTCCAGGACAGCCAGGGCTACACAGAGAAACCCTGTCTCGGAAAAACAAAACAAAACAAAACAAAACAAAACAAACAAAAAAAAACAACAAAAAAAGTATTTTCCTTGCTAGTTCATGACTGTAATTTCCTTCCTGTGATGAATCATAATGTAATCTGTGTTTTCTGATGGTCATAGGCAACCCTATGAAAACGTCTTTTGGGTGCCCCCCCCCCTCGCCCAGGGGTCTGGACCCACAGGGTAAGAACTACCAGTTTAAGGACGGGGACTTTAAGCAGACTTATAACAATCCTATTAAAACCCATCCTCACCTTGGTTCCATCAACAACCTTCTGTAAAATGAAACCCTCAGGTCTTACAGATTCCTCCTTCTCTGGTGCCCCCCTCCGATAACTCTTCTCACAGCCTCTCAGGCTGTATCATCAACGGTGCCTCCTCACCATCAGTCTCTTTTCCTCTCGACAACCCTGTGTCCTATTAGAGTTCTGGGGGCCCTCCAGGTTTTTTCCTACTAACAGGGTCTGGTGGCTTTCCTAAGATCTTGCTCTGCTTCTGGGGTTCCGATACCACCCCCCTCCACTGGATTCCTAGCTTTGCTTCCAGGGTTCCGCCCATCTCTGTTTGGGGTTCCTGCTCTTACCAGAATTTCTGCTCCTCTTTCCCGTCACCCTGATAACACTCTGAGTTCTCCTGGACCCCTGCTCACCATTCACTGTGCTGATCTCTAAGTTCACCCATTTCTAAAAGGGTAAACTGAGGCCCCATGAATATGTGTGTTCTTTTTTCCCATTCATGGTACAACCTTGACTTACCAAACAAACAGCCCTCCCAAATGGGTACCTCACAATCTCGCCCACCTGGGATTCTCCCTTAAATGTTTTGTTCACAATTTTAAACTTACCTATTTTAGGGGGATAGCTATATATATGCTTTTTTGTTTGTTTGTTTGTTTTGTTTTGTTTTTTGTTATTGTTTCTCTACTGCAATATAATGAAGCCAAGAGCTTTCCTATGGAAGGCTCCGGGAGTTGTTGATTACTAAACCTCCATGGCTGAGGTCTTTGGTTTGTGAGGAGTTACTCTACAAAGTGCACCTTCTGGATTCATGTCCTTTATTCAGGTGAGAGACTGGAAATGCCTGCCCCTCTGGGTCTTATGCCTGCTCCTTTAGCACAGCCATAAGCTAATATGATGAAAACTACATACAGCTGTCTCAGTAAATCTCAAATATCTAATCCAGGGGTTCTCAACCTGTGGGTCATGACCCCCACAGGAGATGTATATCAGATAGCCTATGTATCCAATTCTTGCATTATGATTCATAGCAATAGCAAAATTACAGTTATCAATGAAAACAATTTTATGGTTGGAGATCAGCACAACACAAGGAACTGTATTAAAGGGTTGCAGCATTAGGAAGGTTGAGAACCATTGCTCTAATAGAAAACCCTTAGCTGTGTGACCACACTAGCTGATAGATGCCCAGAATGCAGCCATCTCATGACTGAAAGTTTGGGTCTTCTTACGCCATCACAGATTCTCATTCACTTTGACTTCTTCCCACGTTCTGATAGACAGTATAAACTTCACCTCTGATTCCTTCTGAGGATTATAATGTTCTCCCTCGGAGCTGGAAAGTCAATGGAGTGAGTCTTCTCTTTTGATTTTGCCCTGCTGCAGTTAGGTGTCTGAATACTCGGTGGCAGCATAACTCTTTGGTGGTGATGGAAACAGCAGTGACCAATGGCAGTCTGTTTCTTGTTAGTAGAGACCCCCGACCCTTCTAGAAGGACTGTCTGTATGCAGCCAGTTTTAGCAGAGCCCCGCCTGCTGGTTAGTTTATCCAGGCACCAGCTGCTGGGTATCTGAGCATCCTCAGCATGCCTCAGGTGGTACCCGCCCACCCCGTTCAGACAGCTAACTTTATCAAGACAGATGGTATTACAGTGTGTGATTTGACTTCTGTAGATCTCTGCAGAATCACCCCTATCTGCCCCTACCTGCTCTGGGATGCTGGCTTCTGGAACCCCATCAATGCACTCCCTCGACCTATGGAGTCTAGGCCCTGGCAATAAGAAAACCAATAAGGAAGGATGTTAGAGGAAAAGATAAGAGCCAAGGCCATCTCTCCTCTCAGTGACCTTTCTGTAAGATGGACCAAACTCATTTGCTTCTTTGCCAGGGACAAAGGACACAGATGTCCAGGGTCTGGCCATCTTTCCCCACCCGGAGGTCTAGGCTTGATCACAGACCTGCAGAGGCATTTCTTTCTTTTTTTTTTTTTTTGGTTTTTTTTGTTTTTTTCGAGACAGGGTTTCTCTGTGTAGTCCTGGCTGTCCTGGAACTCACTCTGTAGACCAGGCTGGCCTCGAACTCAGAAATCCTCCTGCCTCTGCCTCCCAAGTGCTGGGATTACAGGCGTGCGCTGCAGAGGCATTTCTGTCCACAACCCCCTCACACCTTTATCTTCTAGAGTCGGTGAGGCCATTGCTTACTGGGAAGACAGCACGGGCTACCATAACTTAGCAAACCAAGCTGCAAAGTCTTCTATTTTTATCCATGCTCTGGAACATGTTAAATATTTCAAAAATTTTCTATTCTTTGGGGGGGTCAAAGAACTAATCTTAAGTGCCCTCTTGGCCTAGTATTTTAGAGATGAGCTTGTACTTTAAACAAATGCTTGAGATTTTTCCCACAGCGGTCTCTTTATTTAGGTTTCTTCACTGGTCAAATGTAACAGATATAGCCTAGGGAAGAATACCACCCATTTGCTCAGTCATCTGAAATTATTAACACGCAATAGATTGCAGAATTTTCTTTAACTGCTTTTATCCGTGGAGAAAGCGCCGTTCAAATAACAAAAGTTTGTATCATGTTCAAAAGAAGTTACACTCGTTCAAGAAGGAAACTACTTGCAATCATATGCAAGTGCTCCACGGGTCATGCTGGGAGGTTTGTGGTCACTCAGTAACCACGTGCCTCTTTCTAATGCTTGGGAACCCTGCTTTACGTCAGTCTATGCACTGTGCTGTAGAGGTCAGGAGTCCATTTTCCCAGAGTCCACTTGTTGCCAGGATAGATATGCGAACTGAGATTCACCAGTGAGATTTACATATAAGAGATTTCAAGCCATAAAGAACCCACCCCAGTGGTGTTGGCTTAAATGTAAAGTCTCTCTCAAGTTCTTGTGTCCCTGGTTGGCATCACTATTTAGAGCCTGGCACTAGAGGCATTTCTTTGAAATGTGATACTTAGTCCCTGTTCCCTTCCATGCTCTGTTTCCTGTCTGCCACAAGACACCGACACACGGTCAGTTATCATGACGCTTTGTCTCACATTGGGCCCAGAACCAGTGGAGCCAAGGACAGTGGGTGTTGTGAACCAGAAGTCAAGCCCTCCTCACTTACATTGCTGGCGTCAGACATTTTGTCTCAAACAGTGGAAAGACACTAATGACACAGTCCCTAACTCTGAGGATCCACACCGGCTTTAAAGAAACAATCAATGTCTAGCTTTAAAAAACAACTTAAGTTCTCTAGGTTCACTTGTGATAGAAAGACAATCTCTGTGGAAACTTGACTCTATATATACATGGGGCTCTCCATGAGAGAGAAGTCAAAAGAGATAGTCAAGGGGCTGAAGATATGGCTCAGTAGTTAAGAGCACTGAACGCCCTTCCAGAGGTCCTGAGTTCAGTTCCCAGCAACTACATGGTGGCTCACAACCATCTGTAACGGGATCTGATGCCCTCTTCTGGTGTATCTGAAGATAGTGACAGCAAACTCATATACATAAAATAAATTAGTAATTCTTAAAAAAAAAAACCATACGTTCAAAGCTAATGATTTGTACGTAGGAACAGCAGAACAAAGAGACCTCTGGACTACAACAATAAGTTCTAGGAGAGTCACTAGAAGGGGGGTGCCTGGGGAAGTCTGAAGGCAATGAAAGCAATGCACGCCCTCAAGCCATGACAGCCACGATGAGAAAGGCTGTTTCCCTTCCTCAGTATGGTGAAGGCTCTGTGGAGTTTTATAGATGCTGCACACCAAAGAGACAAGTCAGACAGTCTCTCTGTAAGTAATTCTTCTAATTTTTTCAGCTTAAAATCTTCACTATGTCAACCTGTCATATCTAGAGATGGCATGTCCCTCCTTCCTCTAGAGGGGTGCACATAGAGAAAAGGCCACTAAGTGTAATCAGCCATATCATCGGTACCGGCATGTGCTATGTGAGCTCGCTGAGGAGGAGCTGAGCAGGAAGTGGATTGCTGCTGCTCTCCCCACCCAACACGTTAAACTAGAGCATGCCCATGCCAAATGTCCTTCAAGCCCTTTGTCTGGGGGTGGTCAGGCTCCCTCTGGGACAGGGAGGGTAGAGAACAGACCAAGAGTGAACACGTCTCAACCTTATAAATAGCTGGAGGGCAGATCATGTCCAACAAATGTTATTTGTTTACTCCAGAAAAGCGTTTACAGTGGGAGTTCAGCCATGGAGGGTTATCAGTGGAAAGAAAAGCTTAATTAGCCACTCCAGCTAATAGCCTCAGCTCCCTGGTCAGTTTCTGCAGGGCTTTGTGGGTGCCTGATTCAATGTTGCCTTCTCTATCCCTTACTATTCTTTTACTTGGAACCCTCCCTTGAGGGGAATCTGCTCTGTCTGGGACTCTCACTATTGTAAATTCCAGCTATTAACTTCAACAGGCCTTCCCTGGTCAATTTCTGCTGGACATTTTGAACAATGATATTTTGAATCAATGCTATTTTGTTGTCTGTCTGTATGTCTAACTGCTACTTGCCATTTATTCTTATATATTGGCTTGGACCAAGAGGCATACTGTGTACAAGCCCAGTTGCCTCTGTCTACCTGACTTCATTCAACCCAAGCCATTTCCAACCTCAAGTCCCAATGACCGGTAAATCCTCTCTTCTGCCTTCAGTGTATATCAGATATAGACCTAAGAAAAGAAGTTCACATGCCCGGATCTCACTGAAAAAAAAAAATACCACAATGAAAGATCAAGCCAATACTTGTTCTCTCAAACCTACTACGCCTGTAGAAATGTTTGCCACAGAGAATTACCTAGTTCAATGCCAGCACATAGAATTTAAAAGAACTATCAGACACTTCATCAAAGAATTCAAGGACTTTAAGGAAGACAAAGAGATAAAGGGAGACAGAGACAAAGTTCAATAAAATAAAGGACAAAGAAAGTAAGGAGAATAAATACCCAAGTGATGCTCTAGAAAACACACACACACAAACACAAACACAAACACACACAAGGTTTATGAAAATGATGAAATCCAGGACCAAAAAAGCAGAATTCAATAAGGAGATATAAACAGTGAAGAGGACTCAAGCTGAAACAACAGTGGAGTTGAAAACACAATAATGTAACTAAAAAACTCAAAGGAAAGCCTTATAAGTAGAACAAGTCCAACAGAAGATGAGAGATCAGGACTTACAGATAAAGCAGAAGACCTAGATCAAATAAGCAAGGAATATGAAAAAAAACTAGAATACAGGTAAGAAAAGTATAGGAAATATAGGATATCATGAAAAAAATTAAACCTTTAAAGTATAGGTAGAGATAAGGGAGAAGAATCTCCAATCAGTGGCATAGCCTAGATCTTCAACAAGATCATAGAGGAAAACATCCCCAAACTAAGGAAAGACATACCCATATGGATATAAGAAGCATACAGAACACTAAATAGAAAGGACTAGAAAAGAAGGTCCTTATGGTCTTCATATGAGCATCAGAAGAACAGCTGATTTTTCAGGAAACTTTTAGAGCAATGCAAACCAAGTCCTGAAAGATTATGATAGCCAGACTAGAATATATACCCAGCAAAACTATCCACATGAATGAAAGGTGAAAGAAAAACTATTTAAGACATTAAATGCCTAATAAAATATATGTCCAGCAAATCAAACCTAAAGAAAATACAGGAATCAATATTTCTGACTGAAAAGAAGAATGAATATAGCAGAGAAACTATGGAAAGAACTATGAAATACCACTAAAAACACAACACCAAAAATCTATAACACAATGACCTCAATTAACACACATATTTCAATAGTAACTAAATGATCCTATCAAAAGACAATGGCTCACTGAATGGGTTAAGAAACACAACTTTAAAGATAGGCATTGCCTTCAAATTAAAGGATGAGCAAAAGAACTTCAATCAAATGGAACCAAAGCAAGCAGGTGCTACTGCCCTAATATTTGACAAAATAGACTTCAAACTAAAACTAATCAGAAGAGATTAAAAGGGACACTTCATTCTAATCAAGGGAACAGTTAACGAAGAAGACATTACAATCCTAAACATATATGCACTAAACTAAACACATTAACATCAATCCACTTTCTCCAGTAAACAGGTTATCTGGACAAAAAATAGAGGAATAATTGACATCATACATCAAATAGATTTAAATCATATTTACAGAAGGTTTCATATAAACACCATAGAATACACATTCTACTCAGCATCACATGAATGCCTTGCTAAAACAGGCCACATCCCGGAACACAAAACAAATCTCTATGGATGTAAAAAGATTGGAATCATTTCTTGTATCCTATCTGACCATAATGCAACTTAAAATTGACAGCCAACAAATCTCTAATAAATACATAAACTCATGGAGGTTCAACAACTCATTACTGAGAAATGCAGTCAATAAATCAAGAAATAAGTATAAAATTTCATGGAACTAAATGAAAATAAAAATACCAACACATACACACACACACACACACACACACACACACACACACACACATGCACACAACCTCTGTGACACATTGAAAGCAGTCCTACAAGGGAAATTGATAGCACTGAGTGCCTACATTTAAAAAAAAATCAGAGAAAGCACAAATAAATGACTTAATGATGCAACTCAAAAAAATCAGAAAAACAAGAACAGAACAAATCTAAACTCAGTCAACAGTAAGAAATAATAAAAATCAGGGCAAAAAGCATTGAGCAACCAGCAGGGGGTGGGGTAGGGGGTGCGGGCAATACAACGAATCTATGACTCTAAGAGATGGTTCTATGAGAAGAATAACAGATCTTGCTAACAAAAAAAAAAAAAAAAAAAAAAATAGAACCCAACCCAAATTAATTAGGAAATAAATAGGAAAACATGAGACATTGAAGAAATCCAGAAGAAAACACTTTTAAAAACCTTGATTAAACTAGAAAACCTAAAATAAGTAAATGAGTTTCTAGATTGAGCTAAAGCACCAAAATTTTAACCAAGAAGAAGACCCATAAAAAGTGAGAAGGTTGAAATAGTAATAAAAACTCTTCAGCTGAAAAATTGTCCAGTCCTGATAAATTCACAACAGAATTCTACCAGACTGTGAAAGCCAATCTGTCTTAAAGTACTCAAAAGGGGAGGCAGGGGGCCGGGTTGCAGGGGGAGAACAGAAGGAAGAAAAGAGGAAAGGAAGCCAGTGCCACTGGAGTAAAAAAACAAAAACAAAAAACAAAAAACCTTAAACTTGTTAAAGAACAAGCAAAAGAAAACTTCAGGCCAAAATCCCTGATGAACATGGTCTCAAAAGTGTTCAAAAAATATTTGTAAATAGAATATAGATAGACATTGAAATGATAATCCATCAGGACCAAATTATCTTTATCCCTGAACTGCAGGAATGGCTGAACATACACAAGTCAATAAACATGATACACCACATAAATGTACTTGAAGACAGAACAAAACAAAACAAACATCACATGATCATCTCACTAGACGCTGAATAAAAACCCTTTACAAAACCCAACATGCAATCATGATAAAAATCTTAGTGGATGTAGGGCTAGAGGAAACATACATCAACATGTAAAAGCTACATCTGAAAAACTGAAAAAGCCACAGCCAACATCATCTTAAATGAAAAAAAAAAAAAAAAAGACTTGAAGCAATTCCACTGAAATCAGGAACAAAACAGAGACATCAAATATCCCCCCACGCACACTTTTAATACTATGCCTGAAATACTGATGAGCGATAAGGCAACAGAAGGGAATTAAATGGCTAAAAGTAAGAAAAGAAACTTTCAAACTACTCCTATCTCCAGATGATATACTGTACATTAGAGAACCTGAAAATTCTACCAGAAAGCTTATAGAAACAATAAATTCAGCAGTGTAGCATGATACAGAATCAACTTGCACAGATCAGTAACTTTTCTATACATTACCAACAAATACACAGAGAAAGAGATCATGGAAATACTCTCATTTTAGATAGCCTCAAATAAAATAAAATACCTATGAATAACCCTAAGCAAGTAAGCAAAGGACCTTCACAATAACATCTTTAAACCTCAAAAAAAGAGAGAGAGACTAGAAAATGGGAAGACTAGTACAATTAATACTGTAAAAAGATGGTCATTTATCAAAAGCTGTATACAGATTCAATGCAACCACAAACAAAATCTCCATCTCATTCTTTACATGAATAGGAAAAAAAGTACCCTAGAATTCATACTGAACCACAAGACACCCTGGGTAGTCCAAACAATCCTGATTAATAAGAACGGTCCTGGAGGAGGAATTACTGTTCCAGATCTTAAGGTTCCTCCTCCCTTGATATGTCTTTCATTTTAGGGTCTATGCTCTATATTGGGATATATTTTGATACTTCCTCTTTGTTGTAATTCCTTTAAAATGTATAAAATCCAGCTTTATTTTTAAATGCAAAGTGAAATTTCTAGTGTCATTTCACATATACTTCAGCATAAGCTGTTAACAGAACTCTGTGTAACTAAGTCAACTTCCTGAAACACTGCTTGGAGGGTAGGAAGGCACTGGGGATAGGGACCGTTGGTACAAGCTGCAGGAATGGGGTTAAAGGTATTCTCCAGCCAGTGGCTTTGCGCCTGTTTCCTCCTGAGACACCCATGTGAAGCCATATGGCTTTACTGTCGGCTGGGAATTTTGATGTAGCACAGGCATGGGAAGATACTTGGTACCCACTGATCCCAGGAAACAGGACACTGGGTTCCAATGCAGTCAGTGGAACATCTGAAACCCAAGCTTGCATTTGGGATTTGGCCTGTCCATTAAGGGTAGCTAATAAGGCTAATTAAAGTATAGGAGACTTCTGGCCCAAGAGCACACTGATTTAATATGAAGGTACTGTGGCATCCATTCTCAAGCTCGTGTAAATTCTTTATTTCTTTAACTGCCATTTCTCCTTCAAAATACTCATACTTTTGCATCTTAACAGTTTTTTTAAATCGAAACATATATATAATTTATCATTATAAACAAATTTCCTTTTCCGTGAAATTCTTCGGTCAATAGTACATCATCTGAGAGCGGCACACATCAAGGAAACAAAGTGATGGCGCCCTCTACCCACGCTGTGGTCTGCCTACTCAGTCCCCAGAGTGAGTTAGTTCTCCAGGCAGCTTCCTGCTCATAGTCCACTAAGGATGGGCACAGGAGTCTGCAGTGGATGACAGAGCCACGCAACTCCTAGCTGGGACATCACCAAAAGAAGTCTCCAGTCTTGCTGCAATATGCCAGCTGGGTTCTCAGGAAATGCGGAGATACTGCTCAGAAGAGGGGGAATCTCAGGCCTCTGGGAGGTTGACTGAGGTTCTAGAATAGCAGAAGCACAGAAATAAAGCTTCTGACTCAATCGGAATGGCCCCAGGCCAGCTGTGCACTGCGTGCTTTCTTCCCCACCCCACCCCCATTTGCCCTGAGTAAAGGCCTGAGAGACCTTGTACTCGCTTAACATCTTCCACAGAAAATGTTGCTGTCGTTATAGACTCAGATTCTGAAAGGGGATAAAATATTAAACCAGAACACCAAGGGGTCAAGTCTATCATTTTTGTTGCTCTCTGACTTTCAACCAAATGTGTTTTTCTGTGCACATCCCATGGTTAAACGTCTTGGCATCAACAAATACTCTTAAATTAACGCACTTTAGCATGAACATTGCTTTACGTCGTAGCATTTACTTATCTCGCTTGATTCTCCCCATTTTTGTGTGTTTAATTTTTGTTTTTCTATTAAAGGAACAAATTTTGATCGCTTTGCTTTCTCAGTTCTCTTATTTGGAGTAGAACCTCTGACTATTCACCGCATAGAGAAAATGGAAGACACTGAGATTTAGAGATTTTGTATGTGCACGCATGCATTTGTATGTGTGTGTGTTCTCCTGGGTCACTCTTGGCAATAAAAACAGAATTGGTTTTCTGGTACCTGGATAGAATGTCTTGCCTAAAGACAGTATGCATGCTGGGAGCTGCTGATTGTCCCTGCAAAAGACCAAAATGAACCCAAGGCGAATAGTTAAGGGATCAAATGGAGAAGCAGGCTAGCTCCTTCTTAACTCCCAGTCTTCTGTCCGAGTCCTGGGTAGGGTGTGTGACATGGGAGATGACTTTTAGACAGATTACCAGGCTGGTGGGAAGAGGGCAGAAGTCTCCACTCTCTAATCTCTTGATCTTCTGGGAGATGATACTTTTAATTTACATCCACACAAGACCGTGTCCCAAACCAGAAGGGTTTTGCCTAATTCATCATGCTCCCAGGCCACACAAAGGGACCCCTGACAAGCAGAACATTGGAGAGTGAAAGGAAGGGACACCATGAGTGCTCATGAATTGCAAATATCTCATCATTAAAGGATGCTGCCTTGCTTGGGACCATCTGCTGGATACGCTGGGGCCCAGGACCTCGGGCTAGAAACATCTGCTGCTTTAATCATTTTACCTCTTAATTAAAGCACAGGCAAAGGGAAGCCAAACATAGCCATGACCCTGGACATATCACAGTTTAGCCGTATAGATCGGAGACCACATCCGCCTTGGTTGGGCACGAATGAGAATACACAGGTGTGCTGTTGGTCCAACATATGTGCTCCCTGCTGAGATAAAGCAAATGTGGCTTCACCAATCCCCCCACTGACATGATGTACCATTTTGAAGACACTTTGTTTTGCTGTTTCATTGATCCTCCCTGGATGATGCTTCCTGGTGGTTGCCTTTAAGCTGTTGTACCCTGAGGCATGTTGGTCAAGCAGTTAATGATCTATAAATAAACACTTTAGGGCACTAAGGGAGATGCTTTTTAAAGGAATCCCACTGTTACTCCTTTTGTACTGCAAAGAACCCTTTTGTAATGGAAACAGATACCCTTTAATTGAACTGTTTGGTAAATTCAGATTTTTATTTCAGCTTTCACATACAGCGACACATCAAAGCGACAATATACGGAAACATGTACTGATATGTAAACAGTAAGCACTAAATAGACAGTAGGTGACACTATTATTTCTTCCTTCACAGTGCACACACATTATTTTGAACTCAGATCTCTTATAATGCTTGCCCAGCCATTCTGGGTTTGAGTCTCCGTCTCCTTCCTTTTCCCTTCAGCCTGCAATTACTCCAGGGCCTAGTATGCTTTATAGTTCTTTGACTTTGTGGTCTGCATGGCTGTCTTAAATTGGGTTCTTCACCTCAGGAAG
The DNA here is from genome assembly GCA_964023405.1 of Apodemus agrarius. NCBI lineage: Eukaryota > Metazoa > Chordata > Mammalia > Rodentia > Muridae > Apodemus > Apodemus agrarius. Next base: position 48,050,144 of record OZ030015.1, on the reverse strand, counting down.
CTGCCAAAGTTCTGAAGTTAGATTCATCATCTGTTGGTTGGTTGGTTTGTTCACATAACCAGTTCCCATAGTTATTATTGTGCACTGGGAAAGCACAGCCACCACAGAGGCAAGGGTGTGCTGCACAGGGCACTGGCCTTTCTTCAAGGAGAGCGGAGACCAGCACATGTGCATTTAAGTACAGGGTTCAATAAAATGTCAGTATTAAATACTATTCATGCAGCAGAATTAAGCTGGGAACATGGGAAAGCCGTGTGAAATAGCATCAGTGGGGGCAGCATTCCTAATGGCCCAAGTTAGATCCCTGGGACCTGCATGTTAGAAGGAGAGAACTAGCTCTCATAAGTTGTTCCATGACCTCCATATATGTACAACAGCATATGCATGTGCACACACCTACACAGATATGTTCAAAGGTAATATCATCATCATCATCATCATCATCATCATCATCATCATCATCATCGATTGACTCCTGTCCTTAGACTTTCAGTCTGTGGATGTATTTGCCAGTAAAAAGAGAGAATATCCAAATTAACAAAATCAGAAACACAAAGGGGGGGGCATAACAACAGACACTGTAGAAATCCAGAGAATCATAAGGACGTGCTTTAAAATCCTGTAGCCCACCAAATTGGTAAATCTAAAAGGAATAGATACTTTTCTCTATATATATATCACTCATTGAAGTTAAATTGAGTTCAGGTAAGCAATTTAAAGAGACCTATAACTCCTAGTGAAGTAAATAGAAGCAGTCTTTAAAAGTCTCCCAACCAAAGGAAAACAAAAAACAGAAAAATAAAAAACAAAAATACAGATTGTTTTAGTGTGCTGATCTACTAGACATTCAAAGAAGAGCCCAGGCCAATGCTTCTCAAATTACTCCACAAAACAGAAACAGAAGAAAAATCGCCCAATTCATTTTATTGGGGTATAGTTACCCTGATACCCAAACCGCATAAAAAACACAACAAAGAATTAGAATTACAGACAATTTCCCTTACAAACACAGATTGCAAACTGACTGCAAGAACACATCTAAAAAAAATCAATCACCATGATCTAGTAAGCTTCATCCCAGAGATTCAGAGATGGTTCAATATACAAAAATCAATAAACATATAAACACCATATAAACAAGCCGGAAGAAAAAAGCAGAAAAGGCCTTTGACAAATTCCCCACAAGAAAAATTCTAGAGAGATTAGGGATACAAAGGACATACCTAAACATAATAAAGTCCATTTACAGCAAGCCCAGGACCCATATCAACTTAAATGGAGAGAAACTCAAGGCAGCTTCACTAAAATCATGAAAATGACAAGGTTGTCCCCTCTCTCAAAGCCTATTCAATATATACTTGAAGTCTTAGCAAGAGCAAAAGACAGCTGAAAGAGTTCAAGGGAATACAAATTGGAAAAGAAGAATTCCAAGTATCTTTATTTGCAGAGAATCATCTGCATATATACAAGTGACCTTAAAATTTCTACTGGGGAACTTCTGTAGCTGATAAACATTTCCAGCAAAGTAGCTGAATACAAAATTAGCTCACAGAAATCAGTAGCCTTCCTGTATACAAATGACAAACAGACTGAGAAAGAAATCAGGGAAGTAACAACTTTGACAAAAGCCTCAAATAATATAAAATATTGGCGCAACATCTGGTTTCTGTGGGCTCCTACTTGCCACACACGCTGGGCCGCATGCCTGCCTCACTGCTGGGATGCCTGGACTGCTGCACACAGCTCAGGGGAGGCAGAGGGCAGCCCGTAACGGAGGTCTCCAGTCCATGTTTCCCCGGGTGAAAACAGCAGGGTCAGGGACGATTGCTGTGGTCCCCAGTCTCCTGTGTACCAAACACTGCAGCGGTGCCACAGTGGGGTTGGGGACAGGGGTTCCAGGTCAGCGCTTCCCCTCAGGATGTCCACATGCCAGGCAAGAAGGGGAAGGCAGAGCCCAGGACAGGAGGGAGGGTTTGGTTCCGAGTGAGTGAGGAGGGGCTAGAAGAAACAAGACCTTCTCAGGGAGATTTGGGCGGGGGGGGGGGGCGGGGGGAGGGCGTCTACATGATGGCCAGGTGATTCTTGATGAAGAGATGGTCTTTGCTTGTCCAAACTGTTTTGTTCGATGGTGAATGTAGGTGCATACACCTCACTCAGAGTGAACCACAGATTAAATACCTTTTGTGAGACGGAATGCCCAAGGAGGGAAACTCATTGGCCGAACACTCAAGACCTATCTAGATACCTCATCAGCATGGAGAACTCTGGGTTTTTATGCTACAGTGACTGATCGCCACGGTCCTTTCAGTGGGGTGTCATGGTTATGGAATTCCAGAGCAGGTAGTTTGGCAGGGAGCTGGCTCCCACACCTACCTCGTTTCTGGGCTTTATAGGGTTCAGATCACTCAGCCTCACCAGCTCTTCTGTCTGGTGGCATGAATCACTTGTCCCACACATACACATACATAAAGAGTACATCTTTAAAAATATTAAATGTTCAATGTCCTTAGTCACCCAGCTGCATGAATGAAAATCATGATGATTTACTACTGTAGACTGTTAGGTGCTAGAGTTAAAGACGAGCAAGTGATGACAAGTTCCAAAGAGCTGGAGATAGTTTATACTGAGATCACACATGGGGAACTACACACTGTGACTAGTTTAGGAATAGCCTGACAATTCCCTCCACCGCCCAAAGTCAAGCTTATACTTGCTAGACTAATGGTTCTCAACCTTCCTAATGCTGGGACCCTTTAATATAGTTCCTCATGTTGTGCTGACCCCCAACCATAAAATTATTTTTGCGGCTACTTCATAACTGTAATTTTGCTACTGCTATGAGTCATAATGTAAATATCTGATGTGCAGGATATCAGATATGTGAGCCCAATGGGGTCGTAACCCACAGATTGGGAATCACTGTGCTAAAGTACAGATCAATCGTCTTGCACTTGGGTACGCCTTCAGAGGCTTATATAGAATGCTCACGGCAGCTTTTCTGTAGTAAGCCCACACTGCAACACGCTGAAACTCCCGCTTAAGATGAAGGGGCAGCACAGTGTGTGACTAACAGGAAGGAACACCACTCAGTAACTAAACAGACTGAACTACTGATAAACTCAAAAGTGTGCTTTCAAGGATGTACCATAAAACATATGACATTAATTTCAAAAAGTATGCTTAGCCCAATATATCTAAGAAACTTTCATTTTACATACAGCAAACACACAAGCTGCCAATATTAAGCAGAACATGAATTAGTTACAGCTAAAGTCCAACACCTGCTCCTCAGTCATGTGAATCACTTCCCCCAAGAGTTCACACGTGGTGCATGGCTGCTATGTGAGAGAATGCAAGTCTAAGCCGTGAGAGAACACTCAGGAGTCACGGCACCATTTGTATTGATGCGACAACAAGGCCCAGCCAGTTCCTTCGCCACCCACCACGGATGACCGAAGCTTCCAAACATAGCAGCAGAAAGGGAGAGGACCACATCTTTTCTCCTCTCCGTGTCTTAACACCTCATTTTTAGAAAGAGATCAAAGTGGGCATTTGGGGGGCAGCTGGATGTGCTCATCCAGTCCTGGCCCTTTAGACTCACCCCTTCCACCACCACCTGGACACCCCCAAGCTCCCTGAGAATGCTCATTCATTCCTGTGAGTTGGGGGTTCCCCCAGTTCAGTCTAAAGCAAAGCTCCCGTGCTTCGGGGTGTTTTACACTCCTGCAGAGGCTTTCCATCTCCCACCACAGGAACGTTGTTATGGGACAAGCTACCCCTTTGGAGCTCTTTTTGTCATTGTGTTTGGAAATTACCCAACTGACTGGTGGTTTCTACAAGGCTTTCCACACCCCTAAGTTTCAGCTAATCCACCCAGCATTGCCCTGGCTCTTCCCCTCTGCAAGAATGATGCACATTCCTTCCCCCAGCCGCTTTCCACTGCTAATGGCTTAGCTCTAGGGTCGGGGCCTGGAAATCATTTTACTGCTTATGTCAGGATTTTGGCTGTCTTGATCTTGTGCAGGACACAGTAGTTGGCATGACCCTAAAGGGGCTAACTAACTACTTTCTGGTTGGATTTGAGGCCTGTTCCACAGAAGAGAATTTCATCCCTGGTATTGTGATTTTGGTCAAGAATCTGCTACTGTTATTTTTGCTAAATGGTTGTACAGTCAGAATGCCTTCTAAATACACATATGCTCATCCACATAGGTCTGGGCTGCTCTTAGCCTTGGTCAGAGAAGCTTTTTTATGCCGTTGGCAGCCATCAGTGGAGAGATGCATAGCTGGTCACCGTGCCAAGGTACAGAGTGCCCCGCCCTGACCATCTGAGCCACCCACACACACACCAAGGCTTAGGGAGTACAGCAGAAGAGGAGGCAGAAAGAAGGCTAGCTCCAAAGGTGGGAAAGAATGCTGTAAGTGCTGTCGTGTAGATAGCATGTGCTTGTCAAATGCATGAACTCACAGCCCTGAACAAGATCAAGGCAGCCAAAATCCTGACCTAAGCGGTAAAATGATTTCCAGGCCCCGCCCAGACAGCTAATCCATTAACAGTGCAAAGTTGCTGGGGGAAGGGGTGTGCAGCTTTCTTGTTGGAAAATTCAGTAGGTTTCCCATGCTCCGGTGGGTGGCACCACGCCTCTGTACACAAGGGCAGCACTAGCAGGACTTTGTGTGTGTGTGTGTGTGTGTGTGTGTGTGTGTGTGTGTGTAATAATAGCACCCATTGTCAACTTGACACATAATCATATATCCTTACATCATGTTTAATTTCCAAACCAAAACAATAACCAAGTCATAATTATATTCGTGTATCCAACATGCAACTCCAAATGTATTACATATTTAACCAGGTGTGTGGGTTATAAAAGCATCAACAAACAAATAAAAACAAAACAAAGACAGAGAGAGAGAGAGAGAGAGAGAGAGAGAGAGAGAGAGAGATTTATTAGAATGGCTTACAGGCTGTGGTCTAAGTATTTCAACAATGCTGTCTTCTGATAGGAATTATAAGAATGTAAGCGAGTATACCAGAATCCTGAAGTAGGGTCTAATGCCATTGAGGAATGGACTTTCTGACATGCAAAGAGCAAGTGCTTCCTGTGTTCCATGTCCTTTATATGAGCTTCCCCCAGAAGGTGTGGCCAGATTTGAGGTGGCTTTTCACACTTCAGATGGTCTAGACTTAGGGTGAGTCTTCCCACCACAAATGACTCACTCAAGAAAACTTTCTAACAGGTGTAACTGCTTGGGTTTTAGTTAATTCCAGCTGTTCCAAGAATAGCTAGCACGGGTGCTAATAATAGCACCCCTTGTCAACTCGACACATAATCATATATTCCTTATGTCATGTTTAATTTCCAAACCAAAACAATAACCAGGTCATAATTATATCCGTGTATCCAACATGCAACTCCAAATGCATTACAAATTTAACAAGGTGTGTGGGTTATAAAAACATCAACAAACAAACAAAAACAAAACAAAGGCAGGAGTTCCGGAAAGTGGATGTGGTTAGGAAGATATGGAGAGAATTGGAGAGAGAAAATAGGTGGTAGGTATTGATAATATCTAATATGATCTATTTTATCAGAGACATTATTGAAATTCTCAATAAGGAAGAAAAGAAATTGTAGAAGCTGAGACTGCCCCAGGCCTTGACCCTCCTTAAGTAGACTGCTTTACTCTCTCCACTGAAGCCCAGCGGTGTGCATTCCCACCCAAGGGTAGACTGGAAGTGAGAGGAGCATCCCAGAGAGATCCAGAGAGAAGCTCGTGGTCCCTGATTCAGCCCAGAGCAGGTGGGGCAAAGCCCGGCGGTTATTCATTTCTTCCCTTTGTGTGTGACAAGCAGTTATAAGGCAAGCATCGTCTACTCCTTCCTGTGGCTCTTTCTTTCCTCCAGGGCACGGATGCTCAGCAGGAGGAGCACTTTCACTGGGTCCTGATTTTCTGCCTGCATCACAGGACAGTCTTCATGGAATTTGTTTCCTAAGACATGCTCCTCCCAACCAAATGAGATTCTGTGCCCACTCCTGTCATCTGTTCCCTGCAAGGCCCTTCCCACTTCCCTTCTCCAAATACTGTGGATGGGGCCTTCTCACCGCACACAAAAACTCAATAATAAAAACACACACAGAATACAGAACAAGTTAATAGGTAGGGGAGGCAAGAAAAGGATGACTGAAAACTACAATCTTTGTTATCTCTTGAGTTCAAGCCCACACCCAAACAATCAAACTCATGGACCCCCTCCCCTGACATTTCCCCCTTCCTTCTCAGCCTTCAGTCTGAGGATGCAGATACCCTGAAGACTCAGCTGTTCTGAGCAGAGCATATGCCCAGTCTCCTCTCAATTCTAGTTCAATTTCCACCATAGATGACTGAGGAACCAGCATAATTAATATTCCCTCTCAAACAATCACTTGGATAGCTTGGTACCCACCCCATGCAATGTGAAGAGCAGAAGAGCAAGGGCTTGACTCATACACATGTGGACAGGCAAGAGTCAGGATGATGTCACGAGGATGCTGTCACCAGCTAGCACCTCTGACCACAGACAGATGGCGAGATTCACTGAAACCAGGCCTGAAGTTTTGGAAGGGGCTGGACCTGAGAGCCACATGTAGGGGAGCAATTATCAACATTTTTGCCAGCAGAGATTACAGAAAACAGTAACAGGACAGACTGGACACTTTCCATGTCTCAGCACATACTTGGTGTGAGCTCAGTGTGAGCATGTGCTCAGGTCGACCAGTTGCCGATAGGATGATGAGTCAAAGTGGGGTTGCACGGGAAAATGGCAGTGGTGTCAAGATGGCCTCAGAGATTGTAAACACTGAATCAGGAGTGTTAAGATACACATTTGATGTCCTATTTTTCCACCTGTTAGTAGGCTTTAAAAAAAATACAAACCTAGAATGTCTTAGCATAGCCTTGATTGACAAGACAAAGTGCAGTTTTGGAGATCAGATGGCAAAATGCCAAGAACATCATTAACTCAGAACAGGCCTTGTCTTACCCAAGACATTCTCTGCAATGAACTTCTACTATAGCAACAGTGTTCCCTGGAGGCTTGTTGTGTAGATAAATAATGCTTGGGCAAAGTTCAGGTATTTTTGGTTTTCAGGTATTCCTAGGATCATACAGCTTTTTGAAGGGTCTGGAGAGATGGTTCAGAGGTAAAGATCTCTGACTGGTCTTACAGAGAATCAGGGTTCATCTTTAGCAGCTAAATGACAACTTACAATCATCTTTAACTCTAGTTCACGGGGATCTGACACCCTCTTCTAGATTCTGTTTTGCAACAGACATACATGCAGGCAAAGCACCCATGCACACAGACTACTAAGATTAAAAACAAATTTAAACCCTCCTATGTGTACCGATACACTCTCAATAAACAAGTCTTATCTCCATGTCCACAAACTCCTTCAAGGAAGAGCTATACAGATATTGTCAACTGTCTGGCTATCTATAGTATTCTGTGTTAGTCCAGAGGTTTGGGGACAAAGGCCAAAGATGGTATAAACCCTCCCTTCTCTGCTGACCAGGAGCTTTGGCTTGTAAAAGCCTGTACAAAACACTGAACAAAGCCAGCTCCTAGTTCTGAATTCCAAAGTGACCACCATACCTAAGACTTCACTACAGGGCCCTAAACTCACTGAATAAGGCTATAACCTCAATGCCTCACCACCAGACCACTGTTCCCTCCTCCTCCCCTTTAAGAATCCCCTACCCCAGCCCAGACTTTCAATGATCCCCTCCTGTAATGTCAGAAAACCCACTGAGAGCTGCCCCCAGTAAACCTGCCTTTATACTTACAATTTGGCTCAATTTGGTTTATTGCATTGGTAGAGAAGCCTTCCACACTGCTCATAAATGAGTAACTAAAGGATCATTGGGCTATAGTCAATTTAGTTGTCTGCTTTATTCAATGCTCAGCAATTATGTTTTAGTGATATAGCAGTTGTTAGCATAAACTTATTCATTGAAAGGAGACTCGATGCAGAGGATGATTTAATGATATCTCTATAGTATATAAATTATAATAATTGCCTAATCACATGCTTTTGATGCTATTCACATCAAGCTATGAGAATGAGGCAGAGCTCGTGGGAACAAGGAAGGGAATTAAAGGACCAAAATAAAATAATTTCAAGTACCCAAGATAAGCTATAATGTAACTACAGAAGCAAGGTATCGTGTTGACTGACCCCTGTTACATCACTTAACACTCAGCCCTGTGATGCAGGTGCCATAATGTCTCAGAAAGGCTGAACACATGTGAGTTGTATGGTTGGTGAGTGAACGAGCCAGGATTTGAATTCCTGAATCCCAGGTCCTGACTCCACCTGGGACTATATCCTGGGTCTATATTGGCTTTTCATTGCAAGTTAGACCAATTTCTAAAGTGAAGTGATTCAAGAGGGAACATATGTGGAGACAATGACAGAATTAAATATACAAATACAAACAATACTTCTTCCCCAGTCTAGAGAAGCCACCAAGAAAACATTTTCCTTCCTTTCAAAGAGTGGTCTGGGTGGCCACCCATTCAAGAACCGGATGAGGCCAGTACAGTAAGCCTTCATTCAGTCTCTCACCCTGTCCATCTTTGGCTTCTTCTAAACTGCAGGAGGGTTGGAGAAACCGTGTCAAAGAAACACAGCATTTTGGCCCAGACACTCACTAAACTCAGCCTGCGAATAAACAGGAAACCCAACTGCAGAATGTATGATGCCAAGCAAAGACTCCTAGGGCAGATCAAAGAGATTTCAAATGTCAGTTACAGCCACCAGGGGGAGAACTTCAGAATGCTTCTGCACTGTGAGCTCTAGAAATACAGAAATCAGATCATTTCTGTACAAAAGAATGTGGGGGCCAGAGAGAAACCTTGGTTAAAAGTGTTGGCTGCTCTTCCAGAGGACCCAGTTGTGATTCCAGCATCCACATGGTGGCTCACGACCATCTGTAACTCCAGTCCAAGGGATCAGATGCCCTCTCCTGATCTTTGCAGGCACCAGGTGTATACACAGACAAGTAAGGCCACAGGGGAGTGCTACTCACTGGCTTGGTCCTTATGGCTAGCTCATGCTACTTTCTTACACACCCCAGGATCACTTGCCAGAGGCGACACCACCCATAGTGGTCTGGGCCCTCCCACAGCAGTCACTACGGATGTGCAGACTCACCTATAGGACAATCCTATGCAGGCATTTCCAGAGCATTGAGAATCTCTCTCCCTAAACAACTTTAACTTGTGTCAAATTGACAAACGGTTAACCAATGAAGTGAGCAATATGGAGTTACTGCCTGGAACTCCAGTTCTAGGATGCCTAACCTCTTTTAGGCTTTGAAGGAAACTGCACTCAGTGTACTCATCTAAACGTGGGCACATGATTTTTTGAAAAGGTACCAAAAATGATTGTATGTAGTGACAATTTTGGCATTTTTTTTTAATTTTTAAAGATTTGTTTGTTTGTTTATTATATGTAAGTACACAGTAGCTATCTTCAGAAACACCAAAAGAGGGTGTCAGATCTCATTATGGATGGTTGTGAGCCACCATGTGGTTGCTGGGATTTGAACTCAGGACCTTTGGAAGAGCAGTCAGTGCTCTTAACTGCTGAGCCATCTCTCCAGCTTGGCTTTTTTTTTTCAAACACAGCAATATTGTAAAAATATGTTTTTATTTTAATCCCAGGAGTGGAACATGGGGCTGCTTCAGATTGTCCATAACTGCTGACTATGATTTGCCTCATGCTCTCTCTGGCTGGGGTGTCATTTTGTAGATAGTTTCTGTGATTGTGTGATGCTTGAAATTCTGGGGACCTTTCAGAGGGTATATAAATACTAGGACCCTGAGAGGCAGGGTGGCTTGTGGGTTGGAGGCTGTTGGCTGTTCTTGGTAGCAGTTTGTTAGGTACACAAAGAAGAAACAACAAGAAGAAATTAGATATCCTGATGGTGAAGATCAAACTTGCCCCAAGGAACTTACTGCCTCTAAGCAGCAGGGAGGAGTCCAACGATAACGTTGCCGCCTTTCCTCTAGCCTTTCTTCTCCTTTATCCAGCGTTAGGGGCTGAAAGGGTGGAGAAGGCTGAAAAAACAAAACAAAAAGACCCACCAAGTCCAAAAGACCAGCTACCATCATAAATGTTGAGACAAAGCCAAACAGAACTATTTTCAAGCTCTACACATGTGATGGTCACAGGTAATGTTGCCTCTCTATGTGACACGTTGGTGCACTGTTTACCAGGATGGGACGAGACAAAAGTACAGAGGCAGGAGAGTCTCTGTGGCCAACACCACTGAAGATCCTTAAGGGCAGGTGTTTCTCCTCAGATATAACTTTCCACAGAAGGTCACCGTGAATCTGAGCACGCAGGCCTGGCTAAGCCGCCATTGGATATATCTGCATGCCCCTTCATTCTTTGTCAAGTCTGTGGATAAGGACATAGCGTTCTGGGGTTCCTGGCTCTTGAGATCTTTGTTTCCGGGGGCTCTGATGTCTCATAAAACTTTGGTTTAATACATGTGCAATGCTTTTCTCCTACCTGTCTTGATCATAAATCTTACAGCAATCGGGATGAGAGGTTTGCCTTTACTCCTCTGTGTATTTTAAAGCATGAATTATAAAAATGCATTTCTTAAAAGCTGAAAGGGGTTCACGGGGTGAAAGGGGAAACATGAGGTCAGAGCTAGGTATACAGGGCATTTCTGCGCTCTGTTCAAATCTGAAAGTTAAACAGCTGTGGGTTCAAGAGTTTTAAGAATCCCAATGTCATAACAGAGAGAAATAATAAAAAGATAACATGGTCAAAACGTCGAAGAAGTGTTTGCAGTAAAAAGTATATAGTTCCTGTCAAAGCAGGGACATCACAAGATGTTAACTGTTTGAAAGCTCGGATGAAGGAACGCTGCAGAGATGGCACGGGGTAGCGGTGTGCAGAGAAGATGGGCTAGGACAGACAGAGCCACACGGCATTCCGGAGTTCACAGCTCAGTCGGGTAAGCAAGAAATTCTTAATATAATGACTATTTCATGCTATGCATTATATTCTTGAATATATTGCATAAAGCAAAAAATACTACAGATCAGAGGACAGATCAGGAAAATAATCACAAACTGAAGGAAAACAAGAGATTAGGAGTGTCTGTGTATTAGCTAAACCTGCAGAAGTGATTAAAAAATAACATTTTCTCTATCAACTAAGAGAAAAAAAAAAGCACTATCAGGCCTAGTGTGGAGAAAAATTAAAGATGAGAAGGCACACGCAATTAGGAACAAGAAAGTTGAGATGGGAAGGAAACTAGGGTGTCTGTTACCGCTGTCTCCAATGCTCCAGGAAAACAAACTTGGAGATACGGATGAGGGACAGCGCTTCCTTTGAAACACGTACATTTTAAGACATGTTAAGAATGCAGATGCTTCAACAGGGCACAGATGAGGAGACAAGGATTTGAGAAAGCCCTGGCGGTACCAGCGTCTGCTTGATAGCTACTCGGCACCAAATCCTATCAATCCTTCAGGAAAGCCAGCCGTACTCACGGCTCCCAGCTGCCCCTGCATTTTATATATATATATATTGGGTTTTTGTCTTCAAAATGGAAAGTCCTGTGTGAACCCCACCTACCTAAAAACTACACTGAAAATCTGGATGAAAGGCAGAAAACAAAGCAAGAACGAACTAAAACAAAACCTCACTTTAAAACAGGAGGGCAGAAAGGGGGGTGGTGGGAAGGTGAAGTCCAGCCAATCAGAAAACAAAGAGACAAACAAAACACTCAAACCCCACTAAGTCTAGTTAGCCCAATAGTTTCTTCTAGAATCTCCTTCAGGAATTTTTTTGGACTGTGAACAGCAGATAATGCTTCGAATAAGTTATGTTGCAATTCAGAAAAGCTAAGCAAAGAATTAAGCCCCTCCCCCACCCCGCCCGCCTAGGAAAAAGGTAAACAGATCTCAGCGCTTCTAGATAGGAAGTGTGCTTTGAACAGCTGGATGTGTTTGCCATTCTGTGGACTGCAGAGTCCCAAGCAGAGTGGAAAGCAGGGGCCTTAAAAGGTCAGTTTCTGATCAAAACTGCCCTGCTGAAAATTCCTAAGGTTGAAGGATTTCTCTGACATGCTCAGGACGGAAAGAAAATGTCATATAACAATCCCCTGGGAGGACCCAAGATCCTGTTGCTAAACAAATGTTAACTGTTCCTCTCCATCATTCTGTTTGGCTTCCCTACTGCTGTTTGAGAAGGAAGAAGACTGTCTTCCCTTAAATAAAATAAAATAAACACACAGAGAGCTGGAGAGACAGCTCAGTGGTCGAGCACTTGCTGTACTTGAAGAAGATCCGAGTTTGGTTTCCAGCACCCATGTCAGGTGGCTCACAACTCCTGTAAGTACAGCTACAGGGAACCCAACCCCCTCTCCTGGCCACTGTGGGCACTGCACAGGTGTGCAGAAATCCATACTCAGACACATACATAATCTTTATAAATAAAGTAAAAACTTTTATAAATGGCTTTAAAAAAAAAAACAATGATCAAACCCACAGAAAAAGAAGATATTCTATTTTTTGATGGATGGAGAAGAACAGTTGAGCACACTGCTATATCTCCCTGGGACATTAGTGTGAGCTACAGGCGTGACCACACACATAAAATTCATCGGTTTTTAGCAAAGGAAGTGTGGAGCCACCGCTACCCCCAGTCTCAAAGCCATTTTCTGCACTGTAAGACGCATGTCGACTTTCACCAATCCTTTATCCCTACCTGTCCCACCCCCAGCCCTACACAACGACTGACCCACTCCTGTGTGTCCAGTTCTCCTGCTCTCTACCTCACTACGGTAGGCAGGCTTCTGTGACTAACTCTTCATTGAACATCATGTGCTGAAGCCCCACCCATTTGGTAGCATGTGCTGATATATTATACCCTTTGACAGATCAGACATGTTCTGTGGCATGAGGAGGCCGGTCGTGTGGGTTGTTTCCATTCCAGAGCTGTTATAACATCCTTGTGTAAGTTTCGATACAGACTTTGAGTTTGTTGCTCTTGGGATTATAGGAGGACAGGATCTGCTAGGACAAACAGTAACCTTAATCCTTTGAGGAACCACAAATACATTCTCAAAGTAGACACACTGTTTATATACCCAATAGTAGCCTGTGAGGATTCCAGTTCTCCTGCATCCTCACCCCAGTGTGTGGTTAGAGTTTAGATTCTAACTATCCTGGTAAAGGAACATCCTACTACCCTGTCTTTTCCTCATGACTAAGGCCATTCATGTGCTTCTGGGCCAATTCTGTATCTTCCTTGGACAAATATTTAACCAAGGATTATTTTTTTTTCTGCTAGAGGGCAGAGAGATTGAGGCAGGATCTAGCTAGCCATGTAGCCCAGGCTGGCATCAAACTGGGAGCAGTCCTCCTGCCTCGGCCTCCTAAGTCTAGTGATTATAGGTGTGAACAGGTCTTTTGACATTTTTTTAATTTAGTTATATATTTTTAATCAAATTGTATGAGTTGGTTATATAATCTAGGTACAGGTCCCTTGTCTGATTCATGATTTGAAAACATTATTAATTGGTAGAATGCATTATTTTCACTGTGTGTCTTTTGAACCACAGAAGGGGTTTTAAAGATTTGATAAAATCCTATTTGTTTTCACCTTTTCTCACGATTTGTGTAAAATACCTAAGAATCTCTGCCAAATTCAAGGTCCTATATTTTCTTCTGTGAGTTTTACAGATTTAGCCCTTCTGTTTCAGTTGTTCATCCACATCAAATTAATTTTTGTGTATGGTTTTACACAGGGGCCCAGATACCTATTATAATAATGATCAGTGTTGCTGGGATTTTCAAGATGAGAGTCTCATTATGTAGCTCAGGCTGGCTTCAGACAATGCTTCTGAGCCCCTTGCAAGCTAGGATTCTAGGCGTGGATCTCCAGACCCGCACCAACATGCAGGCATCTTCTCAATGTGTTGCTCTGTTTCTGGCCTGTCAGCACCCCGTTCTCTTGCTCACCACTGTTTTAGAGCAAGCTTTGAAAGCAGGGTGTTTGAATCTTAGCACTTTGTTTAAGGCTATCCTGTGGACCTTGTTAGTCACTGTGATTTATAATCAGCTTGCTGGTGCTATAGTTTTCTTTCTATTGCTGTAATAAAACATTGTGAGCACAAACAACTTAGAGGACGAAAGAGGTGGTTTCCATTCGCAGGATACAGACTGCGCCACTGAGGGAAGTCAGAGCCCAAGACCAGCTATTCCACAGAGCATCACCTCCCTACACGGCACTAAACGCCAAGGAAGTACAGCAGAAACCATGATGGTTCACACAGGTCATGTAGAGCTCGATGCAGCTCAGAATCGCCAGCCCAGGGAATGGTATCACCCATAGTGGGCTGGGCCCATCTATATATCAAATAACAACCCAAACAGTTCACCTGATCTTGGAAGTTCTCAGTAGAGACACTCTTCTCAGGTTATTCTAGGCTGAGTTAACAGTTAAAGATAAATACTATCTGATAATGGAGGAATTCTTTTTATCTTACAGATCCCAGCATTTCCCCACTGTCCTTGTTGGACTGTATTTACAGAGCACTATATTTGGGGATTTTTTTTTCTGTTGAACATACTTAGTTGGTTCAGCTTCCTGAAGGTCTGGAATTTAGTCATTGAACAGCTAGGAAAATATTTTATTAGAATTATATTTGCAACAAGATAGTGTCTATTTGGTTCTTTTCATAATTTCAGTCTCTGAATTTATAGTCTTTACTAAATGCAGTACTACCATAATGTCTTCCTTTCTCAATTATGTTTAACTTTTATTATGTGTATGTATGCACATGTGTGTATGTGTGTGTGCACATATGTCTGTGTGTATGCATGTGTATATGTATGTATGTGTGTGTGTGTGTGTGTGTGTGTGTGTGTATGTGTGTGTGTGTGTTGTGAAGGTATTCTTTTAGAATGGAAAGCCCTTGTCTGAAGTTTCACATCATGTAATTTCAGCTACTTGTTGTCAACAACAGTCTGGAAATATTAAATGGAAAATTCCGGAAATGAAAACATCATGCATTTTTAGTTAGTTGCCACTCTGAGACATGTAATGAAACCTAACAGTATATGACTCTATCTCTTCTGGGATACAAGCTTGTCTTTTGTCCAGCATATCCACCCTGTACATCCTACGCAGCTGCAAGCCACTTGGAGTCATCCTCATTGTCGCTACATTCCCCCCAGCGTCACAGTGATTATTTCCAAACATCCTTACATGGTGGCCTGACTCTGCTTCACGTCCATTTACTGTGTCTGACCATGTGGGCATCACCATCACACACCGATAAGAAAAGCTAATTATGGTACAAAATGATAAGGAGCCTAAAATTCATGCAACTTTTGTTATAGCACATTACTATTGTTTAATCACATTATTAGTAATGTCTTACTATGCATAATTTACAATGTAAACTTCGTCATGGTTATGTATTTACTGCATAGTACACAGTAGTCCACTATGTCTTCTAGTGTCCACTAGGGGTCTCAGGCCACTATTCCCCGTGAAGAGACTACTATGCACTTATCAACTTTATTTCCAAAGAACATGAGCTGAGCTATACTTCTCTTTTTTCTTTTCACATCTCATAGTTTTTATGTGTGAGAAACTGGATCTTACTTTGTATATTATAGCAACTGTGAGTAGAGAGCCTCCTCTCTCACCACTTAGAGCTTCTGGTCATTGTTTCCTTGTCTATTTATTTAGTGACTGGCTGAATTATTTTGATGAGTCTGTTTCTTGCCTATTGTACATTGAATATAAAATGTCATCATTCCCCAGTCCCCAAGCCTCATGTATTGAAGCCTCAGTTCCCAGCTGGTGGTGCTGCTGGAGGATGATTGGACCATACGGATGTTAACTTCATCAATAGATGGGTCCATAGATGAATCCACAGCTATCTGAACTATTAGAAAGTGAAGCCTGGTTTCAAGAAAGAGGTCACAGGTGCTGTGGCTTTAAGGAGTGTATCTTGTCTCTGATCTCCTGTTTCTCCTTTGCTTTCTATGGCAAAAGGGTCCGGGGAGAAACTTATCAAGATTAACATAAAGAGAAGCCATTTGGTGGAGAGAGACCGGAAGCCCTTCCCACCTGTTTCATATAACACATGGCTCGTACTCAAGAAAACCGACAGCATACAGGCATGGGGGAAGAGGCAGGTTCTATGGAGGGATCCTACACAGCATCATGTGGCTTGTGGCTGAAATTTTGGCCTTTTTCCCTCAGTTCTCTAGGCTAGCCTGATTCTCAGGCATGTCCTCTCATTCTTAACCCACTCCCTCTAGCTCTACTTCTAACCATGTGTCACTGGTCCAATTCTTAGTTGCCAGTCACTCGAGCCTGGATACTTCTGCAGGTGCCAGGACTCCGACCCATACCTGTAACCCCCTGCACAACTCTCCTGCCCTGATAATTCTTCCTCAGCAAAGGCCTGAGTTACAATCAATCCCGCCAACCCTGAACAGAAACCTCAGAAACTGGGCCCACATAAGCCAGTCTTTCAGTGACAGAACATTACGAACACAACGTTCTGCCCCTAATGTTCTTCAGAGAGGCAGAGCTTGGGTGTGTCCATAGGTGCCCATGTTGACATTGGTTTGGGAGGACTCTCCTCTGTCCCTTACCACACCCAGTTGTCAAACTCTACTCATTACCAAATGAACCCTCTACTGTTTCCGACTACAACGTCCTGGACTGTAACTGTTCTACAAAGAACTCGCCCAGATTCTGACTCCTTGGAAAGAATACTTTGCATGGTTGGGGTTTGGCTTGGTTCAGACCCACAGTCCTGCTCCCTGTGTGTTTGGTTTTCCTTCACGAACCGGAGCGCCTGTGCTTGCTTTGCATCTTGGATTATTCCCAGATGTCTTTGCCATAACCTTCCTTTTCCTTCATAGTCCCTTTGGACTTCAATTTCTTCACCCTGAGGCAACTAGCTACTTCCTTGGGGACAGTTTAGGAGCTGTTTGCTCCTTGACCCATTTTTCCCGTCACCCTGGCACTCTGGGAGCTGCGGCTCTGGAATCTGGAGTCAGAGCAGCAGCAAGCTTCCCTCCGATGTCACCTCATCTCTGCTGAGTCAGGTCCCTTGAAGGGCAAACTCCTGTATTAATGTCTTCAATGAGACTTCCTGTTTACTTTCCGCTAAATCCCCATGACACGACCTGAGGATATCCAGAGGCATTCCTGTCCACCACTGTAGTTTAATCCTAAACAGTCCTCTCTACGACCTGGAGCTAATTATGACAAAATGAAACAAAAGCATGCTCTGTCTTCTTAAATTAACACCTTTAAGCCAAGAGTGAGCGGCGATGTAACCAACTGAGCATGCTCAGAAATGTGCCCAGCACTGAGATGCTTTGGTTGTGTAGACTCCCAGCATAAAATCTCAGTTCTTCACCTCTTGAGGGAAGGCGCTGCTTTGGAAACAGCTCCCAAGATCTCCTTATTTCCTGCAGGGAATCCATCCTTCCCTACCTCATGCCTTAGTCAAGCTCAGTTCAGCTTTTCTCTCACCAAAGTGTGAACCCACCGCTCTCAGTGCTGTATTCCTTCAAGGATCTGAGCCCTGTGAGAGGCAGGAGGCTCCGCCTTCCTGGGTGAAACAGGACAAGCATGAGCAGGACCCAGTAACCAGAGCACAGAGTTCCTGTGCCTTTGCCTTAAAGGTGAACCTCCCTGAGGAAAAGAAGTCCTGTCTCACATCGCACTCAGCTGGGGCTGGCTCTCAGGAGTGGGTAGGAGGGTAGGATGAGAAATGCCAAGGACCGGGTCCCCAGGGAAGAAAGCTCTTTGGCAAGATGCTGGGAGGCGGAGCCCTGGGTTTGACTCTTACAGTTTAGTGTTATCTCAGTCTCAGTGAACTGGGACAGGAGGATACCAGAGAGCAATCTTGGTTTGCACAGCAAACTCTTCAACTTTCACCAATATTTCTTGACTGTTTTTGTGTAAGTTTTCTGGCTATCTGTATTGGTACTGTCTGCAGAGCACTATTTCCTGGTGTGACCAGGGAGTGGTTTGGTGGAGATCCTCGCCCTGTGGACTGGAAGCCAGTCTCTCTGTTCTTTCCAAGCTTGATGCTGAAGGTTAAGGAAGGATCAATTCTGTGAGATTATAGCTGGGTTGTGCTCAGGGTAATTTCTGAGCAGGTAATTTCTGGGTGGTTTGGGTGTGTCTCCCAAAGGTTCAGAGCCCCAGAACAGCCATGTTCAGAGTGGCAGCACCTTAGATGGCAGAGCCTGGCAGAAGCCAATTATGCCTCTGGAGGCATTACTATGTCAACTGACTAAATGCTGGACAAGATCGGTGATGAGTCCTCAAGACAGCGGGCTGTCGTAAAGCAGGGCCACATTCCATACTCAGCCCCCATCTGCCTTTCACACAGGATCTGGTGCCACTGCAGGGCCCTGACCATAGACAGCACAAATAGGATTACCCAGTTTTACAGTTCAAACTAAATAAATCCCTCTTCTTTATGAAGTACCTAGGCTCAGGTGTTTGTCATAGCGTTGGACAAAGACAAAACCACATGGTGCATAATGGCATTTAGTGCTTAGCGTTGGACACCATATGCCCCAGTGCCCCAGTCTGTCGTATGTCAGACCCTAGATCAGACTCAACATACTGCAGCAGACAGGTCAACAAGACAGGAAGACTGTCCCAAGATGGAAGGGCCATACAGGCCTTCCAAGGTAACCGGTGACAGAGAAGCCATTTCTAGCATCTTTATTGTAGCCTTCCTCTTCTTGTCGAATGAAACCCGAGAGTCAAGAGCAGAACGTAGCGCTTGACCCTCAAGCATAGCTGGCGTAAGTTGTCTGGAGATGAAGCTAGTAATGTCAACTAAATTTCTGAAAAATACAACTGTACTTTGTCTTGGCACTCGCCCTACCAGGAATTTAATATGAGGGCAAATTCATCAATATCCATGCATGAGAATGTGTGTAGAAACATTTTGGGTAATAATAAAAAGCAAGGCTCAGTTCCTCTCTCTCCCTGGGGGCCAGTAAATAAAGGTTAATGCAGCTATGTAGTAAAAGACGAAATCAGAGTTCATTAAAAGAAATGGAGTGTGTTCTGACATGAAGTGAGTCCCAGTTTTTATTAGAAAATGAAATACAGAACAGTGTGTGTGGTCTGGCCACTTTGTGTCTACTTTTAGATATCAGTGTTCAATCTATTTTGAACAATTTTTTTTCTAGAATAAATCATAAGCATATATCAGTTTAAAATCCCCATTACTGGTTTTGTGACTACTTATGTCAAAAGAGTATGAAGTGGACAAAAGTTTTAAATTTTTGTTAGTCTGTCTAGATACAGATGCTCCAAGCCTAGATTTATAGGTATTGTATAATATACATGTATAGTATAATATATTAACTAGTGGAATTACTCACATAGGGAGAGCTGGAGGCCATTGTCAGCTTTCATCTTTGTGTGCTATCTACACCAATTTAAATAAAACATTTTAACGTTTAATTTAAATTGCCTTTTAAGGCAACGTTTATGGAATGAGAGTGGTTTCAGAGTACAAGCTGTGGAGCCAAAGTCCTGTTTTGCTCAGTCACTCTCACCTGCATCCCATGGCTGGCTGTGGAAATGTGGCCAAAGTCTTTGTGTCAGAATCATAGGAATAGATCAATGAGACGCTTCAGATGGGACTTAAAACTCTGCCCCTGGTGTTCAGGCAAGTGTCAGGGGGCTGCAGGTGCCACGGGTGTTCAGGAAAAAGTGTTAGGTAGCTACAGATGCTACAGGTGTTCAGGCAGAAGTGTCTGGTGGCTGCAGGTGCCACAGGTGTTCAGAGATGTCAGGTGGCTTCAGATGCCACAGATGTTCAGAGAGAGCAGGTGGCTGCAGGTGCCACAGGTGTTCAGAGAGGGCCGGTGGCTGCAGGTGTCACAGGTATTCAGGCAGTGATGTCAGGTGGCTGCAGGTGCCACAGGTGTTCAGGCAGATGTGTCAGGTGGCTGCAGGTGCCACAGGTGTTCAGGCAGAAGTGTCAGGTAGCTGCCTTGCAGGCTCCTGCTACTCAAAACATTCTCTGTACACCAGCTTCACCCAGGCACTAGATGGAAATGCAGGATCTCAGGCCCTGCTCATATGTGGATCTGAGTCTGCAATATCCAGGGATGCCAAGAGCCTCAGAAACACACTGAGGTCTGCTGAGCCTGATGTCACCCTCCTGAGGGATTGATGCTGGTCTTAAACAGTGAACCAGCCCTCAAGAGAGTAGATTGTCATAAAGTGACAGAAGGTCGCCTCCTATATTTGGTCCCTTCTATATGTAACCATTCCCTTTTCTGCCTTTCTATTGTGAGGTGATGCCACCATCCGAGAAGTCCAGGTGTGTCTGGGTGTGTGGGGGTGGGTGGACAACAGGGCCTGATGTGCTGGCAGGGACGAGACCCACATAAGCAATCAAGGTCTCCTTCACGCTCCTCCAAACACTCCTCTAGGGTAATTTGTGGTAACTAACTCACGGAGTGTTTCCCAGAGCCTGGTCACTAATGTCCCCATCATCTCCTTTTGGTGCTCACAGTCTGGAACCTTCACACTAGAATCCATGTCTTACAGATAAGGGATGAGAACGCGCTCCTGTTGGGAAGCAGCCAGCAGCCGAGGGCAGGCTCAGGCATGGGCTGCCTGCTTTCCACGCTCTTTTTCTTTTCTTCTGTTTTAGCTTTTCGAGACAGGGTTTCTCTGTATAGCCCTGGCTGTCCTGGAACTCACTCTGTAGACCAGGCTGGCTTTGAACTCAGAAATCCTCCTGCCTCTGCCTCCTGAGTACTTTCCACGCTCTTAACGCCACCACTCTGGTTTACCTTGCTCACTAAAATTTAATGGTGGGAATTTTCTCATTCTTTCTCGATCTTTGGGGCAGCTTAGAATAAGGGGCCAATAAACGCGGAAGACGATATAGCCCGACACAGTGCATCACTACAAAGGGCAAGGGGGTATCGGAAGGAAGCCTGGAGCTAAGTAATGCGCATGACCTTTACCCTCCTGACAGGGTTAGAAGCTCATCGATCCCACTTTACCACCGTTACCATTCACAGCACCTTTCAGCCAATGATTCAGATTCTTTCTCATGTTGATCTCTGCACAGGAGCACGACTTCTGCCATGCCCCTGCACTCCCCGGACATGCTGTCTCAGAGTGGGGGTAGATGAACACTGAGGTTCCTTCCAGGCCGCTGACAACCTGACCTCTGGTTTCATTTCCCAGCTCTGTGCAACTGGAGGACATTGTACCAACACCGAAGGCACCACATGCCCCCTCCACCTGTGACACAGCTATCACTGCGCACTCCTGAGGCACCACCCGGCAGCCGAACCCCTAACCGCACCACGGTCTCCACTGAAGGTCTTCAGCTCACCTTCATTTGGGCCATACACACTCAGTCAGGACTCACAGAAGAGAGACAAGTGAGTTACTCTGATGTTTATTTTAATGCATCTTAGTCCACACAGTTGGTATAAAATCAGAAAAAAGCAAGCAAAAACAAGAAAAGGTCTGGAGTCTTAGCATCAGAAGGACACCGTATATACATCTACAGTTGGTGGCCAGTACGAGTCATCGCCAGACAGTCCTTGGAGCCACAGAACACTCTAGACCCAGAAAGCCACGGAACTCGCTAGTCCCGAGGGTCTAGATGCTAGTCCTGATGCTCCGACCGTGAGAAAACTGTGGGACTGACGAAGGCTTTGAGATTTATTTATTTGTTTATTTATTGTAGTAATCACAACAGCCTAGCTAGGTACGAGAGCAGTTATGAACCGTTTGTATCGGGTCTCCGTTCTGCTGTACGTCATAAAACTGTTAATTGAGTTTCCAGTGAGTGGTTTAAATGATTAGTAATAACAAGGAATGGTAAATCTATAGCACCATTTCACAGATTGCTTGTCTCTGACTTCTCATTTTAACGTGTGGCCCCAGTACTCTGCCTACAGGGTCACCGGAGCCACCAGCTACTGTTTTGGCAGAGGGCTCCGGTCAGGGCTTTTTGTCTGTGAGTGCTTAGGGTTTCACACATCGATTTGGACAGTGGATATTCCTACTAAATGCACTGGGTCACCCATAGTGTGAAGGCCTCTGGCTGTCTGGGGCTTGTCCGTACACTTTGGTTATCCTATGAGGTTGAATGGGAGGGAGGTATCTGCTTTCAGATGAAACAGGGCCACGTGGAGTTTTTGAGTCTGAGCAAAACGAAAAGATGAAGGAAAAAAAAAAAAGAAACAAAACAAAGATACTGAGCTAGGTTATAGTGTTAGGATGTAAAGTTGTTTAAGATTCAACACGAGGCTGACGGTCAACATAAAAAGCAAACAATCCTATGTACATATATGTAAAAAGTGTTATAAATAGGTTTTATAAACCATCGATATTATATACATCTTCAATTGACAGCAATCCCCACTCAACTGCATTCTGTTTGGTTTGGCTTGCGTTTGGGTTTGGGGCTAGCTCTTTTTGGTTGGTTGGTTGGTTGGTTTTGTTTTCTGGTCTCCTTCCTCCCTCCCTGTGTACCCTATACGCGCTCAGAGCCTGGACGGACGGTGCGTCGGGCGCCTCATTCGCGTTTCCGCAGGATCACGTAGATGATGCCGCTGAGGAGGGCCAGGGGAAAGGCCACCCAGGCCAGGATGTAGGCAAAGCCATAGGAGTATTCACTGTGGACGTGCCACTCACTGTGCCGCACCGTGTAGATGGCCGCCGCACTCATCACGCACAGACCTGGGAGGAGAAAGACAGCAGGTGAACCGTGGGGTTCTCCGTGGAGGTGCACATCCACAGTGCTAGGCAGGGAGACTGTGTCCTAGGCCTCCCAGCTCAGAACGGGGGTGGGGGGGTTGCTGGAAAACGTATGAAAGGTGTCCAACGATGGCCACCCAGGCCAAGGCCCCTCTCTGAGGGTTCAGCACATTCACATCCTCATTTCTCCTTCTTTCACGATGACGCATTTCCCAGGCCATTCAAGACAGGCAGTGAGACCTCAGGCTACAAGATGAGCCTGCCTAGCTCTTCTAAGAAGTAGCCCTGTGCAGATAATGCTGTAAAGCTGCAAATCATTGTATGGACGGGCAGTGTCATGCATGACCAAAACCCAGAAGTGATTCGGTACCGCTGGGGGTGTCACCGCTGAACAGCGGAGGCTTGACTCTCTGCAGACCACAGGGGATCTGGTCCCCTTAGGAATGCTGTCCCGTGACTGTAAGTGAGCTGTTCCTACTGCTGATGAGGGGCGGACAGAGGTTTGTGGTGGAGGGGGAGGGGAGGCAAGGAGGAAATGAGGAAGACAGCAAGGGTGAGAGTAAGTCATAGTCCCAGGGAGAGGAGACAAAGAGCAGCGTCCTTGCACTTGGTGACTTCAAGACCAGGCCCGAAGCTCAAACCAGACGAAAGGCCTTCAGACGCACAGGTAGATCAGGCCATCCCAACTCTTTGGTGCAGTTACCATGTTCAAGTTTGACCACCTCTGCCCATATGACATCCCTGTCCCTCCACAGAGAAAGGTCCAATGACATCAGCACCCCAGCCTGGAGCTGGACAAAGCCAGATTTGTTCCCTAGTGAAAACAGGGCCTTTGAGCAGCTCTGAAGGACTATTATAAAGCAGCAGGCTGTGTGGGATTTGTGCGATTCCAGGGCTCCAGTTCCCCCGGCCACCTACAGCTAACCTCACTGCTATTTGGACTGTGGACATGCTGGACAGTCCAACTTTGTTTGAATAAACAGAAGAATGGGGGGTGGTGATGTCACACAATCCACCCTGGTCAGACTGTCCTTTGGCAACTCAGAGGAGAATATGCCCACTCAGCTTGCCTCCACTGGAAAAGCCACACAATAGTCTTGGGACTGCTGTGGGATGGGACCTAGGACCTGCCATTACCTACAGAAAGTGCAGAGACAGCAAAGCTGGCTGTGCCATGAGAAGCCATCATCCTACTGAAGGAAATAGCAGTTTAGATGTCCTGGGACCTGTCTGATTAGCCTGGATCCAGGGTCCTCAGTCATCTTGCCCTATTTTCCCCTGGGCACCTCTTCTTGCTAAGAACTACCAGGGCTGTCCCCGTGTGTGAATCAGTGTGGCATACTTGCTTAGCATGTGCAAGGCCCATCTCTAGCACCATAAGCACAAAAGGAAAGGAAAATAGAAACGAGGCCTTTGTGACACAGGCCTCAAAGTCTCAGCATTTTATAAGGCTGAAGCAGGGAGATTTTGAGTTCAAAGCCAGCCTGGGCTAGACCGTGGGACTCCATCTTAAGACATAAGAAAACCAAGACAGGAAGCAAACAAGGAAGGAGAGGGGGACAAAGATGCCTGAGTCTGCAACATTAAATAGCAATGGCAATCCCAGCCAAGCAGTTCAAACTCAGCACCTTTGGAAAGAACCACTACAGGGCCAACTGAGAAACTCTTGGTAGTTCCTCATCACCTCCACCTCTTTGGTTTCTTCCAGCAAGTAAAGGGTGTCACTATATGCATACACTGTCCTAGATAGTGAAGGTTTCAGAATAAATGAGACAAGGCTCCAGCCTTCAAGGTGATACCTGTCCAAAGGACAGACACCCCTTTCAATACTAAATAGTGTAGAAAAGAGGAACAGTCCCAGTGCCCTGAAAGCTTAGATGGACTGAGTTCCACACAGCAGAACAGAAGTCTTAAGGGGTGATGGTAATTCAACTGGGTCTTAGAGATGTGGAAGAGGTGGCCAGGTGAAGACAGGCAGGATAGAAACTCCAAGAAGAGGAGACAGGTCAAGGCTAAGACTGGGAGAAAGCATCGAAAACTTCCAGCAGGCGGTGGCCGGCCTGACATGATGGAAGGCCGGATCTCATCCAGGGCCAGAGTTGCATGGCAAGGGCACAGGGAAGGGAAGCTGTGTAGGGATCTCCAGCAAGGAAGGAACAGGAGTAGACTCGGGTGCTGGGAAGCGACCCCCAAGGCCAGATGGGATGGCACAGGTCTATAATCCCAACACTCAGGAGGCTGACACCAAGCATCTCAGGGGTCAGCCTGAGCTACATCATGATTCAAAAATAAAAACAGAGCTGGGAGAGATGAGTCAGCGGTTAAGAGTGCTTGCTTTTTCAGAGGATCTGGGTTCAATTCTCAGCACCCACATGACTGTTTAACTCCGGTTCCTGAAGGGATCTGCCATCTTCTCCAGTCCTCCACTATAATGGCATACAAGTGAGGCACAGACATGCATGCAGGCAAAACAGTCAAACACAATCCCAAAAGGCAGAAGAGAGATCACTCCAGCAGCTGAGCAGAATTGGGGTTTAGGGGTGGGCCTGGGGCAGGAGGGAGGAGGTGCAGGGGTAGATTTGTACATGGGTGCAGTGCATCAGTGAGTACAGGGAAAAGAACTGGCACAAGCACCCACAGAGGACACCACACCACAGCAGAGCCAGGTGGTGGACTGGACATGGGAGAAAGAGGAGGAGGAGGAAGAAGAAGAGGAGGAGGAAGAGGAGGAAGAAGAAGAGGAGGAGGAAGAGGAGGAAGAAGAAGAGGAGGAGGAAGAGGAGCAGGAGGAGGAAGAGGAGGAAGAAGAAGAGGAGGAGGAGGAAGAGGAGGAAGAAGAAGAGGAGGGTGGAACACAGTCATCAGCTGTGCATGCATCTGGGACCTGACAACTCAGCAGCTGGGGAGAGACAACTTAGCAGCAGATCTAGTCATCGAGTCCAGAAATCAATGGTGACGTTCAACCAATGACAGACGCCCCAGGACCTGGGAGGCCTGTGCAGAGCATCTGCACTACAGAGGCAGAGGCAGAACCCACAGAGAAGGCAGCTAGAAAGTGGAGCCCGGGAGCCCATCCAGAGTAGTTGATGGCGGGAGACACAGCCATAGATCACCTCACTCCCATCAGCACCATTAGACCCACAGGATGCTGGAAGAGCTGCTACTCTCCAGCAGGCTAGACTCTGGAGCCTCTGGCCCTGTTTCCAAATGACCACTGCTGCCCAGATGGGTGCCCATACCATCACTGTGCTGCCTGCCATGTGGTCATCGCTGGTGAGAAGTTGGTGATGAATCACTGAGAAGGGTTTCTCTATGTGGTGTCTGGCTTATACTACCTTTGAATCACTCAAAGCAGACAGGGCCATAGAGAGTACACTGACCTCACCACCAACTCCCTCCCTTATCGCCCTGCACCGTGTGTGTGTGTGTGTGTGTGTGTGTGTGTGTGTGTGTGTGTGTTAAAAGAAATTAAACAAATAGGATGAGACTCAGGAGGCCCCCTCAACCACAGTAACTGTGACCAGCCTGGCAGAAATGAAAATACTCTAAAGAGACGCTTGAGTCCTTCAGTCTGACTCCAGGACGGTTGAAACAACAGACCCCAAAGAAATTGGATTTTCTCTAGAAATCTCATGCTGGGGAAAGGAAAAGGCACCAGCAGGGGGAGAACTTGCCTCCCTGCAAGAGATTTCACAGGGTTCTATGGACTTGTCAGAACATCTTACAAGATGAGTCTGAAACCCAGATAATAATGGGTCAAGGGTGGGTGGACCACACCCTGACTGGGGTGCTGAGATGTGCACATCCATGGCCCTCTATTTAAACTTTAATGTTGCTTCAGTAGTAAGTACCCTGAAGACAGACTTGGGGGATATGGGCCCTGGGTCTTTTTGTCCCTCTTCCCAGAATGGCCACATTGAATAGATCTGCTTTCCATTTTTAATGTGGTCCTTTATAGATTGGCTTGTTGGGGAAAGGTGGCTGGACCTGGCTTGGTACACAAGCTGTGGCTCCTGAGTTTGCTAAGATACCTACATATGTGAGTTGAGCTGGATTCTGCCACAGGGACACGATCATATGGGCACCAGTGGGGGGTGAGGGTCTTCCATGTGCTTGCCCGGAGCTAGTTAGTTGCTGAACATTGAAGCACACAACTCTTTACTTATAACCCTGTGTTTGTGTGGTTTTCTTTCTTTCCTTCCTTCCTTCCTTCTTTCTTTCTTTCTTTCTTTCTTTCTTTCTTTCTTTCTTTCTTCCTTCCTTCCTTCCTTCCTTCCTTCCTTCCTTCCTTCCTTCTTTCCTTCCTTTCTTTCTTTTCTTTCTTTCTTTCTTTCTTTCTTTCTTTTTTTCTTTCTTTCTTTCTTCCTTAGTATAGAATAGAGTTTATTCAGGGCATGATATAGGAGTTAAGGGGGTAGTGGGAGCAGAGAAAGGCAGAGAGAGGGGAGAGAATAGAGAAGCAGAGGTCGGCCATGACCACGTGGAGGGGGGAGGGGAAGAGGGCCCAAGAGGGGGCAAAGGGAGAGGCTGAGAATGTGAGAATGTAAGAGAAGAGCTTGTGTGGTTTTTCTTAATGTTCTCTCATGGAGTAGTCCTGACCCAACACAGCAAATGTAAGGATAACAAATGTGTAGGAACAGAAATGACTCCAATATCTAGAAGCTGGATCGGGGCATTCGCCCCTAAGAAGTTTAGGTTCACAGCTTATGAGAGGGCTTCGCTGCTAATAGAAAGGTCCTAGGAGACCTCACAGCAAGATCAGGGCATGTTTATAGTTGCACATCAAGTGACCAGGGAGAGAGCCCACACAGAGGTACTACCTGAGGCTCTGCAGGGTAAAGCCATCTCACCCTGATTCATATGAACAGCTGAGGAGGGGCTTTTCTGTTATTCCTGCAGGGAACTGCCAAGCCAACGCAGTGTGTGATCAGGAAACAGAGTTCACTCAGAGACTTTGGCAATGATTCAGCAAACCCGAGAGAGTGGCTGCGACTTTGATGGATGTACAGGCAGCAGGAGAGCCCATGGTGGTCTCCTGTCTTTGCCCTAAGCTCCAACTCACAAGTATGATCCATATAGACCACAGCATGCCCTTCCAGAGGAAGCTCAGGGGCCTGGAGAGATGGCTCATCAGCTTGGAGCACTGGCTCTAAGACCTATCTTGCAGAGGATCCAGGTTCAGCTCCCAGCATGGTAGAACATGGTGGCTCACGGCCATCTGTAACTCCAGTTTCAGAGTTCCAATGCCCGCTTCTGACTGCCTCAGCGCTAGGCATGTACAAACTACCCATACATACATTCTGAAACAAAACTTCCATACACGTAAAACAAATAAACCTAAAGAGTGAAATAACAGCTTAAAAATTAAAAATAAATTTTCAAAAATGAAGCAGTGATGACACCTGTAGCAGTGTCTTCTGAAATTCAAATGGATTCTTTATTGTTTTCCACTTAATATGCTTCAGTGCTCTGAAGACCTGCCCTTCGTGGAACATAGCTGTCCAATGTGGTAGCCACACTTGGGTTTCACAGGCTACCATGAGGCTACTTTCTCCTTCTTCCTTTCTCTGCCTTTGTCTCCAACTAACTCTTCTCTTTTTCCTTCCCCAGATGCATTAGTTTTTTCTGAATTCTTCCTTGATGCTAAACTATTAGTTCCCAAGTATGCACTAATATCTCACCTCCACCCATGCTACCCCCATCTCCCCTCTAGTTCCTACCGTCTTCATAAATATCATGATCTGCAGAGGGAAAACCCACAAAGATGACTTAGAACTACCACACTCTGAGAGAATCTGAGGTAACCTGAGAGAATCTGAGGTCTGTAGGCAAAGCCCCAGTTTGGGGTTTTCAATTTGAGTAGAAAGATCTACCAGCAATTTCAATGAACATTCTGGAGACCTGAGATTCCTAGGAGAGCTCCCTTCAGCTTGAAGGGACTTGGACTTGAAGGAACTGGACTTGAAGACAGGCCGCAGAATGTTCTTAGGCAATCGCAGCCACTGTTTCACTTCAACATTTCTAACTCCAGATAGCTTATTCATGTAAGGACCACTCAGATGATGACTCATGGCTGAAAGCAAGTCTCATGGGAGACAAGCAGCTAGATTCAAAGGGGCCTACGTAAAAGCAAATCCGGTGCTTTTAAAGCCAGAGGCATCTGAGGCAGTATTCTAGAATGTTCACATTGAGTTCAGAGTTGGAGGAAAGATGTAAAGCAAGTACCACAGTAAGCAGACTTCCAAACAGTTAGGGGAGCTCTAAGAATATCTAAATGGAGGGAAGGCCCTTAACCCAGAGGCCACTTGGGCAACATGGGTCCTTATCGTTGGACCTCAGAGCTCTTCTCCTGGGCCTTTTGGCTAAGATCAAGTGTAGTATCTAGAATTGGTGAATACTCACAAAATGATATTGTAGAAAAGAGCCTGCCTTGGCATTTACCTCTAATGATGTGCCCATGTTGTAGCTTCGTTCCCAGTGATAGGTCTGACATGTTGGAGGCTTTTCTTCCAGAGCCTATGACTCTTTTATATGTGTCTCATTCCACAGAGCAATGGAAGGTTTGTAATTCCAAATATATATATGCACATGCATGTGTGTGTGTGTACACATACTCACCCATGTGATGGGATCGTGGGAAAAAGAGACAGAAAGGCACACAGAGAGACACAGAGAGAAAACATTTCAGGGTAAACATCCCAACGTCCAATTCACAAACGTCCAATTCTCTGAAAGCATGTGTCCTTCAAGACCCATACGGACGTCACCATCACAACTTACCGGCGAGGACTTGGAAGAATCCGGTGATGTAAAAGCGGCCGCCTTTGGTGAGGGTGAAGAGCTGGCAGAAGAACAGGAACAGAGACAGGACGCTGAAGATGACAGACAGGATCATGGTGGCCTGGACAGACTGCAGCCATTCTGGAGGAAGAAACACCCGGTTAGACAGGCCTGGGAATGGCCAGGGAGAACTTGCCACAGGGCATGTGGGGACAAGGGCGCCTGACCAGCTGGCTGAGCCGCCAATCTGGTGGGAACAGTTCACTCCCGCATTTTAAAAAGATAATCGTCAAGTCTTGTTGAACCCTGAACATTTCTGGAAAGGGATATAGGAACGGTATGTGTCACCAGGAGTTAAGCACCATTTAAAATATACTGAACTGCCTTCCAAGTCCTACACCCCCCCCCAAATGTGCTGCTTAAGCTAGCAGACAATTCAGGACTTGTATAGTCTAAGTTGTAATTTTCGACTTTACAACAGAAAAGTAATATAGGGCTTAGTAAACACTGTAGTTCACACCTGGAATTTGGAGCTTTTCCTAGGCTGGCCTGTTTGTGTGTAGTATAGTTCTCCCACCACAAGGGAGACAGTAGCAAGAAGTGGCAGTGTGAGGCAGCTCCCAGCTAGCCACCGTCATGAGCAGAATCATTCCACACTGTGGTGTGCAGTGTGCAATATGCAGAGTGCAGTGTGCAGGGTGCAGTGTGCAATGTGCAATGTGCAGGGTACAGTGTGCAGGGTGCAGGATGCAGTGTGCAATGTGCAGGGGTACAGTGTTCAGGGTGCAGGGTGCAGTGTGCAGTGTTCAGGGTGCAGGGTGCAATGTGCAGGGTACAGTGTACAGGGTTCAGGGTGCAGGGTGCAGTGTTCATGGTGCAGGGTGCAATGAGCAGGGTGCCGTGTGCAGGGGTACAGTGTGCAGGGTGCAGTGTGCAGGGTGCAGGATGCAGTGTTCAGGGTGCAGTGTGCAGGGTGCAGGGTGCAATGTGCAGGGTGCAGGGTGCAGGGTCCTCAACTGTTGCTGTGTGCTGAATGCATCTTTGATTCATATTAGCTTCTACTTACTAAACTATAAGCCCATAGTAACCAAGGAGCATCTCTGGGTTTATGTGCTTGAGAGTTTAAGTAATGTTTGTTGCTTCCCAATATTCAAAGCCCCCCAAATGGGCCTCTGTGGAAACCCTTTTACTATATTCCAAAAATAATAGTTCATAGCCAATATTCAGTAAGTTAGCATCTCCCAAAGAGATCCCAGGGATGGCTTCAGAGCTAGGGGTTCTCTTACAGAAAGCAGGAAGAAAGACTAAAGATGACAGGCATGCCATGTTCTCTGCCAATTCTATCTTTGTCTTGGTCAGTCTGGACCAGAGCCTTTGGCCTCAACCACCTGTGTTCTGTCAAATCACCAGACGGGATTGTGGCTCCCGAGTTCTCACTGTTGTCAACCCTCAACGGTTTCAGCAAATCTCTAAGCTTCCAATAGAAACTCGGGAAAAGGGGAGTATCCCCTGTTCAACGTCTGCTGCAAGTCAATCTGACCTTAGATGGAATGGGAGAGGGAGTACGCTGGCTCAGTGTGGCAGGGGGCATCCCGGTATCCAGCAGGTGGGTAGTACAATGTCCGCTCTACTCTCAACAAAGAAGAGGCCTGACCAAAGGCGAGATTCTGTCTTCTTAAGCAGTAACTAGTTGGTGTGCAAAAGCTTAAAAGTGCACATACCACCCGGTGGTGGCAGACACCTGCAAGTCCAAGCCTGGAGAAGGATCAAGGTGAGTTTATGACCAGCCTGGGCTACACAGAAGGACCTTGCCATCAAAAGACGCTTGCATCATGCGTGGCACAACATTCGAAGTTATGGGATCTGGATTATTTAAAGATGTAGAGCATCCCTTTTCCTAAATCCTGAGTGTAAAACGTCCCAAAATATGTAAACTTTTAAGCCAGCTTGAACTTTTGAGTTCTCCATCACAAGTAGAAAATGCCACACCAAGAAATGCTGTTTTATGCACAAAAGTACTAAAGAGACAATAGAAAACTACCCCCGGGCTTCATATGCCCTAGTGTACATGACTATCCAACATTTAGACTTGGGTCTCGTGTCTATGTCATGTCTTGGGTCTCCCTGTGTATATGAAAAGCTTTAAGATCTTGAAAGAAGCCTAAATTTCAAATATTTCTGGTCCCAGGCATTTTGAATGGCGATTAGGAAACTCATGAGTTTCCTCATAATGAGTTTCCTAATAGCTGAGTAAGAAAGATATCCTTGTCGTGAGTTCCAAGTAGCTCAGGAGGAATCATTCAGGTGCAGAGTGGGGAATTGCTTCTGGAGTTTCCAATGAGGCTTTTCCAGAGGCAAACTGGCAATCTTTTCAGGTAAAACAAACAAACAAACAAACAGCTCAACTAATCTAGCTTGATTGCTTGGAAAGAGATTTCCAGAGGTGTTTAATGAGCCAGGTGTCATCCCTAGCCAGGAGGCCCTGACTCCAGACTCACTCGTTCACCACAGCAATACAGGCCCCTGGTTTCTTTCTCAGTTGAGGCAAGACAACGATGTCTGAGGGGCCAGGAGCAACCCCGATTTCACTCCAAACAAGCACCACTAATGTGTGTCTTTTTCCTGATGCTATGGCTTTTTCTGGAAAGTCATTGTGCAATAATGCTAAGGTTACCTAGGACATTAAAACATATCTAGCTCAATGAGATGACGTAGAAGACACAAGTTCAAGGTCCCAGTCTGAAACTAGAGCTGTGACCTACTGTGGCTGGATCCCGAGGGGAAAGGCTGGAGCAGATATTATACTGGGTCTCTCTCTCTCTCTCTCTCTCTCTCTCTCTCTCTCTCTCTCTCTCTCTCTCTCCAATTCTAAGATCTTTCAATGAACATGAATTACCTCTAGATCTCACAAATCTAGAGAAACTTGGAATCTGTATGTGTTGAATTTATACAACTATGAAAAGTACCCTGGACTTCAATTATTGACAGTTGAACTTCATTATACCCGAGTGAACCCCAAACTGGTTCTCACACCAGTACAGAACTGGGGATTCGGGAGGTTTATTCTGTGAGTGTTTGCTAAGCATCCACACTGGCTGTGGGGATAAGAGGAAGAATGTGGTTCTCAACCACCAGCACAATAGAGAAAACACATTAACGCCCCATAGTGAGAGAGAGCAACTCTGTCCTCAACCATAGGGCGTGGAATGAGTTCAAATTACTCAGGGAATAGCTTCTTGAGTTAAATCATCCTAGCTAATTACCTAAGAGTTCTACCTAACAAACCGCAATCCGAAACCAAACAGAAACCCTAAATAAGTGATAATCAAAATAAAAGATGAACGGCAGCATCCAAGAAAACAGAATTCAAGCTGGAATCTAAGAGGATCGAAGAGAAAAGCTTTCTTGTTCCAGGTTTGTAAATCAGAAAGCCAAGAGCGGGGGTCAAGTTATTCCACAGCAAGAGCTGACTCAATGCAGCAGATACATAGGAAATTTATGTCCAAATGATAAAAGCTATAAACTATTTTTAAATGCACATGGGATAGGCTTCCAAACTGTGTATTGGGGGTGGGGGGGGGATGGTGAGGAACATCTCAGGAAAGTAGAGATGATGTAAGCATAAAATATAACCAGGAGTTAGAAAAAAAAGCCAGGGCAGAGGCTACAGCCTGGGATGTAAGTACTTGTCTTGCAAACATAATGAACACCCAGAACAGAAAAATGAAACAAACACCAAAATAAATGTGCAAACTTAAAGATAAATAAATAAAATGATTTAAATGATCCTTTAAGGAAATGGGGCTGAAAGGTAAGAATTTCCCCCAGCAAGGAACAACACTGACGCTAAACTGGCCTTCAGAGAGGATGTCTGCCTCTTATGCCTTTAATAAGAAAATAGTAAAATAGGGGGGGTTAAACTGTCAACTGAATAAGTCAGAAAAAAAAACAAGAATGTAATACATCCAAAATTAATAGAGTTAGCATAGATTAATGACACTGGGAAACATGAGAACATGCAGTTTTAATACCTGTTATGTGAGGGCGGGGTCAGGGGAGGCAAACATCAATATGGTTGACAGCTTTTATTGAAGAACAAGAAAACCAACCTTAATGATGTTCCTGAACAAAAAACACTCAAAGCTGTAAGACTCCAATTTTATAAAAAAATAATGAGCAATGTAATATTATTCTTGTAAATATCTCAACTGGGATTTAACAGAGTGATTCAAAACTTCAGCTAAAAGATGACGGTAGCTCAGTTAGCTGAGTGCTTGCCCAGTCTGCCCAAGGCCTTGACTGCAGTTCCCAGTACTGTACAATGTAAGGGTGGTGACTTATTGAAAGTTCTAGGTCATTCTTAGCTACATAGAAAGTTCAAGGCCCCCTGCGTTACATGATACCCTGTCTCATTCTTTTTTTTTTCTGTAAAAACGAATAAAGGCAAAATATATATATATATAACAGCAAAAATTTTGAATCAAGCACAGTAACAACAAATAGAAGATCAACAATATAAAATAAATAGAAGAAAAACAGAAAAATAAATAAAAATTACCAGACATTAAAAATAGATCTCCAGTGTGTCTATTACCTTAAATGCTATCTATTAGTGATACACTCAATAAAATGTATCTCTAATATATAATTAAAATGTTGTACATGCAAAGCTTATAAAATTTTAGCAAAGCAAACCATATGTTCTAGTCAAGACAATGTTAAGAGTGGGGTAGGGCAGAGGGAGGACTTTGATGTATAGATACAAACGTAGTATACATTAAATGGAGCCCAACACCCCGAAGGAAGGAAACGACTCGTGAGGTTTCCGGTCAGTTAGGTCTCTAGCTCACAGACGCACAAGATGAAGCTGCAGAGGGATCAAAGAGCCAAATGTAAGATCAAGCAGCCACAGGGATATGTGACTTACAAGCAGATAGCATAACGCCATGAAGACACTCTACCCCACTAGATAACCAGAGAGTGTATAGGAAACTCATGAAGAACGAGATACCAATTTTTATCCAAGTGTCAAAAGAAAGAAAGAAAGAAAGAAAGAAAGGAAGGAAGGAAGGAAGGAAGGAAGGAAGGAAGGAAGAAAGAAAGAAAGAGAAAGGGAGGAAAATCTTTTTAAAAGATAGTACCAGGTCTGGTGAGATGGCTCAGCGGGTAAAAGCGATGGAACGGGCTATAATGGAAGGAGGGAACCAACTCCCAAAAGTTCTCCTCTCACTTCCCACACACATTCTCTGACATGTGAGCACAGGTACTAATAACAAACAGAATTTAATGCCAATCACACATCACCTGGATCAAAATGATACACTGTTCACAAAAAAAAAAAAAAAGGACAACACTATAAGCGTTTATACCTAGAAATCCAAAATAATATATTTAAAATTTTCAATGCTTAAGACATAACAACCCAATAGTTTGATATCTGTATCTGGAAATAAATACTTGAACAGACACCCCAAAATATACTTAAACAAGCAAGGAACGACACTGAAAGTAAAGGAGTCACGCCCATTAGCTGCAGCCAAAGCAGCCTTCAAAGGACAAGGTCTGCCTTTCGTGCCTTTGCTGAGAAAATGTTGGCAAGAAGGGGGATTGAACTGTCAACTCAAACAGCTAGAAAAACAAGAAAGAAATTCAAAATTAATCTAGGACAGATTAGTGAAATTAATCCATTCACAGTGGTGTGTCTTGTATCATTGGGAGTAATGAATTAACAGATCTCCCTACAGTCATTCTTACAGTCTCCCTCACAGTATCTTGCAGTAGTGAACTAAGCTATCCACAATGAACTTGAAGAACTTGGAAAATGACCAATTAGACAGAGGAACCTTTATAAGACCTCAAGACAGTCATGTGTAAAAATGTGCACACAGCATGGGTCGTTATGTAAACACACCAAAAGACAGTGCTTGCCCCAGTATATCCTCCAGAAAAGTACCAAACGTGTCAATCTGATGTCCAGGGGAACCCCAGGAACTTTGGTCATAATGAGGGGAGTTTGCTCAAAAGTACTTTCACTGGATCTACATCTTTTGGTTTCATTTTAATAAGAAGAGAGTATACTCTTCACCTGTCTGAAGCTTTTACATCTGAAGACTCAACCAGACAGGCCAGAGACATCTGTGAAAGCTGTCCCCATAGTGAACACGGTCCTTATCCGCACCCCTTCAACAATACAACAGCAACTACTCACATGCTTGTGCAGAGGTTATACACAATACTAGCTACCCACTGAACGTGAGGAACTTGAGTTTGTGAGGACTTTGGCATTACGCCTGGGACAAATCCATGCTCTGTTACGACAGGCAACTTCACGTGTATTATTTTAACATTTAAACAGGCTTAAAAATTACAAGGCCATGAAGATGTGACATCAATGGTAATGGCGTGGGAAGAGGGGGGTCCCCAAATGGCAGAATTTTGGGGCATAGAGAAGAGAGACCCTCTTTTCATCAAACGCCACCCATCAGGCTTTGCTTAAGGACATCAGAGGACAAACAGAACCAGGGCTTGGGGAGAGCAGCCTCCGTGACAGTCCCAAGCCTGGCTCAGCCTGATAGCTGCTTAGGGGGAATTCTGCAGTGCCCTACAGGGGATGCTCAGCTCCCTTAACAGTGCTCCCCGGCCAGAATCATTAACGGATTAGGGAGAGAGGGGGTGGCAGGTGCTTGATTCCATGTGAGACCAGGCTCAAGGATGGTGAGCAAAGCCATGCTCTCCCTAGTGTCCCGTGCTCCAGCTGGAGCAACCTGGCAGTGACTGCTGCGTGCCTCTGCTGGCCACCTACTTAACTTGCTTCTTGCCTCTTAGAGACTTGGACTTCCCTTCTTTAGCTTGACTTCCTAACCCAGATCACAGGGTTGCAATGATTCAAGCCCATTTAAAAGAGGGTATGGGAGCTGGTGTGCCTGAGACCCTGGGGTTCAATCTCACTGCAGCAGGGAAGGAGGGAGAGAAGAAGGAAGAACCTGATGGGAAAGAAAGCCAAGCCCCCTCTCACAGATGGTGCTGAGCGGCAGAGAAACAGCCTTTGACGTGGTGCCTGGAGGCTCCATTTCAGGACTTCTCCATCCGGGTCACACAGAGCAGCATTGTACCGGTGACCACAGAGTTCACAGAAAGCAGGGGATCTGTGCACCAACCAGAACTCCAGAAAGCATTGGAGACCATCTTGATTTCACTGTGTATCTCTTGCCCGGCACAGCAGCACGTTAAAGCACCAGAAGATAAGTATCTGTCTACACGGCAAACAGACTGCAGTCAGCTGGCCGATTAAATTCTGGAGGTTGCTGGACCTCGGCAGTGACTACTCCGCTGCCTTTGTAGGACAAAATCAGGCACAGCCACCATACAAACCAATGGATGTGGCTGACCTGCCCAATAAACCCTTATTTAGTAGCTCAAGTGGTGGCTTTCCTTTGGGCCCTAAGGCTAGAGTTTATATCCACTTTTGTACTAGCAAGGCAAGGAGCTAGAGAAACAGCACGGGGTTGGGGAGAGACTGCTACCGGTTTGGAACTTGTTTATGCAGATACAGGGAACTGCAAAGGTCAGTGTTCCAAGGATGAACAAGCCCCAGTGTGGTGATGTTCCGTCCCCCCCCACTGATTATAACTTGTACGACCACAGAAGCCAGGAAAACATCATTCTCCAGATTTCACTCAGTACTGAATGCACAGTGGATACCCGGCAAATGTCACTAGAATTCTCAGTGCCAAGCCCAGGGGTGCTGAGTTCCAGAATGAAAAAGCCCTCCCGCTCTCAGCCGACTTGCTGTTCCAGTGAGACTGCCAGGTCCCAGGACTACAGACAACTTTCTACCCCCAGAGCACAGAGGGGATGGTGGAACTGGATCATCTAAGCTTCGCTTCAAGGTCAGATTCCTGCCCAGAGTCAGCTGAGCAGAGGAGGAAGTCCATCTGCCCCCTCGGCTGTGTTCTTAGCCCAGGGCCTACAGTCTGGTTGGTTAAGGGCCCAGGAAATCCAAACAGCTCATCTGCTTCTGTCAGTATCAGCACGGGGCCAGCCTCTACCCCTGACCTCAGCCTCCGGTTCCTCCTGGGCAATTCGTGAATGGGTTTTTGATTCATGAAAGAGAACGCCTGGACGTTTGGAATGCAGCTAGTAGATATGTGAGTAGTTTAGCATGCTCAATGATACCAGTTAGAGCTCCAAGATCACCAAAAAGAAAATGTATAAATAAGTTGTTATGTTGGAAACATAAGGTAGATTAAGATAGAACACAAACTGACGAGATGAAAGAAAGCTATTGGACGGGTAAATCACAAAGGCCTGCGGTCAGCGCCTCGCGGAGGCACAGTGCTGCACTATTTTCAATGTCACAT
Organism: Apodemus agrarius; assembly: GCA_964023405.1. NCBI lineage: Eukaryota > Metazoa > Chordata > Mammalia > Rodentia > Muridae > Apodemus > Apodemus agrarius. The sequence continues at coordinate 48,012,187 of OZ030015.1, read as the reverse complement.
GACAACCCTGAGGGCAGGACCCCGCCCCCAAATCCAACCCACTACCATCACACAAAAATCACAATTTTCTCTAATTTCTCCATATGAATGTCATTCCAGAAATAGCTGGATTTCCAAGCAGCCTCCACCCTCAACAATGTGACCTCTGCTCACCCTTCGCCCACCGGCCTGATTGCCCAGAGTCCAGTGTGGGTCCTGTCCCAGGGCCTCGGGCCCTTCCCCCAGCAGACCAGCAGAAAGTTTGAGAATCAGGGCTCAGTCGAACTTTGCCCGTGACCCCTGCAGCAAGCAAATCAACAGAGAAGCAAAGCATAGCCCTGGGGCTCACAGAGGTCTCTCCAGAGGCCTGTTCAGCTGGCTGGTTTAAGGAGGTGTTTTAGTGGGGAGAGCTGTGGCTGGACCTTAGTGAGCACAAAGCGCCCAGGGGTAGAAAGAACTTTCACAATCACGTGCTCCAGAGACACCTGAGAGCAGGCTGAGTGCCACTCCTCCAAATATCCAAAAAGCTCAAAAAATCTGAAACTGTCCCAGAGACAAGCTCTTCACCTGATCCCATGTGATAAAATCTACACAGTCTGACTGTGTGTCCAGCCTTAGCACAGAACTACTAGTAAGACGCCAGGGCACTTGGCCGTCGGCCCATTTTGCTAGAGGTAGACCAGTGTGAAAGAGCATGGATTCCTGGGGCCTCGCAGACTTGTTTTTCCACAACAGTGCTCAGGAAGTGCCAGAAAAGTCAGCCACTTACTTGAAATCAGAGTCGGTGCCTTCCCTGCCAACGCTGGATTTAGAATGCACAAAGGTAAAGAAGGGGGAGGGGAGATGATGTGGCATGCAGAGGCAGCTTTGATTTTTTTTTTTTTTAGCCAGTCAGTCAGCTGAGCCAAACCTACAGGTTCAACTCAGAGAGGCAAGTCAACGTCACATTTGCGGTTCACCCGGACCATACAGTGGGGACCCCAGGACAGCCTCACTACCTCCAGAGAAGCCCTCCCTGATTTGAAGAGCTGTCTGTCACCCTGTGGTGGCTCGAAGGCCACTAGAAAGATTTCCACTTCTTGAGGGTGAGCAATGGGGCAGAATAAGCCCAAGTCTAGAATAACGGTACCGAGGAAGGCAACGTTCCTTTGCCGATCCCCACTAACCTCTGTCCGAAGCTCGGCTCAGAACGGTGTCCCCTTCCTTTGCCCTCCCTTCTCCACCTCAGCGCCAGAACCCTGAACACCTTCCCTCAGATGCGGGATATCCAAATGTGAGGATCCAGCGAGACCAGTCTCCAGGGACGGCTCAATCCAAGAGAAGCCTTGCTGACACCGCTGCTGCTCTGGTTTCCTTCGGCTCCATCAGCGCAGTCCAAGACTCCATTTCCTACCCGTCTCTTGCCCCCAACAAACCTAGACATCATTTCCAACCATGCTCTCACAAGCCCTTCATGGAATGCAGCGGCAAAAGCTATCACCAGCCTACCTCTTAGTCCATTCCTTGAAACCAGCCCAAACCTCTACCGATGGATGCCTCACAGTTCTAATGCTGGCTGAAGCGCTCTGAGAAGGCGGCCTGGCCTGGCCTGGCCTGGCAGACCTGCTTGCATCATCTTTGTCATCAGGACTGTTACCGTCCATCATTCACACCCAGGACCATCAACCGTAGCTCCTCCCTGGTCCCCAAGATTTGTTTTCATAATATCCACCCTTCACTGTGGCCTCCTATGACTTGATCCTTCCACCCCAGGGACAACTTTCTCCCTTATTCTGAACCCCACTTTCTACTCTCAGGATTGTTTCTTGATTATAACCCATGCTCTCCGCAAAACTGTAAGGTCCATGAAGCAGAGACCTGGCCTTTCTTACACCACCGTGTGACCAACTTCGGTGTGCAGTACGGGATGGCTTCCACATGTGTGAAGAACAGATAGCTGCACCTCACTGGTGTCTCCTCAGAAGTGAAAAGCTTTCTTGGAAGCTGGGGGTTCCCTATCACCAGTAGGCTAAACACGTGGTGGTAGTATTGCAGAGGTATCTTCAGACTGATGGGGAAAGCGGTGGATAGTTGGAGGCTCTTGAATGCTAGTGACATTCTCAAGCTCTAGACTGACACATCTTCCTCTCAGGCGCCGATTCCCTCAGGCCAAGCCAGGCCCAATCTCTCCCTGCCATAAAACGCAAAGGGTATTTTCTGGGCCCTGTGAAAACCCAAGGATGTGGCTGAGGTCTGGTTGCTATGAAGCAGGTCCCGCTATGTTAGCCATGCAGTACTACCCTCCCGGGCTCAGGCAATGTCCTCACTTCAGCCTCACACCTAAAGCTTTTAAACAGCAAAGACTGTGAATGTCCCAAAGTAACTCCCAGATACTGACATCTGATTAGAAAGTCAGGAGTTAAAATATCCCATCCCATTCCATCCCCTAGATTCCACTTTTCCTGCCAGAGAAACCATGGGATCCTGAAAAATCAAGAGACGTTTCTGAAGCAGAGAATATGGGCTGGTCTGGGGAGCCGCAGAGAGTTTAAATTGTGAAACACGAGCCCATAGATGCAGAGGGCCTTTGGGTTTCCTGAAGTCTGACCAAGGCTGAGCCACAGCAAGGGAATGCTCCGGTAACCTTGCCAAGATGGCAGGGTCACCAAATGAAAGAATGAGATAAAAAAAGTCTGGCGCCATTTTGGAGACAGAGACAGAGACCCCCGAGAGCGTTCGGCAGAACCGAGGCTGGCAAGATGCATGCTTTCTGGTTTTCAGCCCCAAACAATACCACCCACAACCTCTTGCCTGCTATACATTTATTGCTGTCATTTAGGATGGAAAATAAGGGCAAGGAAGGGCTGTTGGCTTCTGGTCTGGCCCCTATCCACCCTGTGAGACAGAGAGGTCCTCTGCAGCTGAGAGGCCCAATTTCACCAGAGAGCCTGCAGGGCATCTCGCAAGTGATGGGGAGGGAAGCAGTCTCGTGTGCTTGGTCATTCCCCTCATGTACTGGGATGAGAAGACACTTTCTAAAATCAAAAATGTCTCCAGAATGGACATCTTTGTTGTTGTTGTTGTTGTTGGTGGTGGTGGTGGTGGTGGTGGTGGTGGTGGTGGTGTTAGTGGTAGTGGTGGTGGTGGTGGTGGTGGTGGTGGTTACCCAGGTAATATTTGTATTCTGATATTAATTCTGCTTGCTCAAGAGGGGGCTGCCCATGAGGAGGGGTAGATGAGTACTCAGGTAAACTTTCTCCCCGCTCTAACTGACCAAATAAAGGCTAGAGTCTGTGACTTGGCAGTGGGAGGGAAAGGTGGGACTGGAGGTCTCAGAGGAAGGAAGAGAGGGGACGGAGGAAGAGGGAGGACAGAGAAAGAGGAGGGGGAAGACAATATGGAGCCGAACCACGTGGCCTGGAGAAGCTGCAAGCAGCAAGGGGTCTCATAGTTGGGGAATAAGTTAGTATAGTGATAAATCTGACCAATCTAGGCATACGGCTTATAAACATAATAACAGGGCTGGGTAGTTTTTATACGGGCTAACTGGGGTAAGAAATGACCTCAGTATGCTGTCACCATGTCTCTCGTCTCCAACACAATAGAGCAATGTTTTAAGCAGGAATGGGATATGAGTCAAGTTCCACGGAAGGCAGGCTCTACTGGGTTCTCTGAAGTCAATGATGATGATGAGACCAAGGCCAGGTTGTGCCCCTGTAACCCTCAGACGCCCAAGCAGACTGGGATATGACTCTTCTGCTCAGGCCAGGTCCACATTGATGAAATCAAGAGCTGGTAATCTCGTCTATGCATTTAAAAAATGGAGACTCAAACGCAAGGCATCCATGAACTTCATAGCAAGGCAGATATGTTGCCCAGACCTCAAGCTCATCAATATATTAGCACCCATTGGAACCTGAATTCACAGACTTTACTTATTTGAAAAGCCAAGGTCTAGTCAAAGCTGTAAGACTCCAACTCATCCCTCTAACATAAAATCCTTTCTATAGCTATTTCCTGACCATGAAAATAAAGGTCTCCAGGAGGAAAGTCTGTACGGCAGAAAAGTTTGGGGTTTTTTGTTTTATTTTCGTTATGTTTTGTTTTAAAGTGTTGAGAATCTTATCAGCCAGATAGTTTGGAACTCCTGGTAGGATTCCCCCAGTCTGTCTTGGGAATGCTTCCCTACCGTTTAGAGTAGACCAGGTTTCAGCTGAATGGGGAGGTTAGATGGGCCTCCAGAGGTATCAGCTCCTTGCTAGAGTCTGGAAGGATCTCTGGACACACCCCACTCTGGTCCTACTCCACCATTTCACTCTGTTCCTCTTTCCCTGTGATCTTGTGCTCAGTGGGTCCCCCGCCTAGAGCCTCTCCCAGATGTTCATTCAGCATAATCCAGAACCATTCTCCAACTCCAAACAGCTCTCCCCACCTCTCTCTCTCTCTCTCTCTCACACACACACACACACACACACACACACGCACACGCACACGCACACGCACACGCACACGCACACGCACACGCACACGTACACACACACAAGCACATACTGCAAGCTCTCATGATCCCAATCCTGTGTTCAGTTCCCTGCATGGTTACCGGTGACACCACCATATCACTTGAGCTCTATGGCTGGCTGCCCAACACACGGAGAGCCCTTCGGCTCTCTTCCCTTCACTGTGGCACAGTGTGGGTGCAACACACAGCTCTGGATAGACTAATAGGAAGGAGAATAGTGAGGAAGAGAGGCAGGAAGTGGAGAGAAGAGAGAATCCTGAGGTACAGTGTTTACATCCAAGGGGGAAAGGAAATGCTGAAAGTCCAGATAAAAGGAGGAGACCTTTCCAGCCGATTGCCCCTGGGTCTTGCCAAGGCTATCACTTGGAAATGGAGGCCAACGGGGCCTCACAAAGCTTGGAAAACCCAGTGATGGGACCAGGTTTTATTCCTAGAAACTTCATCCTGGATTCAGCTCGGAAAACCAATCACAGAGGAACAAGAACAGATCAAAGCCATCTAACCAGAAGCTGCCTCTGTGTCTCTGACAATTGAGGGGACTGTGATGTCAGACATTAGAGGACAGGATGACTCATGAGACCCAGGGCCCTGAGAAGGGGGAGAATCACACGAAGGGCAGACTCCAGCTGTTGGGCAGGCTGGGTGGTGAAGCACTACTCACTAAGATACTAGACAGTGAGAAAGATGGTCATGGAGCGAGGTGCGGGTGAGCCGGCATGATGGATTGGGGGCGGGGTCTCATCAACAGCCTAGCAGAACTGTCTGGCAGGCTCTACAAAAGGGATTGTAGAGTTTGGAAAAGAAAACTGGTCAGGAAGAAAACAAATGCCCACGCATGGATAAAGGACTCCAAGATTTCACTCCACCTGAGGAAGAGATCATGGGAAGCAAGGGAAGGAGGGAGAGAAAGAGGGAGGGGGAGGAGAGAGGGAAGCAAAAAGAGGGAGAGAGAAACTCCATTTTTCCAATTCTATTCCATTCTACTCCAAGAAATGAGCTAGAAAGTACCAGATTATCTAAAGATGTCCTGAAGCCCATGCACCGCTCAGGCTGCCAGGCTCTTCATTAAAAAAGGGAGACATGAACTCATTGGCCGCACTAGGCTTTGAAGATGTTCTGTGGATTCAGTCCTAGTACTCACCAGCCAACTGGTCACCCAGCCAGAGTCTACCTCCCCTCTTGCCCGTATTTCCGTAAGTCCTGCCTACCCTGTGAGGACGGATCATATTCTGACTCCCACTAGAAACTGCCCTTCCACTTCTTCCCTGAGTTCTGGGACTGTCTGCTGGCCCCCTCTCCTCAGGCACCTGGCCTGGTGTGCCTCCATAGAGACTCATGTCTCCACACCCATATCCCCTGACTCCTCACGGAGGCTCAGCATCACCAGGGGCAACAAGGCCTCTGGCTGCCAAGGGCGGGCCCCACAGAGCCGGTTCACCTCAGCAAGCGAGTGGATCCATTTAGAAAAGGCGAGAGGGTGATAAGAGGTCAGAGGCAGGGGGGGGGGCTTCAATAGCAACAAAGCTGACCCCTGGAGAGAGGGTAGAGCATCCTTGTCCCTTCAGAGAGACAGTGGGCTGGAGCTAAAATAGTGGCGTGTGCCTGTGATGTCCCAGCTACTCAAGGAAGATGAGGCAGGGGGATTCCCTTGAACACAGGAACTCCAGACTAACCTTAGCTGCAGCAAATTCCATCGGAGGTAGGAGAGCCCATCAAGTAAATGGGAAGTACACGTTGAAGGCATAGCCTTTACAAATCACTATTGATAACTATTACTTCAAAAAAAAAAAGCTTGCTTCCAACATTCTAAGAACAAACACAACTGACTTAATTCTAAGAACTAAACGCAATTCATTCATGAAGGTGGCCCAAGGCTTAATTTAAACAGCCGATGCTTTGAACATTCTGTACTTTGTAACCGTATTGTTGCACAACTCACTGCTGGACACCACAGAACAGGCAAAGCAGGCCCAGAGGACTTACCACTCAGAGCTTAGGCGTAACATGCTGACACACCAGGAAGACGTCAGTGGAGGTAATTACTACTCGGGAAGTTTAAACGGAAACTCCTAATTTAGAATAAGCCTAAGTGGAAGCAAGCCAGGCTTCCCTGAGACCTTTCCTGAGTGTCTCGAAGACCCATTATTGTCAGAGCTGTGACCTGGGGTTCCCAGAAAAGCCACCAAGCACACTTGGAGTCGTGCTAAGAAACTGAGCTAAGTCAGGGCGGGCCAGCTCAGGAAGATGAATATGCCAGGCATGGGGAAACTGAGAGGCAAGTTCCCTCTTTAAAACAGCACTAGTGCCTCTTTAAGATATGGTTCTGGCACCAAGGGACGGCTGTTTACTGAGCAGGAAGAGACAGAGTTTGGGCCAGTTAATGGGCTGTGTCTTCCATTTTCTCTCTTGCAGACGGTTTGTGCACAACTTAGTTCCTCTGCCTCCTCATTTCAGCTGAAACTCAGGCAGCTTTAATACGCCTGCCAAAACTGTCCCCTTCCGGGCCTAAGAGTCTTGATTTCTGTGCCAACACCACGTGGCCAGATGCCACTTGGGGACAGCGCCTGTGGACACCAGGCCCAAAGCCTCAGAGAAAGCGCACTTTTGCAGGCTGCCTTGCCACTTTTGACCACTAGATGGCAGGGGAGAGCCAGGAGATGCATATCGTGAATGTGCAAGGAACTTCTGCCAGACCCTAGAGCTGAAGCGGTTGAAACCTGATGCTGTGGCTTTGGGGGGACCAAGAGCAACCTCATCACATTCTCAAGCACTCATGAACAGCGCATTTGCTTGGCTGCCAACAAACCATGCAACCTCTAGGATGGTTTCAATTTAGTGTGCCACACACACTCAAGCGAAGACTGGGGTCTTTTGCCTTGTCCCCAGCCCAAGAATGGTGAATACTTAAAAGAGCTTTTTAACCTGTCCTCACTGTAGATATGTTACCAGATCCCGTTTCTACTGGGACTAAGACTAAGGTCTTTCATTTGTAACGCTTCAATGATATTCCTGCAAAGTTTGTAGGAAGAAAAGAATCCAACCAAGGAAGTGGCTTGCACAGAGGTTAGTCACTGCTCTGTGGGGCTGGATATGAACTGGCGGTTTCTCTCATGGAGTATGGCATCTTCCAGCAATGGGGCGGGGGTGGGGGGGAGCACGCGGGTGAGCAATTTACAGTAAGATTGGAAGCTGTCCTTAACTAGCCTTTCAAAGCTGGAATTCCAGGCCTCCGGGGAACACAAGCCCAAGTCCTGGCACCAATCTCAGTTCCACACATCCCTCAGAACAGCCCGGCTCCCTGCTGAGAACTCCTAGTGTTCCCTCCATTTCATCTGCAGCTTCCCCTCCCCCCAACACCCCATAGCCAAAAAATGCTGAGAGCAAAGGAGAAACACAGTCTTTGGAGAAGGGCCTGTAGTCTCAGCTCGTGATGCCAACTGGTACCACCGTGGCCCAAGACCTAGGAAGGCAGTCTGGTAACCAGGGGATCCAAACCTGGCCAAGCCATACGCAGGAAGGCCCAATCGCCTGCAGCTGCAGCAGGACGATACAGGGCATTTCTGATAGAGACAGCCACCAATCCCAAAATGTCCACAATATCACCTGTTGCTGTGGGATCTGCTTTCAGTGTGCCCTGGCATGTCACCTTCTCTGCTTACCTGTGTCCAAATGTCTTTGCCCACAAAGAACATGACACAAGGCGATTGGGACAAGCCGAAGGCATGGTGAGTCTGAAGACTCCCTCTCGAGACGGCTGTCCCCTCCCTCTCATGTTGGACCCATGACTCTGTGACACATCCCACCCCACCCAGTAGGGACTTTCTAGACCAGAGCATCAAGAATTGATCATTTCAGGTGCAAAAGCAGACCCGGTTAGGACCAATCTGAGCAGGGCCCACAACCCGTCTCTCACCGCTCGCTGATGAGGAGTAGCAGTGTTGCACAGCTCCCAAGGCGTATGTGGTACAGTTCTGCCAGAGATCAGTGGTGTGTCCATTGCCCACGAGCCATTGCTGCAAACAGCCAGACACGCCCGTCAGTTAAGCAGTGAGGAGGGAAGGAAGAAAGGAGCAGGGCAAGGGATGGGAGACAGGCCTCATCCCCTGGGCGCCTGGCCCTCCGCCCTCCGCCCTCCGCCCTCCGCCCTCACCACTCCCTGGTCAAGTTGACATTCGTGACCAGGGAATGAGAGGTGACAGTTTGGTACAGACATCACGTGGAGGTGGGAACACGGTTTTGTGTTGTGTGTGAAAGGCACCTTGGAAACAGGGAGATTCCAGACACCCAAACTCATACAAATGGTACCGTGCGCAGAAATATATGGCATAGTAGCAAACAGGGACTTGCCCAAGGACAACTCCACCCTCACCACATTTATGCCTTCTGGGTGTCACTCCTAGTCATGCCTTCTCTAAACCTTCGTTTTTTACATATATTTAGGGGTGGGGGATCAAGGACATGTAGCCTAGGGCTGTCCTCAAACTCTCTATGGAGCCAAGGATGATCTTGAGTTTCTTGACCTTTATTCTACCTCAGGAAGTGCTGAAGTTCCAGGCATGTACTACCACACTCGAGTTCATGCCAAGCTGGGTTTTTATGCATGCTAATCAAGCCCTGTACCAACTCAGTTTGTCACTCCTACGGCCCTGTCAAGATTAGCAACAGCCATGGTCATAATCAAGATCTTGTAAATAATAGAGCAATTAACATAAATACCAATAATCCCCCCCAAAAAAATACTTCCTAGAAACCACACTTCTAGCCTGCCTCACGTTAAGACGTTAAAGCCAAAATACATCTTCATTTTCAAGAAAGCAAATTTTAAATGCATTCATCCATTGTGTCTGACAGCTCCCTGCGTTATTTCTTTGCCCAGCCCCTGTCAGTGGAGGGCATTCGGTAAGATACTGCAGTCTCGCTTGAGAGCTGAGCAGCTGCATTCTTTCAGTCCTGTTCACTTCCTACCCCTGATGCTCGCCTAACTTTTTCAAAGAACTGAAAAGAAGCGGGTGGCAAAGAAGTGCAACAACAGAAGTCCCGGGGCTTCTGGGATGCCCAGCTGTCTGCAGCTGTCACTCCCGTTTGGCACCTAGGGTAGCACTGGCTGGGGACCCAAGCAGGCTAGCTGCCGCCCCAAAGGAAGCCTCCCCTGCCCTGCTCGCCCTGCTCGCCCCGCACTCACGCTGACGATGGTGGAGACGAAGAGCAACACTAGCACTGCGACGTGGAGGAACAGGATCCCCAACAAGAGTAGGAGCATGGTGGCTGGGAGTTGGGCTCAGGATCGGTGGAGCGGTGCCTGCGGGGAGAGGAAGGCGGGGTGTGAGGCCGCTGGCCCTGGCCCGGGGGGGCCCAGCTGGCCAAGAGGGGGCGGCCGCAGCCATCCATATCCCCGCCCAGTGCCCGCCCGCGATCGAACATCTTTTTGCCTTTGGAACAAAACAAGCAAGTGGTGCGCACGTCTCGGTCGCTCCGGGAGGCGCGCGGAGGAGAGGAGTTTCCTGAACGATGAGCCGAGGCCACAGCAAGCCTCCGCCCAGCCTGGACGCCTTTCAGGGCCCGTGGGACTTGGGAGGCTACCGAGGCCACGTCCCTGCCCGAGTCACAGGGCGGATTCCCCCCGGGGACGGGAGGCCACAGCGGGCCGCACTAGGCTCGTAGCCAGAGGCCTGGGGTCGCCCGCCGCCCGAGGCTGGTTTCCCAGACCCCAGCGCGCCCCGCGTTCCGTTACTTGCCTCCAAGTTTCCACCCGTTTTTGCCAGCGGAGAGCAGTCGCCCCGCCCCCGGCTCGGCCTTGATGCTGGCGGCTGGGGAGCCGGAGAGCAGGCGGGCTGGAGGACTGCCCGGCTCCCGAGCTTCCCGCGCGCAGGGTTCCGCGCCTTCCCTGCGCCCCGGGGGGTTAAGAGCCTTCAACCCCGCCGGTTCCACGGGCGCCCCCTGGATGCCCCCACGGACACCTAGGCTGAGCCCGGCGCACACGCGGACTCCATCAAAAGCCCCATCCCAAGTAGATGCGCCAGGAGCCCTATCCCAGGGTGCTGCTAACTGGAGGGAAGGCGATAGTGCTTAAAGGGGCTGATTGAGTCAGAATTCTCGCAGGTCAGAGCCCCGGCGAGACGCGTTTCCGAGGTCCGGAGATAACTATCTCCAATCCCCCACCCCCATCCACTTCAGACTTTAGGGAGCTAAAGCTTGGGTGACCTGATGGTGAGTGTGCCCAGCTGTGAAAATCTGGCTGCAGTTGGAGCCAGTTAAGGATAGAACCTTGGGCCAAGGAGACTTCTAGATTAGTTTTGACAAGTATTCTATCTCAGACACGTCCATTTTCCACACAAGGAACACATCAAAGACAAATAGCCAGGAATGCACCGAAGATATAAGCAGATTCTCCTATGATTTCCAGAAAATTCAAATGACATCGGATGGCTTCAAGTGGCAGAGAGCAACAACACGATAGAGCCTGCGGCTAGCACCTGAAGGACCAGAGGGCCGGGTATTTTAACAGTACATCCCCTGGGAAGAATCGCAAGGCCGCCCCAGCCACCCTCTATCCAGACACCGCCACCACCCTGGTCTGGACGATGTAGAGGCAGTCCTAACTAGGCTAGGAAGCAGGAAGGGGTCTCAACGCTCCTGCCACAAGGCGGCCTTATGGAGGGTCAGAGCTCCGTCGTCTTTAGGCACATCATTTCCAGAAGATGTCCAGCTTTACCCCCCCCCCTTCTTCACTTTCCCTACCAACTTACTTTCAGTTCAAAGTGACAGCCGTCTCAGAGCAGAGTAGCCTCAGGCACAAACTCCGGTGTGTCCTCTGGGTTGCTGGCGTCCCCAAAGACAGCTGTGCTATGGGGTAGCGCGCGCGCAAAGCTAGGGGGCAGTGGGAGGCTCCCGGCGTTCCCCTTTAATGGGAACTACGCCCTGTTTGCGTCGCTGCAGAAGGGTGTGTCCCGGGGTCAGCGTGTGCGGGAGGGCGGGCCTCCGGGAGGAGAGGGGGCAGGCGGGCGGGGCGCCGACTGCCAGAGACAGTTACTCGGACTTAAAGACGCCCCCGGAAAAACCAGATCTCTGTAAAACCCCGACTTTTACTTGAAGCTGGAGGGAGACCCTGGGGTTCTCACCTCTCACCTCCGCTAGCTCTGTGGTACTTGGGCACTGTTGACCAATACATTGCCACTTCGCCCCTGCCCGCTCATGGGGGATTGCTCGGATTTCGTACCCACTTCCCTGCCCTGCCACACGTCCCAAGTGCGCAGTGCTGGGTTTTGGGGAGCACGGAAGAGAACTGTGCCCATGAGGGGACTGTGAGGCTGGATCCCCTCTCCTACCAAGCTGCCAGGACCTCTCAGGCCCTGCCACACCTGACTTGCGCTGGGGTCTTAACTGTACTTGTCTTTAAAAACACCCATCTCCACTATCCAAGTTTGTACCTAGAAAGTACGCTGGTTTACTGGGATTCCGGGGAGATATCTAGAGGGCTATGCTGGGACCGGAACCCAGGAGAGGGGGAAGGGGGAGGAAAATCCAGGCTTGACAGACAGGGGGCCCTAGGATCAGGCTCCTCCTAGGCTTGGCAAAACTAGATTTTTACAACCGCATATATGCTCCAGGCAAAGTTTGCCTGAGGCAATCTGGCCTGGCTCCGGGCCGGCCTTGGCTAGAGTCCTGGCCATGGGGGGAGGGGGGAGAGAAGTAGCCATCTGAGGTGCGGGAAGAGCAGCCAGAGAAACTAGCTGATTCATGGCCACTTGAGTGTGGCCGCCCCGAGTTAAGGAAGGAGAGGCTAGCCAGCTCTTCTTGGAGATGTGCCCAGTTATCAGGTCACCTGTAGTGGCTGAATGAGCAAGGAGCCGGTGTGTTAAACTCTCCCCGCAGCACACCCACACCCTCCCTACCTGTTAAGAGCAGTGTGTCATACAGCCCTGGGAGATTCGTGTAGTTCCATATTATTTTGCTACTCAAAAGTAGCCGCTATTTGAACTAATTGTATGTGTTTGCTCATTAAATAGAAAAATAAATTTGAAGCATTCTTCAGACAATGATCTTTAAAATTTTCTCATCGGATTAAAAAAAAAAAAGAGTATGTGTGGTGTTCTTTTTTATTCAGTGTCCTGCCAATGCCAGGTGTCGTACCTGGGCTTGGCACACAGGAGGCTGAGAGGAGATGCAGTGGTTGAAGCCAGGGAGAGCTCTGCACTGGGGGGGGGGGGGGGGGCGGGGCACACCTAATCAGCCAGATTCCTCCTGTCTCGAACAGTCACTGAGCTTTCTCATCACCACACTGAAGGGCGTGGCGATCCTTCAGAACAGGCTCAGCGCCATTGGCTGTGTGTCTAGAACAAAACACAGACCCAGTCCCCACACGCACCTCTCTTCTAAGAACGCCACGTTTAAGGATCACAGCCCTTCAAGGCCGGCTTGTCCACCTCGGCACTAAAATAGATTAGAGACTATCCAGAGTTACGCAGCAGCAGGAGAAGGCATGCGGCAGGAGAGTGACTGAGGCAAAGGAAATAGATGTGTTTTCCTGGGTCATTTTTATACGTTAGATGTGTCCTAGAAGTCATCGCTGCGCTCTTACTTAAGGCCATAAATAAGGCCAAGGATTCTCGGTGGTGTCGCGTTTAACTCTGGATTCTCTTCCCGTTCTGTTTCTTAAGTAAACTTCTAAAGGAAGTCTAACATACATCTTGAAAAGAGCCTGGTCGCGGCTTCATCCACAGCCAGCCCCTCCCCTTTTTTGAACTCGGTATCTCGGTCAACAGCCCCTTAGGTCACAGCCACAGCACGCGCTGCCAGAAAGGTGACCCCTTCTGTCTGTGGCGCCTCTTGCTTCCTGGCCGGCTCCCATTGCTTGAGAGGAAATGCTCCTGAGGAAATGCTGAGCAAGCTTGGCCACACCCAGAGCCTGCCGGCCACAGGTGGAAGTGGCCACGTACCAGCCCCACTTGCCCTCTGGGTGAACGCTGCAGCCCCACCCTAGGTAGGGCCATCTTGGCGCCCCTTCCCCTTCCAACGGGGATGCATTCAGAGTCTAGATACTCTCGGACCACCCACTTGCCTCCCCAGCCAAATACACACCCAGGTTTAAAGCAAGAATTTGAGACCCCTCCTCCCCCAGTCTCTGTTACTTTCAGGACCCATGTGCTGTCTTCATTGCAGTCGCTTCCTTTCGCAGGTTGCAATGGACCGGAGCTGAGCCACCCTGTAAAGCACACGCCACCCAGAGACACCATTTGCCAATTAAACTCACCAGACCAGTGGTGTAACCCCTTCCTCCGCTTGGATTTCTTTGGCAGTCAAGAGCAAAGGCTGGGAGCCCTCCCCACAGGACAGCAGATGCCCACAGCAGACCGGACTCTGAGCTCTGCTGCTTCCTGAGATGGTCTCTGGTGGAGCTCCCTGTAACTGAAGCTGCACCAGGCGTCTTTCCAGTTTATTCAGGGGCTGGTCCAATGCTGGGATATGTCATGGTGGCCTGAGAGGTTCTCAGCCTCTACTATTTAAAGAGACAGTGTCCAGCTTGTGTATCTTCCAGAATAGAGTGGTCCCAAGAGGCCCTGCAGGAAATGAACTTGGAATGAATTTGCGGTGTTCCTGAACCTGAAAGCTCAGGGCTGTTCTCCCTGGAAACACTAGCCTATGTACAGGCAATGAGGTCCAGCCCATTCTTAGTAGGCTATCTGCAATTTCGACTGGATTCTGCAGGACTGAAATCTGTCTAATGGGTATGTACACAGTGTCAGATAGTGCAAGAAATCATTGTACAGCATTCCAGCATGGCACAAATGACCCCATCCACATCAAACCAGGGAACCAAATATCTCAGTGTTAGCCAAGTCAAGTTTACTTTGCTATGCACCCGCTCAGCAAGAGTCCACGCTATCTACTCTTTCTGCTCCGACTCCCTCGGCCCCAGCATGCCGTGCTGGCTGTGTATTAGAGAAACATGTCTTCCAGCCCCGTCTTCAATGTATCCTTCCTCAGATTGCTATTAAATGTTGACCTGTCTGAGGTCACTCATTTCAAGCTAACAACCCTCTACAGAAAAGAGTTCTGACCTCTCAGGCAGGGTAGTCTGGGAGAACAGTCCGGAAGTCGAGAGCTTAGCAAATGATGCTCGGGGCATTTTTCTCAGCTCAGCCCACCCCTTCTGTTTCATGAGAAGGGTCTCCATCACTAACAACTGCATATGCTCATCTAAGGGAAGAGGTTTGATTGAATAGATTTCCTGGAATCCTGGTAATTTCCCCAGTCTCTTAGGATCAACCCAAAGCATTTGAGAAAAGCCTCCTCTGCCATACAGACCTCACAGCTTGCTGGGCTTCCTATTGCTCTGCTCACAGCCAGCATCTTCTAGTCCCCCCAAATCACTTCTTTCTCCCTTTCCATGGCGATTTCTATTTTCCCAGCACCCGCTCTTAGCCCTGACTGTTGTACTTAGAAGACACTGAAAACATGGCCGATGATCCCACTAGGGCCCATGCCAGAGAGGCTGGCATTACTGGTAAGGGATGGGACTCAGAGTCCAGTCACTTGTCCCACTGCTTCCCCAGCATGTCACACTGTCCATCTGGGTGTTCTGGAGTTATTACACCTTTGTTTTTCCTTCCAAATTCCCTCTGTGGTTCAGTATAAACTGGGCTGAGGCTAGGGGTGGGCTGCTGTATTATGCAAGACATGGATTAGACTCATCGGGTGAAATGGGGCAGGGGTATGGACAAAATGAGTCCATCCCAGTCCTCATCTGATGTGGTCTGCACAGAGTTCTGGAAAGCAGGGTGCACACGTCCTTTGATTTTACAGATATCCCCCTCCCATGATTAACTTGAAGGCTGCAAACAGACCGAAGCTGTTACCCCTTGGCCCAGGACAGAATGGTCACATCAGAAAATATTAGTTATGACCTCCAAGACTGAAATGTGAGGAAGAGAGCAAGGGTTGCAGGCATGGATTTTGCATCTGGGCCTGTCAGGTCCCTTCATGGGTCCAGTCTTCCCTAGCCCCGCCCTCTCAGCCTCTGTCTCCTTTGGCCTTCCATCTCAGTGGCCAGGCCTGGAAGACCTGCTGACTACACAACTCATCCCTCTAGTCTTCACCCATCAGGACTGCGTTGTCTGCCTCCTCCCCTGGAGCTAACTGAGGAAAATGTCCTTCTGGTTATCTCCTGTACGTAGCCCTCTCCTCAGTCAAATAAGACTTCCTGGCATCCATGAATAACATTCCATCGAGCCACTTGCCACGGCAATCACATAGACCAGTCACCCAGTCATATTTACCACTGTGGACGTTTGCCTCCCCTTTACACGTAGAGAAAATAAGACTCCTGTATCTTCACCCAGGAAACAGTGAAGTCGCCCCAGACTGGCTAATTCTACCGGCCGAGTGTGTCTGCTGCACTGAGTCTCATGCTCTCAGGAGTGATCATGCCACTCAGAAGCAATGGACTAAGTTCATAGCATTAGCCGTTTGTATTTACCGAGCCATTCTAGTAAGACCAAGGACCACCCTGAGCACTTGGTATGAGTCAGATCACTAATCTTTGCAATGACCATATGAAATGGGTACCAGTAGCATCTTCTTCTATAAGAAGGGGCCCAGCAAAGGTGCACTTTATATACAGTTAGTTGCCCACATTTCTCTTTCCTTTGTTACTGATTTCCAGCATCCAGCCTCAGGAGGTCCACATCACACACATCTGCCCAGCATCTGCACTGGGGCAATGCCCAGAAGTAACAGTCGATTCCATGAGACTATCACTGTTGTCTGCGTGGAGCAGGACTCAAGCAGACTCCGCAGGAGGAAGCCCTTTGTGCACTTGGCAGCCGATAACATGCTGTTGACTAGAGCATCCTATCCAGAGGGAAGCACTGTAACCGTTTCCATGTGAAAGAGCTGGGGTGAGAAAACTGCACGTGTTTCTCCCGGCATCAGCTCAAAAAGGCCAGGCTGGGACATAAGGTCTGCTTCCCTACGCTGTGGTTTTTCATTCTGCACACTCCCCAAGAGCAAAGGAGAGGTGAGCCTGACCTTGGCATGTGTCCAGATGGTGCCGTGGCCACGGAAGAGTCTTTCCTCCATCACTATCTGGACAGAGTTCACACAGCAAAGGGAGCCTGTGCAACCTCACAGCAGCCTGTGTGGGAGAGCTCTTGGCCCAACCTGGATGCAGCTGGTCTGGAAGGATTTTCAAAGTCAACTCACTGGCTCTGGATGCATCTACACTGTTCTGAGCAGCTTATTAGAAGATCAGGAGAAACAGGGGAGGATGCATAAAGAGAAGGAGGGATGATGGAGGCAGAGAGGGGAGAAAGGAAGGAATGGGACTAGGTTTGACTTCCATTGCCCTGTCAATACAGAAGTTTGAAACTATGCAATGCGCAAGTCCTGGAGGATGGGAAGATGCTCTATATAAACAAGGAAGCAGAAATCAGCCATACACACACACACACACACACACACACACACACACACACACACCACATACACATCACACATACACCATACCACCACCTCACCACACACACACACACACATCACACATACACCATACCATCACCACCTCACTACCATACCACACACACAAACACACACATACACACACACACACACACACACACACACACACACATACCACCACCTCACCACACACACACACACACACACACACATCACACATACACCATACCATCACCACCTCACTACCACACCACACACACAAACACACACATACACACACACACATACCACCACACCACACCATTATCATACTATATGCCACACACATACATGCCATACACATACATGCACACATATGTGCTCACATGCACATGTACACATACACACCACAGCACATACATACCACACATATACCTCCCACGCTACACGCGTGTGCGCACACACACACACACACAAGCACTCGCGCACACGCACACGCACCATTTACACACACCACATGCACATACACACATACCACATGCACACAGGACCTAACCTGGAAATTCACAGTTTTATCTCAGAATGAAGTTCGTCTTCAGCTCCTTCACCTGTGGGAGAGAGAAAGCACAGAATAATTATGTTGCAGACACAAAGAAAACTACAGAGCACAAACGACTCTTTGTCCCTGAATGTGTTGTTGCTTAGGGAAGCCAGATTCCAGAGATGCAAGTGGAGGGGAGAAAGCTGCCTTTCTCTGACATCTCACGAGCTGACAGAGAGCAATTTGAGTGAGAGAAGGTCAGAAGCAGACATGTATTTGCAACGCTGAGGCTTTTCTAAAGCTCCCAGTCCTAAGAGGCAGGCTCATGCTCCAACAGAGATGGGCGTGAGCAGTCTCACCGCAGAACTTATAAAGGAGGAAAGAGGACCATGAGGGGTTGTCAGGGCTCCTGCAGACCAGCTGTGGTCCTTCTTTTTTTTTTCTTTTTCCTTCTTTATTATTCTCTTTATTATTAGATATTTTCTTTATTTACATTTCAAATGTTATCCCCTTCCCTGGTTTCCCTTCTGAAAACCCCCTATCCCCCCTCTCCCCGCTTCTATGAGGGTGTTTCCTCCAGCAACCCACCCGCTCCCACTTCCCTGTCCTGGTATTCCCCTACACTGGGGCACGGTGTCTTCACAGGACCAAGGGTCTCTCTCCCATTGATGGCAGATAAGGCCATCCTCTGCTGCATATGCAGCTGGAGCCATGGGTCCCTCCATATGTACTCCTTGGTTGGTGGTTTAGTCCTTGGGAGTTCTGGGGGGTCTGGTTGGTTGGTATTGTTGTTCTTCAAATCCCTTCAGCTCCTTCAGTCCTTTCTCCAAAGGCAGCCTGGACTTGATATGTATGACATACAGAGAGAGGGGACTAACCACAAGGGGATGCTTGATCCTGACAAGCAAGAAATGAGCATTCGCCTCCAGCAGGAAGAACAACGGGGCCTGGGGAAGCAACCCCATTGTAGCCCCAAGGTGTCTCACTCTGTGTGCCTCTGAGCCGGAGGTCTGAGAATGACCCTGAGGGCAGGTGTTCTCTCCCTCTGAGAGCCTCCATCTACTTTTCAAGTGTGAAACCTTAGCTACACCAGGACAGGCAAAGGCCAAAGGTCAAACCCTTTTGTGAAGTTCAAAGGGAAAAGTGGGCAAAATTTCAAGCGTGTTTCCTCTTCATTGTTATGGTCCAGGAAATATCTAATCCAGGGTGCTTCGGGTCGCTAGCTGGGACCTCGTGTGGAGATCATTTGAAGGTGTGAGCTCAGAAATAAATTTCAGAAATTTATTTGAATATAGTCCTGGATATGTGAAAAGCCGCTATTCAAATATATTAATTATGACAATTCCTATAATGAAAGAAGTGATGACTATTCAGTAAACTTTGGTGCGGCCATAAGTTCAACTATTGTAGAAACCGTCAAAGTAATATAGAAGTGGAGACTAAGGAAATGCAGAGACATACGTAATACATAGGCAATATTATACCCCTCATGTGTTGGGCACTTTCTGGGTCAGTGTAAACATCTCATTTAACACATTCCTCTAAGGACAGAGTGGCTGTGACCCCCAAGACACCCACACAACTGGCAGGACAGTGGTGCCCAAATACAAACTTTGGCCATCAGACCATATGCTTAACTACTCAACTCCAGGAAATGGACAGTCTTGTTTGTTTGTTTTTTTCTTTTTTATTTAAGGTATTGAGGATTGAACCCTGGTCCTTTCACATGCTAAGCAAGTACTCTACCCCTGAGCTATCTTCCTAGTCCTCTGGTCCTTTTGAAGGCTTTTGTTTGTTCATTTGTTTGTTTTAATTTTGAGACAGGGTCTCAAGTTGCCCAGGCTGGGCTTGAACTCACTCTGTAACCCAGCAAGACTTAGACTCCGACTCCCAATCAGAAGTGGCTGTGGATTATAGGCCTGTGCCACCAGGTTCAACGTGTGTGTAGTCTCACAGCTCCACGGTAACAGCAATGAGGGTAAAGTAAACCCCATGATCATGCAGAGCCATGAGTGCCGCTGACCTCTGTAAGAGGTGTGTGTTGTGGATGGGATAACCATTGCTCCAGCCATGTACATGCTAAGACTTTGTCAGCGGAGGAACCTATAAACAGTAGGACCTAAGCTAAGTCAGCAGGGTCTCAGAAGCAATATCATCCAGACCACAGCCCATTCCTTCCCTCTTTTTGCTTCCTGGCTGCCATGAGGTAGGCCTCATTCCCCATTGTGCACTCTGTGTTGTAGAACTCTGCCTCAATGTCAGCCCTGCTGCTTACAACCAGCCAACCCTGGCCTGAGATTCTTGAATCCTCCCTATAAGTTGAATGCACCTATATTTTGATTCAGCAATGGACGGGCAGTAAACACACCGTGTTTCCATGCTCTGACTTAAAATGAGTAAACAAACTGTAGGGAACTAAAACACACCACAGGGCTAATTGTAGTGACTAGTCAGACGTTTCAGCCCAGATCTCCAGCACACGGAATCTGTGGTTTTCTGGCACAAGTGGCAAGAATACAAACAGTCCACTCCAGGGAAAGAGTGAGAGGGCCAGGAGTCAGGGCTTGCTAGTCACAGCTGGACAGAAAGGTAGGCAATTAGTGTTGGACTGATTGATGTGTTTCACAGTGTTGATGGTAAGATGCTAAGGTTTATATGCATCAGGAGTTTGATAATCCTATGTTTTACTTTAAACAATATATCATATGATTCTGAAGAAAGTAGTCCTAGATCTGTTTTTTTCTTGAGGGATCCTTATGGAGTCTGGAATTTATTGGTTTAGTTACATGGCTTGGAATGTGAAAAAGAAAGGAAGGAAGGAAGGAAGGAAGGAAGGAAGGAAGGAAGGAAGGAAGGAAGGAGAGAAGGAAGAAAGAAAGGTAGGAAGGGAGAGGGAGGGAGAGAGAGAGAAAGAGAGAGAGAGAGAGAGAGAGAGAGAGAGAGAGAGAGAGAGAAGTCACAGCATGTGCTAAGACATGTGGTTCAGATGACTAAAACAATACTGAGAATGGTGGTTAGTTTGGCTCAGGGGAAAGCCCTGTGTGGTTGGCATGGTTTACCACCTACTACCATATTGTCTTTCCCCTCAGTTTCTTCCTCTTTCTTGCTTAATGCCCAGCCTCAGAGTATGTGTCCATACTTAAAATATGAATAATATTAACGTCTGAATTCCTCTCCCACATGAGCTCCTCAATTATTAGAAGACATTTGTGAGTTTTGTGTCTCAGCGGAGTGTTTTCATGAGCCTTCCCCAGAGGATGGACAATGTGATATCTTCCCCCACCTTAGTCCTATGTAGTCTTGGGTTACTTAATATGTAACTGCATTATAAGTTCCTAAGAGAAGACTGGATTCCAAGGCGTTTCCTAAATATATGGAGCTACAGAGAACTGCTTCCAGGTTATCTCCAAGATTCAGGGTCACTGAATATCACTATTGAAAACATTGGCCGATATGATCTTCTCTGGCACTAATGCTATGAGCTTCATCCATGGAGGAAATGCACTATAGTCATCTCAGAAAATCAAAAGGTGGATTTCAAGGCAGGAAGCCTTGGCTAAGAGGTTCCAGATAACTTTCCAAAATATAGAAAAAAGTACCCAACACTGAGAAGTCCCAAACAGTTTTGTCACTGTGAAACCAGGTGGGAAAAGGGAGAGAGGTATCTGGGATCATGTGATGATCAAGTGGTGGAAACACAAAGATCCTTGTCCCCACATCCAGGGAGACCAAGAGCATCCATCACGGGGGAATACCTGCTCTTCCATCCAGAATGCTGGGGAATGGAGGTTGTTGGCAGCCTGGTGATCTGCGCTATTTATTAGACCAGATCACATCAAGCTCTTACAACCAAGACTGGAGGTGGCTAGTACTCTCAGTGACCCTTACAGCCAAGCTCCTAATACCAGGACCAGAGATAATAATAGTCTAAATGACCCCTACATTATCTGTATAACCAGTGGTTCCCCAAGCTCCCACAACAAGAACCAGAGATGGCTAACAGCCCAAAGGACTTCTAAGCTATCAGTAACCAAGACCCTTCCCTAGTCCCTTAAGCTAACACAGGTAGCGTATCTCTAGAACGCGTCTTTTTGGGAGAAATGAGAATCATCCTGGATTGGTTTTTGATGTAATTATGCTTTCTTGTGAACTGGAGATTATATTATATCAGGAAACTTTTTTTTCTAAATGGTACTGTGTTTAAAACATGCTGGCAATGAACCACCAGGCATCAGACCCCCTAAGCCAGATCCAGGTTGATTACATCTTTCTGAGTTTTCCTTCTTACTGCTTTGTGGTTCACTTCCTTTCCTGGATATCCGCAGGGTCCCCCTCAATCAAGACAGAATCACGTTGTCCCCGGGTCTTCAGGATCTGCCCTCATACATTCCTCCCCATTTTACATCATTTCATCTCGGTGAGTGACTTGCAGTGGTCTTTCACAGCTAAGATGGTGCATAGATGGGCCAAGGGTGGCCTTTGGGTATTGGGCTATTTAGCTCACTGTAAGCTGAGCTTCATCGATTCAAAAGCCAAGTGATTTCAAACTCAATTTTTTATACATTACACTATTTTAAAAGTAGTTCTGACCATCATGGTTTTAGCCACATAGTGTCTACCTTCTTTGCATCCCTCAGCCCAGTCATCGACCTGTGGGCAAGCTGGAGACTTCTGGTTATAAGATCCCAAGTTGTGATGGCCCTTCAGAGTTCTCTGACTCAGAGGAGTGTTGAGTGATATTGATACTGCCTAGACATGAGGGGACCTCTCTGACGTTCCCCTTCACAAGAGCATCCTGTCCTCGCCTCTGTGTGCTGAATCCCCCAGCAAACTGGGCTATGGAGCCTTTTTGACTACAGTTCCATCCATACACTGCCAACTAAGTTAGTCATGTTCTAGGGTCTCTTATTGTCATGGAGTTTTCAAAGGCCCCATCCCCAAAGTCCTTTGAGTGAAGCCTCACATATGGACGGGTGGTGAGACACAGAGGATCCCAAGATCACAGAACTCAGCAGTGTCCCAAGGAAATTGAGGGAATGTCCAGAGGAACTGAGTGTCAGAGCGCTATCACACCACAACTTCTTCTAATAATCCAGCAGATTAACTGTTGAATTCAACGACACATTAGAAAAATTAATGAATACTCTCTTAGTTTGCTTCCTATTGCTGTGATAAAACATGGAGCAAAGCCAAATATGGGAGGGAGGGGTTTAGCTCACCTTAACAACTGTCAGGTCATACATCGCTGAGGGAAGCCAAGACAGGGACCTGGAGACAGGAAGGACCTGACGCAGAGACCATAGAGGGGTACTGCTTAATGACTTGCCCCAGAGAAAGCCTTCACTACAGCAAACTGAAGGTGAGGATGAACTCAGAGGTTCCTGGGTTTGAGGCCAGGCAAAGAGCAACCAGGAGCACACACTTTTATGTCAGCTGGTGGAAGTCTATGACATCTGTATCTGCAGGCAACACTGCAGGCATGTGTCTACCCCGGAATGGAAGAGCCTTTTTTATTCTGTAGCTTTGGAATCTGGTCCTCGACCCTATCCCTAAGCACACAGTGTGTGAATCCCTGGGTGAAGCTGAAACAGGCTGGCCATCTACTAGAAGCTTCCCACTGCAGTATCAGTTTCCTGCCCACACCAAGCGCTTTCTTCCATCAAGGAAACCAGAGCCTTACCGAGGTCACTGGACTTTGCTGATTTCTTCCATGGTGAGAGAGGCCTGACTTTTTCCAGGTAGTGTCTAAGTGTATTTGGCATCCATGGCACTCTACAGAGCCCAAACTTTGGGACAAATGTGCTTTGAACTTCCTCAGTTCAACTATGTGATGAGAAGCAAGACTGAAGACCTCTTAAACTGATCATCGTTCAATAGATATTTGTTGCGCAGCAACTGTAGCTAGGAACAAACAACATCGCTCAGCCCGCAGATGCTTCTCAGCCCTAAAGCACACCTCCCTCAAGAGATGGATTCTAATTTTCCATTCTTTAAGTTGGCATCTGCCCATGCTAGTGTGATATTAACAGTGCAACACGGGAAAGACTGTAGCAGGAAGCCCAGACATGCTTCTGTGTTGAGAGCTTTTGGTGCCGCTTCTAGGAATTTGGCATTTGTCACTGGGCTCAGACAAGGAAGTAGGCTCAGATAAGAATATTAGAAACAGGGACTGCAATGCTTTGTTTACTACTTTACTTAATTATTATCTTGAGTGATCTCTTGGCCTACTACTTTGCTTAATTACTATCTTTTGTGATCTTTTTGTTTACTACTTTGCTTAATTACTTTGTCTTTGTTTTAAGAACTGACCATGGTTTTTGGATGTACCTAAAATGATTTAAAAGCAGACTGGGAAAGACTAGCGCTGCTTCAGCCTGTAAGACATGGGAGACAGACATGTCCACTAAATGCTATGGGACATCAGAGGGCTAAATAACTAGAGAGGATGGGGAGAGGAGGGAAAGGAGGAGGGAGGAAGGGAAGGGGAAGAATAGGAGAAGTAGGAGGAGAAGGAAGAGGGAGGAGGAAGTTGGGGAGGAAGAGGAGGCTTCTAATATTTCTTCTATATCTCTGCTTACCTCTGGAGGGCCTTAAATAGTCTAAGAGCTTGCATAGGTCCTGTGTGTAGCATCTTGAGTAGTTTTGCTGGAAAATGAGCTAAAGCTGGCTCTACACATGGATAATCTCAAGCCCAGAGTCACAACACTACGCGTATCTCACACACTAGACTATTAACACTCTTCTTTGGACACAGAAACAATGACTTTTTCTTTCAATCTTCAGAAAAAAGGCCTACGAAAACCAAACAACAAAGGGTTGGTAAAGAACAGAAACCTTACTTAGAAAAGGTGCTTTACAATAAGAGCAAGGAGTCTCAACACTCAGCTCTTCACAGGCTAGAAGTTGGAGCCGGAGACATAACTCTACAATTAACCATAGACCTTAGTTCTTGCCCGAAAGCCGCTCTAAGGATGCTAGGTGAGGTCTGGCAAGGAAGTGCGGAACACCCATGGTCCGAGCTTCAAGAAGTGTGCCCCTCAGCTGCTTCAAGACGACAGAGTCTGGCATGGAGGAGATGGAGACCTCACATGACACAGTGATAGCAGCTCTCGACTCTTCTCGGCTCTGGGAATTCACTCATGGGTCTCTTCTTGCAGTACTGGAAGTCCAGTGGTATGAGCTTGTTATAACCATTCTTTGCTGAGAAATTTCCAGTGTTCTAGTTGTTCTATGTATTTTGTCTGCTGTGTTTGTGTGTTGTGTCTAGGAAGAGATGAAATACTATCTCTCTTAACTAACTTGGCCAGAGTGCCTTTGGCTTTTGGGGTTGCAGGTCAGCCCATGGCTCCTCTCCAGTCATCTGATCTGAGACACCTCTTCTGTGAGTCTCCTCCTGACAGCCTCCACCTGGAATGGCACGTGCTACATAGGCTCGATGCCCATGAGAAATACCGTCTGAATATGACATGGCTTTCCTTACCCGTGCTCGTGAACTCTGCTCTTTCTCTCAAAAGCTTCTCAAGTCTGAGTACGACAATTGCTGCCTCAGAGACCTTCATTTTGTTCCATGTCTAGTAATATAAAGTCCTGCTGGCTCTGTGTTCCGGTAGGTCTTCAGCACACTCGCACTGAGATGCTGTAACATTTAAGGTTACTGCTCTAGTGGCTGCCTCAGAAAGCCAAACATCTCTATTGCATACCAGTTCCTTCCCAGGTTGAAACATTTCAGCTCCGGGGAGACTCCTTAAGACAGCTAGTAAATAACTCCAAATAGCTCCAGGAAGTCCCTGAGACTGACCAGATTCATTAGGCCCCCTCCCTCCTAAGAATAAAGAATAAATACTGCAGAGAGCCGCTCTCAAAGGAGCAAAGCAGCCTGGAACAAGCAGAAATCAGCCAAGCTGCCTGGAAGAGGCTCAGAACAACTGGAAAGGACCACCTGAAAAGAATGCTCTTCGGACGGTTGAACCGCCTGCAGGCTGTGCAGTGTGCTCCAGGCTCGCTGCTTTGTGAGGCGTCACCACGCTGAGGTGAACTTTGGTGATGTCGCTGTCTTTGAGTCATTTCTGCACCCGTGCATAACCCCTCGCCCACATTCCTATAGGTAACCCCAGTAAAAAAGTCACTCGATCATTAAATAGGACTTTAGTGGTATCCACACTTTGGTCGTTTGTGGGTTCCTTTCTTGGGGTGAGTAGACAAATGTGTTGCAACTCTCCAGGAAAAGTCAGTCACACAACTCTCTGAGGTATTGGTGATGGGAAGGCAGCTTTCTACTGCCTTATTCTGCCTCTTACCCTCAAGTCCACACTTTATACTGTGCCCAGTCAAGCAGCTTATATCATATTTCAGCAAAATCAACATCTCTGCATATCACAGGCCTATGAGCTCCTCACAGATTGCTAATGCCGTGAATAACAAATGATAGGCCTAGTTACGTTTTATTTTTCCATTATGGTCATCCTTCTATGTTATAAGCTCATGAATTGTCATGGCCTCTCTTATTGTTTTGGGGGTATGCTAAGTTATGGTGTGTGAAATAAAATAGATATTTGTCTACACAATTAGAAAAGAGAATCTCCAAGTCTCCATGTATTCTCCAGTGTGCCTGTGTGAAGAAAGACCATACTGCAGCAGTCCAACATTATTTCCAATAATGATTGCTAGTTAGTGTCCATTATAGCACTTAGATTGCTAGACCAAGGTATAAGAAAGGAAAGAAGATTGAAGGAAGGAAAAGAAAGAAAAAGAAAAGAACAATGCAGCCAGCACTGTGGAGTATTTCAACTATGCTTCCTTAGTAGGTCAAGAGGTCAGTGGGGTATTTCAACTATGCCTCACTGATAGATCCAGAGATAATTGGGGTATTTCAGCTATGCCACATTGATAGATCAAGAGGCCATGAACTTCATCATTGTCATCCCCAGTGTCACCTCCAGTGTTTCCTGGATGTGTCTGTTGTGCGTGGACTCCGAGAACTTTCCCATACCCAAGCAAAAGTCGTTCTTTGCCCCTCGATTTTAAAACTTAGGATTCATGCCATTGAAGACTTACCATCATTATTACTGCCTTTTTAGACAAGAAAATGGAGTTCAGAGTATAGAGAACTCCCCTCCCCAAGCCCAGCAACAACCCCACAGGGCCTTAGCTTTCATCCCATAAGGCTAAAAAACACCGTGGTGTTTGGTTTCTAGAAGAGTAGATTTAGCATTTGACCAGCAACTGCCTGGATCACAGCCAGGACTTCAGATGAACTATTTGAAGGGCTCTGGGGAAGCGCCGTGTGGCTGGCCGTTTAGTCATGTTCAAAACATCTGAGGGACTGAACTATGTTTATCCAGACCTGGCCATTCCTCCTCCCGAAGCGGCTTTCCTGGAGCACTCTGCAGGGTGAGTCTCTGCCAGAGAATGTTCTTCTCAAGTCAGAAAAAGAGCCTGGTTGGACTCTGTATGCGCAGCTGGTGGGAAGGAGGCCTTGCAGCTCCGCGGCCCGCAGTCAGGGCCCTGAGAATGTGGGAACACACAGCTTTCTCCCAAACGTGTATAAACACTCCACTCATCACCCAGCTCTCCCCGAACATGCACGGGAGGCTGCGACCACATGAATTCCACGGATGTCCAGCCTGCCTTCTGGACAAGCCTGGGTTGCGCCATCTGGCTTCTACTGCTGCTTTCTTAGCCACAAATTCCAGCCACAGGCTGCTTGTGGTTCTGTGTCCCAGCCCTGGTCTCAGCAGGAAAGGAGCACAGGATCTATGACAATGGCAGTGGCCGCAGGACAGGTTTCCTCCTCTGGAGGCAAGGGATGGCAGGGGAACTCAAAGTCACGGGGTTCCCCAGGCAGACCCTTTCACGTCTAGTTATTGTCTTAAGGAGTCCCGCTTACAGGCTCAGTGCTACACCTGTCCAACTGCCTTCCCCTTTGCTTCCTCACAGGTTTGACAAAAGCCTGCTCCAAACATCTCACGGCCCCGTTGTAAGATATCAAAGTCAGGATCGTTCTCCATACACCTGTGTGGGTCTCCTGGGGCCACAAAATGAAGTCCGGCAGGCTGGGTGGGGTGGCTCAAGTAACAGGAATTTACTTTCTTATCATTCTGGAATCAATATTCCAGACCTGAGGTGTCTGTCGCCGGGTTGCTCTCTTCTGGGATACCTTCTCAGGACTTTTCTCTGTGGTTGAGTCATTGATTTCAGTTGGACAAAAGCCCCTCACAAGCGTCCTTCCAGATTTGTCATCCTCCCTTTAAATACCCTATCTCCAAACTCAGCCGCATTCAGACGGACTGGCAGCCAGACCTTCATCATATGAACTCATACCTCAGCCTCTACCCCCTTCACAGGAAAAGGCAGTATGGCCTTGGCAAGTAATGCGAGACCCCAGTTGCACTCTGCCCTCCCCCCACCCCAGCTCCCATCCAAAAGTGATTCCATTCAGAGAAGCCCTGGAGCCTCTGGTTTTTAAAGGGGAGTTTTATTAGACTGGCTTGGAAGATCAGAGACTGGGTAATCAGCTGACTGCATGCATAGTGGAGATGCAGAGAATTGGTAGCTGCTCAGGCCAAGTGCTCTGCCTCTGAATGAGGAGCAGCAGTACTGTGGCCACTCTGTGAGGCTAAAGCTTGGAAATTCCCTAAAAATTTACTAGTGGGAATCTGATGAAGAAGCTGGAGTCTGATGAAAAATCTGGAGTCTGATGAAGAAGCTGGAGTCTGATGGAGAAGCTGGAGTCTGATGAAGAAGCTGGAGTCTGATGAAGAAGCTGGAGTCTGATGAAGAAGATGGAGTCTGATGGAGAAGCTGGAGTCTGATGAAGAAGCTGGAGTCTGATGAAGAAGCTGGAGTCTGTTGAAGAAGATGGAGTCTGATGAAGAAGATGGAGTCTGATGGAGAAGCTGGAGTCTGATGGAGAAGCTGGAGTCTGATGGAGAAGCTGGAGTCTGATGAAGAAGCTGGAGTCTGATGGAGAAGCTGGAGTCTGATGAAGAAGATGGAGTCTGATGAAGAAGATGGAGTCTGATGAAAAAGCTGGGGTCTGATGAAGAAGCTGGGGTCTGATGGAGAAGCTGGAGTCTGATGGAGAAGCTGGAGTCTGATGGAGAAGCTGGAGTCTGATGTCCACATGGGATGGCAGCAGCAATAGTTACCGAGAAGAATGGAGCCCACATGGACTGCCTGCTTTCTTCCACTTCCAATTTTGTTCCACCTTCTGGTTTCTAGTTTGCTGTTTCCAGGATTCTGTTTCCTTGTAGCCTATCTCAGAGTCAAATGTCTTTTCTGCCAAACCTCATGCCACTCCTCTAGCTCTGTTGCCTGCTGCCCAGCCCCTCGTCCCATAGAACCATCCCAAGCACAGCGTCTTCCCAGAGCCATGGTTCCTCCAGCAGTGTCTCCTCATGACAAATTCCTCAGGTGTAGATGACCCCACCATGTGGTTCGCATGTCCTGCTACTCGTGTGCTCTGTCCCTCCCTTCCCCTGACCCTTCATTCCAGGCACCTAGGAAATCCACCAGAAACCCCAAAGGTCCTTCTCTTCAGGATTGCTCTTGGGATGAGGAATCTGATCCTCCCAAATTTTCCTTCCCTTGGTGGTCCCTTATTAGTTACCAAGGCTCCACCCTCTTCTTCTGAGTAGGGTGGGCTGTGGGATGAATTGTGTTGCCCACAGTTTATAACTGTGGCCTTAACCTTTAGTCCCTCATGCAATTCCAGTAATTCTATCTCCCTTTCCTAATTTCTCAATATGGTTTGGGGGCCGCCTCCCATTTAAGCTTTGCCTGACTCAAAGGCACAAGTGTACTCTACTCAGCGTGGCTTGCTGTTGTGTTTAATCATGTGTTCTTCCTACTGACGCCATTTCTTGAATGGAACATCTCTTTTCTTGAGTGACACGCTTCCATTCTGGTCTTCTAAGCTGTTGCTCCCACGGCCCCACGAGCACAGGGCAGCCCCATTTCCTCTTCATTCCACTGCTGACTGCTTAGGATAGTGTCTAGACTTTGAAGCTAAATACGAATTTATGTAAACTTCAGTAAATATAAGTTAAACTCGGTAAGATTGTTGTCCCTTCAAATTTGTGGGTTTTGTTTTGTGGCTTTTTATTTTGTTCATTTTTATTATTGGGCAGTTTTGTGTATGTGATTAATGAATTTTAATCATTTTCATCTCTCATTCCCCCCTCTTATTCCCCTTCCTCTTCCATTGAAAATTTCCTTTTTCTCAACAGATGCCCCTTTCCTTTCATGTCACAGGGGACACATGCCACACTGGGTTTCAA